>VDFB02000017.1:485662618-485893823 GCA_007258455.2 Sequoia sempervirens
ATCCTATCCAATCCATCATCCGACCTTTCAATCGATCAATCAATCCAATCCAATCCAATCGCATCCCTATCCAATCACATTCGACCCAATCAATCTACTTCCATCTCGAAGTAGATTCGGTGTCGTAATCATCCTTTGATAACCAAATCCAATCATCAAAATCAATCCCATCATATCATCCAATCATCCTAATCTAAGCTTTAATCCAATCCCAATCTGAGCTTGTCCTAAATCCCGATTTGGGCTTTAATCCATTTCCATCCAAAATATTTATCCATCATCTTTATCCTTTCATCATCATGAATTCTTATCCTCCATCAATAGTGGTCAAGGGAAACCCTAATTACGTCAACGATGATAATGAAAGTCTTGTTGATCAAGAGGTATACAACATAGATCCCCTTGACGCTATCATTGCTAGTAAGCTTTCTCCACCCACATTCCAAAATCCAATCACCCCATCGAGTTATCCCATCATGTCTTCATCTATGCTTAATCACACTCCTTATGCTACCTTTGACAAGGGATGTCCATCATATCCATCATATCCTTCATCTACACCATCCCCTTATCCTAGTTCTCCGTCACAATACCCCTATCCTGATCCCCCATCCACATCCTCTTATCTCAATCCTTCATCCACATGTACCCACTACCCTAATCTTCCATACCAATCCGCTCAGCCTAATCCTACATTCACACCTTCATATCCTAGTCAAACACACCCATCAACTTACCCTAATCCAACATCTGCATCTCCCTATATTAATCCAACACCTGCATCTTCCCATCCTAATCCACCATCCCAATACCTTTATTACAACACACCGCCCATATCTTCTACCAATGATCCACTGTCCATGTCATCCTATCCTAATTCCCCATGCCCATATCCTTACCTTAATCATCCATCTAGTCTTAATCTTCCATCTAATCCTAGTCCACTAATCCATAAACCTCCATCCACTCCTACCTCGCCATCTCAGCCTAGCATATCCAAGTTTCTCCAAGGACTTATAACAAAGGAAACATCCCCCACTCCACACATTACAGTTGTGAAACCATGCCATTCCAACCCATCATCCATGGTCATTAGTGACGAGACTCTTCTCCATGCAACACCTATCATTGATGATACCATCACATCCTCTGAATCCACTGAGTCCCCATCTCCTACCATCACATCCTCTGAATCTACTGAGTCCCCTTCTCCTACCAAATCCATTGAACACCCACCCCCTACTCCGAGAGCTTCCGAACCTATCGACGACACTCAAATCCAATCCATTTCTTCCACTCCTAGTATCCATTCCCAGTAATATCTTGAATCCTCCATCCTTCCATCTTCCCCACTTGAAGAGTCCCCCCATGACTCCATTATCATGCCTACCGCACACAATGAGTCATGCCAAGAGCCTGATCCAAAGCATGCCAACATATCCCCTCCTCCAAATCAAGATCCTACCATCCCATCTAGTCTACCGCAAGATCACAGTCCCCCATCCATTCCATCCCATGATCCTCTTGACATTCAAGATTCTACCGCTCCATCTCTGTCTCCATTGCATGAGCTTGCTACCACAAAATCAGATCCTATCATATCCCCTACTCCCTCTCCTGATACCACCCATCCAAATGCTGCTATCCCATCATCTCCTTCTCAGGATCCCCCATCATCGCCTAAAAATGCTATCCCCACACCGCTTGCATATCCCCTTGGTACTTTCACATTCTTCCATGGTGGCCTCCTTGCAGAAGAAAAACACAGTGTATATACCACCCATCATCCCCACCTAATAATGGACTCGCATCATGTTTTTAGAATAACAAAATCCTATCATGGATCGAATGCTCAAGAAAATGAACTATCAAGGAAAAGGTCTAGGCCTTCACGAGCAAGGTATTTTAGAGCCCATCCAAGTCAAAGAACAAATCTGCATGCAAGGTCTTGGAGCTATTCCCCAAGACTCACAATCTAAACACGTTGGTACAAGCTCTAGACGTCCTCAATGAGCCTTTTTCCAAAAGAAATGTCGGCTCTTCCCATTGCTCCACCAAATCATATGCTGCCATCCCTCCTCCTCTATCGTATCACCTCAAAACAACCGTCCATATTCCTCCTTCATCCACTCCATCCATTTTGGGTCCTTACATCCCTCCATCCACAATCTCCCATCCTTCATCTACTCCATCCATCTTGGGTTCTTATGTCCCTCCACCCACTCTATCCATCTTGAGTCCGTATATCCCAAGATCAACTCCTCCATTTCATTTGCTCATCCATCCAACACCTATCCATGCCATCCATCATAAAAATCCCTCTCGCATGTCCCATAATCAGGATCAACAAAGGCACATACCTAAACATCCCCCATCTACACGTAATCCCCATATTCCTACCTCCATTACTCCACATCGTCCATCCCCTCACACCCATCCCATTGCTAATAAATGCATTTTGGATGCCAACATAAAAATGCATAAATCTAAACATCCACATGAACTAACGCGTCCCATGTCCCCTCTAAAAGACATGGTAAAGAAAAGAAAAACAAAATCCCAAATCAAAATCAAATCTATAGCTCGCAAAGAGCCAGCAAAGCAAAGATCAAAACCATGTGGATCCCAAAGAAAAAAGATGCAATGCCATCAAATGAAAAATCTGTAAGAACATCCAAATTTGCTAATCCAAAAGCTAATTATACACCCCTTTTATCTCCTAAATCTTTTTTGGGTCCCTATGTCCCGAAATTCGCTATTCCATCTCCTCCATTATCCCCACATTCTCCATCCATTAGTCCCCTTATCTTTTCACATCCGTCACCACATGTTCCAATGTTGGTCCTGAACTCATCTCCCCATCACATATCCACCCCATCATTCTATCCATACCATTTCCAACATCCCACCAATTATCCCCTATACCTTCCCCATCAAATCCATCTCATTCATCCTCTAGCATAATCCATTTATCCTAAGGTTTTACCAACATCCAATACTCGGTTCGAACATGAGCTCTTAATACCTCATATAGAACTTGATGCTTGAGTCCTTCATCCATATCCTTATCGCATGTCTTCTAAATCCACTTATTCGCCTCCCTATCCTTATCCATCTCCTTCCGCATACTATCCAAAAAGTCCAAAAATACAGAAAAGTCAAAAAAATAAAAAAAGAATCAAAAAATCAAAAAAATCAAAAAAATAAAATAGTAAAGAGAAATAATTCGTCCAATGGTGAAAACTTGGCAAACAAGCACCTTGGATAAGTACCATGATGAAAACCTGGCAAACAGGCATCATGCATAAATTCCCATCTGCACTTGGGGGCAACTTCCTGATATGCATTCCCTCCATCCGCTATGCTTCCAACTATGCACCCATCTTTCCGTTATCCGTCCTCTTCATAAATCCCCCCATCCCACCTATCTTCCGCATCCTACCATCATATCCCATTTATCTCCCAATCCTTCCATCCTCCTTGTGATCTTGATAACAATGGGGCAAACATATAAGCATGCTTTGAACACCTCTTAGCATACATTCCCCTCACTCGCACACTATCCCAACTATCATTCACCCTCAATCTCCCTTCCTTATCCATGCATCCTATATTCATCCATCTCACTCCTTTATTTTCCTATCCTTCTCTATTGCATCCTTCATGCCTCCTCGCACATGACATATCTAGAGTGGGGGGCATCTATCTTCCTTTGTGATACAGTCCTTGGAGACATCATTCATTCCATCAGAACAATCCCTTCCATCTCCCCATCCTTATCTTCTAATCGCTCCCCACAATCCTTTTAACCTTCCTATCCTTATCCCCCTACCCATCGATCATAGCATCCCTTCCATCTCCCATTCATTATCTTCCTATCCATTTATCTCTATCCACATCACATCTCTTAATCCCTTGTCATTGTCTACTCCCCATACAATCCAACTTCATCTATCTTATCATTTCATCATTCATCTATATGGCATGTCATTCGCCCAATTCATCTTTTGATGATTTGAATAACTATCCCATCCCTGAGCTTTGTCTAGTGACTATCCTCCAATCCAATCCAATAGGTCTATCTTGTCCCATCGTGTCAGTCCAATCATTTTATCCCCTTATCTAGGGTTATCTCATCCTCTTTCATCCATCACTTGTCTTTGGCCTTCTGTCGAACTATGTTGCCCCTACGCTTTCACGTAGGCAAGGTCGATCATTTGATCTACCCCCGAGGTTCCGTCCATCATCGACCTATTTTGTCCACTTTTCTCCTGTTCTCCATCCTATCTTGGTCATCCATCGAAATCTCCATCATGGTCAGTCATCAGCCTTTTATCGAACTACGAGGGCTCTGCACTTCCATGTAGGCAAGGCTAATCTTTGATCGGCCCCCGAGCCCCTAGATTGCTAGGATGTGTTAGTCTCCTATCTTGTGTCAGTCTTGTGTCATGTCTCTTGTGTCGTGTCATCAAGCTATGCCCTTATCTTGCTGGTTCTTAACAAACGAGATCCACTTGTATCATCATATCCAATCGGTTTTGAATATCCTGTGTCATATCAGTCTTTCAGTTTTGTATCCATCATCGGTCTCAACAGGATGCATCCTTCCTAACATACCTCATCAATCCCATCCATCCCCTGATCCTATGGAAAAGGACGTTTGAATTTCATTGTTATCTTTTGATGCTTTTGGATTTTTTTTTTCATTTGAGCTCCCTATCATCACTTGTCATGGTCACCTTGATCCATCATATCATGGTGTGCTTTGACTAGTCAACATAGGGGTGTATCTTGATCTTTTTTTTGTCTTCTTGGTTGTCCCACGTAGTACCCACCAAGATCCCTGAGGTCTTGTGTTACGTTGGGTCATCCTTCTGTGCTTGTGGTTATCCCAGCACCTGGCCCGATCAAGGTCATCGCGACTTTGGGGTGTTGGGATAGCCTTCTTGTTTGATCTGTTTGTTTCATGCATTAGACACTAATCTGCCTTGGTCATTTATACCTTGGTGTATTGTGTCTTCTGCTATAGAAAAAATCAGTGCTCCGACGGTGGTAAATTGCATTTAGATTGCATTTCATCTCTCATCCTCAAATCCCCCCCATCCATTCATCCTTCATCACGCTCCCCTCCCAATCTCCTACTACCTTTTCATCCCTTCTCACCCACTTTGCATCATCTTTTTCATCTCACTTTGCATCATCTTTTTCACCTCACTTTGCATCATCTTCCTCATCTCCTTCATCACACTCCCCTCCCAATCTTCCATCACATTACATCATCTTCTTCAACTCCCCTTGCATCATCTCATCCATTTTGAGAGCCCACCCGTGTTCTCTTAAACCCACATGTCCTCTCGAGGGGGCATCCTTCATCCCTAACTTTCATCTTTCCCCCCATCATCTTCCTTCCTAGTCACTTCTTTGAATGACTGGGGCATCTTTTCCAATCTAACCATCTTATTCTAGGTTCTATATTTTAATAATCTCTGAAATGATGCTACTTCGTAACACCATCTCAAAGAGGGGCAAAATGTAGATGTCTAAATTTGGACACTTAATTTATCCAAATTCATCCCCTTTCGTCTTATTTTCATTAATTAAGTAATACTACTATTATTTAATTAATATCTTTAATTATGTGAAATCCCTAAGGTATTTAATCAATAATACCTTATCTCTTTAATCCTCCTTCCATCAATTGAATTAAATAAATATGTTATTTATTTAATCCCCTTTGTGTCACATCCTCTATCATTTTTATCTTATCCTAATCCTTCTTCTAATCTCATCATTAGGATGTGCACATGCCTA
This sequence comes from Sequoia sempervirens, assembly GCA_007258455.2. Taxonomy (NCBI): domain Eukaryota; kingdom Viridiplantae; phylum Streptophyta; class Pinopsida; order Cupressales; family Cupressaceae; genus Sequoia; species Sequoia sempervirens. The sequence goes on from VDFB02000017.1 coordinate 485,668,430, forward strand.
ATCCTTGATTAGGATGTGTCACATCCTCCAACTTTTGCAAGTTGGCCTCTAATCTCTCTTAGCCACCTAACCCTCCTCTAATCCTTCATTACTCTTCCCCATGTGATCTTTGACTTGTCACATCAAGTCACATGTGAAATCTATCTCTCTTCTAATCTTCATTAATCAGTCTAATCAAGTACTTGCACAATCCTAATCACTTAATTGAGTCAACCCTATTAAATGCTTTTCTTTTTTGACAAGGCATCTCCACTTCCCTATGTGAATTTTTAATTCACATTTAATCCCCCAATGCACCCTTTGGAATTTAAAATTCTTTCCCTTCTCCCCATGAGAATATTTGAGGAATTTTTAATTCCCCACTTGTCCTCTCCCCCACATGGGGACAAGGACCTCCTTTATGAGGAGATCTTGTCCAATCTCAAGGTACTTTGTACCCCCCTCCATGTCATGTACTATCCTTCCACCTCATGTCCACTTCACCTTTTAGGGCTATATCACAAGCCACATGTCAAGATGTGAGGGCTTGTGAGTTCTCAACTCACCTTGGCCCTACATCTTGATCTTTGGTGGCTCAATCTTGGCCATCCATTTCCCCTAGGAATTCTCAAAATTCCTATAAATACCCCCTCTTTTCTCTCATTTTAAGGGAGATCATTTTGCTAGCCAAACTCTTGCAGTTTTGTTTCTCAATCTACACTTAGCCATTTTCATGCTTTCATCCATTTCCATCCATCCTCACATCCTCATCTAGCTTGCATCTTGTGCCATCTAAGGAGCATACACATCAAAGATCGAAGGGCCAACCAAAGGATCGATTCGAGACGAGGTATAAAGTTCCATCTGTTGCTTTTATCTTGTGTTGATTCCAACTTAGGCTTATCTTGAGGTGTAGGTTGTTTTGGTGTTTATTTGCACTCTTTTACTTGCTGCTCATTTTCTAATGCTCATATTCGACCTATCACAGAGATAAAGGGCCACACTATTGCACATGTATTTTGCGGATTTTCCATATTTTGTACTTGCAATGTATTATAAAGTGCCATGGGGGGTTGTGTTGTGCCTCGTTATTTTCCATCACACCTTTTTCAAGTGAGTGTTCCTCCAAGACAATAGTGAATCCATGTTATTCTTGTCTAATGCATGTGTGGTTTTCTTTGCACACCCTTTTTTAGTTGTAGGTACATTCTTTTGGACTTTCAGATGTTGTTTCTTCTCCTTCATGCACTACACGGTGAAACATAAAGTTTCAATGGATTTTAAAAACCTCTTCCAAGTCTACATTATGGGGGGTATTATACTGTTTGTTCTAACGCTTCTTTGGTTTCACTTTAGATTGACCTATGTATCTAGTATTTATTCCTATGTACTAGACAAACATAGTGGCTGGTTACCCATGCATTTTGGTGAGATAGAGCATTTACCATATAGACACTCTTGCATTCTTGTTTTGCAGAAGAAACCTTTCATCTTCAATTGATTAGTGTTCATTAGACTATTGGCACCTATATTTTCAACTTATATTGGTTGAGTAGTGTTGTTTGGGTCACTTCTATAGATACATGTGCCATATGTATTTTTTATTAGCAAATGTTATTACCTTTTTTTACCATCCGATCATTGTTCAAGTAGCATCGTTGGGGGTACTCATGTAGATTCTTGTCTTCTTGACCCTAACCATCTTATTTTTAGAGGAGATTCTTTAGTTACAACACTATAGAAGTTATCTTTCAATAGTTGTTTGCATCTTCTTCATGCTTCAATGATGTTCTTCATATTCCTATTCTAGGGCTATTTTTCTTGCATTTCTCTCTTTTGGAGAGGAGTTTTGTCCCATAGGGTTTTTCTCTTTTTCTGCACTTGTGGGAGAATTTTTGTATGAGTACCTTATCAGGGATTTTTTTCAGGACCCATCTTTTGCATCTTTTGCATTGGTTTGTTCCTCCCTAAGTTGTACTTAAGGGGGGTGTTGGTATGAATAAGTCTTGTACCTAGTTTATTCCTTTACTAGGGATTTAGGGGACTTAATTCACATGTTAAGTTTAGTTAGGATATTATTTGTCTTATCGAGACTTTACACTTTTCTATGTAGCTATGAGTTAGTTGTCTCATGTGATAGGATTAAGACACTTGTCATGATCTTATCCTATCTTATCTTATCTCTCATCCTTTCCTTTATAAGCAAGGCATTTCTAGCATATTTAACATTGCATTGTAGTATTGCATCTTGTATATTGATATCATATTGATCATCTTGATCATATTGTATCATATTAGGGTATGTGCAAGATCATGATGGGCCAAAAAGTGGCAACATGATGAGTATGTGGCTGACGACTACTTTTTTACCCAAAATTGATGAAACGAAATGAGTTTTTAAAGGAGACTCTCAGCTTTCCACTAATATAAATTATGCTTTACTTTGAATTTAATAAGTAATTATTATTCATTTTCTATTCAAATTATGACTAAAGTCCTAATTGACAGGATGATTGAAAAACATCTATAGCTTTCAAATAGTATCACATTTTTTGAATCCAAAACATGTGTCACATTATATTCTCCACATACTATAGTATTAAAAAAGAAAAATTGAATTTCATGAAGTTTTGACCAAGTTAAGGTGGTCAGACATACGAGTTTTTATATTTTTTAAAAAGTTGTAATAAAAAATTCACAATTAATTATTTACTTGGATAAAAATTTAAAAAATATGCATCATATTGGGGCATGAGTCCTCTACTTATATCTAAAATCTTATAAAAAAATATTATCATTTTATTGTGGTTAGGGTGGTCAGACAGACACCTACTTCTTATTTTTTCCCTGAAATTCAAGTACCACTGCATTGAAATTTCAAATTTTCACCAAATAGATTTCTTTTAAAAAAAATAACTAGTAGTTTAGAAACTACATTTAATTTGCTACAGATTCTATTCTTACATATTTTTGAAATAATATAGATAACTTATTCAAATTTTTACTTCAAGTTGTCTAACTCTGATTTTTCTAAATCTTTTGCCACTTAAGGGCCTATTTTTTCCATGATGATCATGCACATACCCATTACAATCCTTTTTTGGTGGAATAGCATCTTCCATTGTTGCTTCTCTCTATCTCTTGTGGAGGTTATTTGGTGTTGTAGATTGAAGATATTGGGTTGATCACTTCAATATTTAGAACACTTCATGAAGAAACAAGACACTTTGCAAAAAAGTGGGAAACTTTGCAAACAAAAGGGACGCTTTGCAAAAAGTGGGACACTTTGTGAAAAAAGGGGACACTTTGCAAACTTTTTTCCAAGACCCTAAATTAACCTAGAAATATGTAAGAAATCATAAAATAAATGTGTAAGGAAAAAGATAAGGTAGAAAAGGGTATGTGCAGGATCATCATGGAAAAAACAGGCCCTTAAATGGCAAAATAAATAGAAAAATCAGACTTAGGGAACTTGATGTAAAAATTTGAATATCTTATCTATATTGTTTCAAAAATATGTAAGAATATAATCTGTAGAAAAATGAATGTAGTTTCTAAACTACTAGGTTTATTTATTTATTTTTAAATCTATTTGGTGAAAATTTGAAATTTCAATGTAGTAGTACATAAATTTTGAAGAAAAAATAAAAAAGTAGGTGTCTTTCTGACCACCCTAACCACAATAAAATAATAATTATTTTTTATAAGATTTTAGATATAAGTAACGGACCCATGTCCTGGATGTGATGCATATTTTTGTATTTTTTCAAGTAAATAATTAATTATGAATTTTCTTTTACAACTTTTAAAAAATATAAAAACTCGTATGTCTGACCACCTTAACTTGATCAAAACTTCATTAAATTCATTTTTTTTTAATCCTATAGTATGTGAAGCATAGAATGTGATGCATTCTTTGGATTCAAAAAATGTGATACCACTTGAAATCTATAGATGTTTTTCAATCAGCCTATCAATCAAGACTTTAATTGTAATTCAAATAGAAAATGAATAATAATTATTTATTAAATTCAAAGTAAAGCATAATTTATATTGGTGGAAAGTTGAGAAGCTCCTTTAAAAACCCTTTTTGTTTCATCAATTTTGGGATAAAAAAATCATCAGCCACCTACCCTACACATACCCATCATCTCGCAACTTTTTGGCCCATCATGATCTTGCACATACCCAAAAATTAACTCACCTCATGATGGTGCTCACCATGTGCAACTTTTTCTTGTAGCACATCTAGTCTCGTAGGCCTATAATCTCATTTGTTAGGTATCTTTCACTACTCTTCAATCACCTTCAATCTATAAAAGGGTAAATGACAAAATGTTCTATAAGAGCACCAATGTAAAATTTTGATTTTAGTTGTCAAGGGAGTCTAGGTCTGAATAAAGTGCCATTTCCATGATATAATAAGGTCAAAGTGACCAAAAATATGAATTAAATGGTATCACTAGGAGTTCTTAGGTTTTTAGTATCAATATTTGTTAATAATGTTGCTTTTTTGCAAAAGTAGATTAAGTGCTTTTTTTGTCAATTTTGATGGAAGTTGGTAGTTGAACAGTTAGGCCTTTTGAAATTTTGTTGTGGCTATTGTTTGATGTTGAAAATATGTTTAAAAGTCCTCAAAAACATTCAAGGCAGTTTGTCATGAGAAGATTTTGGTGAAATAATATAATATTACTTTGTTTTTGGTGTTTTCTCTACACATTCTTGTGTTTTCTAAATTTGTATGATCCTGTACAGCCTAGAATTAATGTAAGACTTGTAAAATATGTTAAGGAAATGAAAAATATTTCTTTTGAATTAATTTTGGAAGGTTTTCATTAAGAACCAAAGGAGAAAAGGAATTTTTTATGTAACTTGGCTGATTGTTAGGGTTTCCTAGGGTTTGATAGAAGAAATGGAGTTATCAAGGCCATTCCATCATAGAGTAGTTCAATATATTGGTGGAATGGGATTGTTAGGAGTTAGGTTTAGGTTTTTCATGGTTGAAGAATTATCACATGCATAAGCTTGACAAGTTGAATGCCAAGGCATGAATTCACTGGTTTTGTGTAGGACAATGAAATTTTTGAAGTGTACAGTGGAAAATATTTATGGAATTGGAGATTTGGTGACTGGTGGTACATGTTTGTGAAGTTTTTCAAGTCTGTGTGGAAATGAAACATAAACCTCCTTTGAAAAAGAGGCTTAATTAGGCCTAGGAGCAGTGTTGGAGGGTGCTTTTAGAGTGTTGGTTCAAAGCAACCCTAGGAAAGGGTTAGATATGTTGAAAAATAGCATGATGGGTATGTGAATGTGTGAGAAACAAGAATTGGAAGGAGTTTTTGAGGGAGATATAGTTGAATAATTGTGTCAAGAGACCTGCAAGGGAATAGGTGGGTTATCAAGGAAGATACCCTAGAAGGAGATTGTAAACTTGCAAACCAATTGGAATCCTCTTTGTTTGAGTCCAATACCACCCTATCTTGCATCAGGTGGTATCAGAGCTTAGGCTCAATATCTATTGGAGAAAGTGTTGTGAGATTCAAGAAAGAAGATTGAAGTTAGAGCATCCAATATGCCTCATAAAGGTGGATCAATTGTTTCTAGGGAGATTAGATCCCTAAGAGAGAACCAAGAAGCCACGTTGGAAAGAATGGAAGCACTAGAAACAAGAGAGAGAAGAGGTAAGGGGATGGCACAAGATAGTGACCCCGAAGAAGAAGAGGAGGAACAAGGAGAGAATCCTCTTGCATGACAACAAGGAGAGTTGGATCCTAAAAAGAGAAAGTTTCTTCAAGTGCTCAAGGCTGCTAGGGGTGAGGCTCAAGAAGTAAAGATGGAGTTTCCAATGTATTGTTGCAAGATTGATGGAGAAGAGGTTATTGAGTGGATTGATGCTCTTGAAAATTACTTTGACTACAAAGAGATGCCAAAAGATAAGAAGGTTAAATTTGCAAAAACAAAATTTAAGGGACCAACATTAACCTAGTGGAATTATATCTAGGAGGAGAGTTTAAAGAAATGTAAGTCCAAGATCAATTCTTAGGACAAGATGGTGGAAAATGTAAAGGGTCAATTCCTTCCTGTTGATTATGAAATACAAGTATTTAAAAGATTGTAAAATATAAAACAAATGGAGTTGGATGTGGTTTCTTATACTGAAGAGTTTCATAAGCTTACTATCAGATCTGGTCATATAGAGAATGAAAAAGAGAAGGTGTTGAGGTACTTAAATGGATTGAGGTCAACAATCCAAGATGAAATCAACTTAACTACTCCTAGGTTCATGGAAGAATGATTCCAAATGGATACAAAGGCTAAAGAGAACATAAAGAGAAGGTTGGAAAATAAATATAAGGGTAGAGGTAAGAGTTTTAGGGGAAAAGGTAACCCTAGAGGAAGAGGTTCTCAAAGAGAACCAAATGAACTAAGCACCACTCAGGAATCTAGTGGAGAAACAAGAGGGACTTTCAGAGTAGAATAACAGGAGGTAGAAGTAGATTTAGTGGACCAGGAAGGGGTTATAATGCCTTCTCTGGAAGGTGTTATAACTACAATTAGTATGGGAATCTTGCTTGGAATTTCCAGGACAAATATGGTACAAGCTCTCAAGGTGGAGAAAGAAGAACTCAACTTGTTCATAAAGAGGAAGAAGTAGAAAGTGTGGGCCCATGTGTAGGCTCATCATCTCTCCATGCAAAAATAGAAGTAGGAGAGGCCTTGATCATTAGAAGGACACTAACCAAAGTACCAACTACAAAGGAACCCCCTCAAAGGAAGGCTTTGTTTAGAACATGTAAGACTCAAGGGAAGGTATGTAAAGTCATCATTGAATCTAGTTCTATAGATAACATAGTATCTTTGGAAATGGTATAGAAACTTAAGTTGAAAAAGATGCTTCATCCTAATCCATATAAGATTTCATGTCTTAACAAAGGGAAAAAGGTTCTTGTGAATGAGCAGACTTGGGTGGAGTTATCAATAGGTCCTTAGAAAGACAAGATACTTTGTGACATTGTGCCCATGGATGTGTGTTACCTACTTCTTGGTAGGCCTTGGAAATATGATCAAAAGGATCAACATGATGGTTTTAAGAAAGAATATACAATTAAGCAAGATGGTAAGACAATCAGCTTGGAACCCTTGCAAGAGCATGAAAATGTAGTCCATGAAGGACCTAGTGTAATGATTGTGTAGGAGAAGGTTTTCTTAAATGACTTGGAGAAAGAAGAGGTTGGTTTTTCCATTGTAGGGAATCTTATCTCAGATGCAGTAGCAGATGACACAAAAGAAGTCCCAAGTTAAGTGTAGAACTTTCTTGACAGATATGAGAAAATTGTGGTGAAAGAGCTACCAAGTTCATTTCCTCCAATCTATGATGTAAGCCACCATATTGACTTGATCCCTAGTGAAATTCTTCCCAATAAAGCATAATATAAGATGTAACCTCAACAAAATGAGGAGATCAAAAATCAAGTGCAAGAACTCTTAGATAAAGGTTTCCTGAGAAAGAGCCTCAGTCCATGTATTACGGTAACTATATTGGCACCTAAAAAAGATGGAGAATGGATACTTTGCACTGACTCACGAGCTATCAAAATGATAACCATTAGATACATTTCTTATACCCTAGATGGAGGACCTCATGGATAGTTTGGCAAGGGAAAATTACTTTTCCAAAATAGATTTGGAAAGTGGCTATCACTAGATAAGAATTAGAGAGGGTGATGAATGGAAGATGGGTTTCAAGACTAATGAGGGCCCTTATGAATGGCAGGTGATTCCCTTTGGGATATCTAATGCTCCTAGCACATTCATGAGACTCATGAATGAGGTTCTAAAGGATTTCATTAACAATTTTTTAGTAGTGTATTTAGATGACATCTTGATATTCAACAAGAAAAGAGAAGACTTAAAACACTTGGACAAAGTTTTGGGAAAGTTGCATGAAGAAAAAATGATTTGATCAATCTCAAGAATTGTGAGTGGATGAAAACAAAACTTGTGTATTTGGGATTTTTGATCTTAGGAAGAAACTTGAAGATGGATCCAAAGAAGGTTGAGGCCATTCTCAATTGTCCTACACCTAGAATAGTTGGGGAAGTCAGAAACTTCCATGGGCTAGCAAGTTTCTACCGAAAGTTTATAAGGTGTTTAGTCACATTGTTGCACCTATGATACATACCATTAAGGGGGAAAGGAAAGGAAGATTATAGTGGAAAAAGGAGGTTGATCAAAGCTTTGAGTACCTCAAACAAAGGTAGCACAACAACCCATTCTTACACTTTCTAATTTTGACAAGGTATTTATAATAGAATGTGATGCTAATAATTTGGCCATAGGGGAAATGTTAAGTTAGGAAGGGAAGCCTATTTCCTTTTTTAGTGAAAAATTGAATAAGGCTAAGAGAAAATATTCATCCTATTATTTATAACTATATGCCATGGTGCAAGCACTCAAAAAATGGAGGCACTATCTGCTACCTAAGGAGTTTGTGGTGTTCACAGACAACCATGCTCTAAGTTTTGTAATTTAGTTAATAAAAATTAAGCCATAGAAACATGAAATGGGTTGAGTACCTACACACTTACACATTATCCATAGACCACAAGAAGGTACAAGCTAACAAAGTGGTAGATGCTCTGAGTTAGAGGGTAGTGCTTGTGCAAGAGGTGCAGCTCCAAAGTTTGGGTGTAGACTCACTAAAAGGTATGTATCAAGATGATGAAGACTTCCAAGATGCATTTTATATTTGTGCATAGTCTTAGGGGTAATTTCATAAGGAATATGAGGATTTTTTGTTGTAATAAGGGCTACTCTTTAAGGGGGCTCAATTATGTATACCAAGGTGTTCCATGAGGGAGAATTTGGTTAGAGAGAAGCATAGTGAGAGCCTAGGAGGGAATTTTGGTTATGATAAAACCTTGGATCAGGTTAGAAGATTTTATTATTGGCACAAGAATCATTTGGATGTGAAAAGTTATGTAGAAGGATGTGTCATATGTCAAAGAGCTAAAGGGACAAGCTCAAATGTTGGTTTGTACCAACGTTTTCCCATACCAAGCAGACCATGGGAAGCAATAAGTATGGACTTTGTCTTGGGTCTGCCAAGAACCTCAAGGGGGTATGTTAGTGTATACGTTGTGGTAGATAGGTTTAGTAAAATGGCACATTTAATTGTATGAAACTCAACTAATAATGCCTCCCATATTGCAAGTTTGTTCTTTGAGGAGATTGTAAGAATTCATGGACTGCCACTATCAATAGTGTCTGATAGAGATTCAAAGTTCATTGGCTATTTTTGGAGAACATTATGGAGGAATTTGGGGACTAAATTAACCTTTAGTTCTACCTACCATCCTTAGATAGATGAGAAAATTGAGGTTGTTAATAGATCTTTTGGAAATCTATTTAGATGTCTAACCAAGGAACACAATCAGTCATGAGACTTAATCTTTCCACAGGAAAAGTATGCATATAATGACTCAATCATCTGGAGTATTGGTAGGAGTCCATTTGAAGATGTCTATGGAATGCATCCAAGGGGTGTTAATGAGTTAAGAGACTTGAGTGGGGTGAACAAGAGGAGTACTCAAGGAGAGTATTTTGTAGTTTCTATGCATGATATACACAAGTAGGTTAAGGAGACACTTGAGAAGAATGTGGACAAGTATAAAAAGAAAGAAAATTTGAAAAGAAAGGATGTACAATTCAAAGTGGGTGATCTAGTATGTCCACATATGAGAAATGAGAGACTGCCTAAGGGAAAGTATAAAAAGTTGATGATGAAGAAAATAGGACCCTACAAGGTGGTCCACAAATATGGGAACAATTCATATGAGATTGAACTCCCACAAGGAGTTGCCATATCACCAATTTTCAATGTAAGACTTATATCCCTTCAAGGGATCTATTCTTGTAGGAGAAGAAGCAAGTTTTCCTAAGAATGATGAGGGAGAGTGGATTCAAGGGAGGTGAAGAGGACAAGGAGGAAGGTATATAAAGAACACTTGGTCAAATGGCTTGGATTACCTAAAGAAGATGCAACTTAGATGTTTGAAGAAGAAATTGAACAACATGGGGTTATTGTTGTAGACCTCATTTCATTAGAAGGATGAAATTTTTTTTCCTCTTTGGGTGTATGGTGCAGGAGCACCAATGTGAAATTTTGGTTTTTGTTGTCAGGGGAGTCTAGGTGTGAATAAAGTGCCATTTTCATGATATAATAAGGTCAAAGTGACCAAAAAAATGATGTAAATGGTGTCACTAGGAGTTCTTAGGTTTTTGGTGTCAATATTTGTTAATAATGTTGCATTTTTTGCAAAAGTATCTATTAAGTGCTTTTTTTGTCAATTTTCGTGGAAGTTGGTAGTTGAATAGTCAGGGATTTTGAAATTATTTTGTGGCCATTGTTTGATTTTGAAAATATGTTTTAAAGGCCTCAAAAACATTCAAGGTAGTTTGACATGAAAATATTTTGGTGAAATAATATAATATTACTCTGTTTTTGGTGTTTTCTAAATCTATACGATCTCGTACAACCTACAATTGATGTAAGACTTGTAAAATATATTAGAAAAACAAAAAATATTTCTTTTGAATCCATTTTGGAAGGTTTTCATTAAGAACCAAAGGAGAAAAGGAAAATTTTCTATAACTTGGTTGATTTTTAGGGTTTCGTAGGGTTTGATAGAAAAATGGAGTTATAAAGGCCATTCCACCATAGAGTACTTCAATAAATTGGTGGAATGTGCCTGTTAGGATTTAGGTTTAGGTTTTCATGGTTGTTAGGTAGGGTGGTATTGTGGTTGAAGAATTATCATGTGCATAAGCTTGACAAATTGAATGTCAAGGCTTGAATTCACTAGTTTTGTGTAGGATAGTGAGATTTTTGAAGTGTACAGTGGAAACTATTCATATAATTGGAGGTTTGGTGACTAGTGGCACATTTTTTGAAGCTTGTCAAGTCTGTGTGGAAAGGAAACATAGACCTCCTTTGAAAAAGAGGCCTAATTAGGCCTAGGAGCCACATTGGAGAGTGTTTTCAGAGTGTTGGTTCAAAGAAACCCTAGAAAATGGTTAGATATGTTGAACAACATGATGGGTCCTTGAATGTGTGAGCAACAAGAATTGGAAGGAGTTTTGGAGGGAGATATAGTTGACTAAGTATGTCAAAAGACCTACAAGGGAATAAGTGGGTTATCAAGGAAGATACCCTAGAAGGAGATTGTAAACTTGCAAACCAATTGGAATCAACTTTGTTTGAGTCTAATACCACCCTATCTTGTATCAAAATGGTAAGAATTTACTTCACTTTTTTCTCTCATATAAGTTAAAATTAGGGTTTTTACTATATTAGGGTTAAAATGTGCATTTCATTCAAATTAACATAATGGGTTCTAGTGAGCTCTATTTTCAGCATTGTCTGTTGCGTTGGAATCATTATTCTACTCCCAACATCATCAATAGTCTATCACTATGTGGTATGGTACTTGGAAAAGCCCTATGATATGACTTACATTGTTCAATGTGGCTAGATTGCTACCTTGATTCACCTCTGTAAAGCAAGTGGAATCAAGGGGGGGCATACATCTACCATCCAATTTGATTTCTAGAAGAAATTAGATAAGAGGATCTTTAGACAATTAACAAATTCATGTTGCAGGATGTGGTTCCTAACATTGTGGTTTTGCAAATAACTACAGTGGGGGCTTCATTCTCCTGTATCATGATTGAACTTATATGTGCATCCTCTTATGAAATAGATGTTATTTTTGGATTCCTTTAGCTTGCATATGCATCTACAGTCATGTGCTAAAGTGGGGACTAAATGTAGTGTAGAAAATTGTATGCTCTTGAAAAAAGAGACAATTTCACACTTAATTTGGACCTATTTTGGCACCCTTACATTAACTACCAGGCTCTAAAATACCATTTATAAGCCCCTAAGACCCATTATTTCATATCTCGAGGCTCATTTCACTTAAAAATCCCATAAAATCACTCAAATCACAAAAATTCCTAAAAGCCCGCCTCAAAATTCTAAGGTAAGACTCATTCACCACCTTGGGTGAATGAGTCGCCTTAGGTTGGACCCATTCACCAAGGTTGGCAAATGAGTCCCATTTGGGGCATTTTTTAATTTTGAGTGGAAAATTCATCGTTTTAATTCAATTTTTTGGTGGATGTCAGCCTTTGAGGTCCAAATAATCGTCAATTAGGTGTTATTTCCTATATAAGCAAGTTTCTAAGCCATTTTTGATATATTCTAAGCACTTTGAGAAAGCATTTTCAAGAGTCAAGTATTGAGAATCCTTCATAAGAGCATTCAACTTTCAAAATAAAATAAAGTTGAAGCATTCGAGTAGAATTAAAGTGTTTTTATAGGTCTTCAAGCTCATTTTCATTCAAGATCTAGCATTTTCAATGGTTGATCATGGTTGTCTATGGTGAATCATGATGGATTCTAGGTTGGGGAGATGCAACTAGCCATCAAGACAAGCCTAAAGACCTATTTCCTAAGTGATTCCATCTCCCATTATCACTCTATGTACAGCCTAAGGGAGGTACAAGCATCATTAGATTCAATTGGGGTGATTAGAGATCATATTTGAATTTGGGGCCTTTTTCAAATTTTAGTGGGAAATTCATCATTTTAATTCAAATTTTTAGTGGATGTTGGCATTTGAAGTCCAAATAATGGCCAATTAGGTGTTATTTCCTATATAAGCCAATTTCTAAGCCATTTTCAATAAATTTTAAGCACTTTGAGCAAGCATTTTCAAGAGTCAAGTATTGAGAATCTTTCACAAGAGCATTCAAGTTTCAAAAGCAAGTAAAGTTGAAGAATTGGAGAAGCATTAAATTTTTTTAATAGGAATTCAGGCTCACTTTCATTCAAGATCTAGCATTTTCAAGGGTTGATCATGGTTGTCTATGGTGAATCATGATGGATTCTAGGTTGGGGAGATGTAACTAGCCATCAATCCAAGCCTAAAGACATGTTTCCTAAGTGATTCCATCTCCCATTATCACTCTACATCCAGCCTATGGGAGTTACAAGCATCAACAAATTCATTTGGGGTGATTAGAGATCACCATAAGTGAGTCTTGCATCTTCATATTTCCATTCTTGCATCATATTCTTACATATTATAATAGGATTACATCATGTTTCATATTTATTAGTCTTATAAAACCTTAAGGCTAGGTTTTTCATGCATATTTCATTATTTCCATCTAGGTTTAATTACCAAACTAGGGGTTTGACGAAGGAAAACCCCCCATTATAAAATAAAGTTATATTATATTTTCTAGGTGTTTTTCACAGATCTAGATCCAAAAATTAGATTGGAAGGAAAGTGGGCATATTGAAGTGCATATCATAACTTTAAATTCTTGAAAAGGTGGAGCAGGATTGATTTGCCACAAGTGGCGAATGAGTCCCCCAATAGTTCTTTTCGAGAACTATTTACAGATTTTGATACCATTTTTCCTGAAACAGACTGCTATGTACAAACCCAAATCTAGGACTAATTCATACAAATTGGAAAATGATTCCTAGTTGGTCAAAAATTTGGAATCTTTAGTGTTTTAGAGCTATTTTTGGTCATTTCAAGGTTTCTAGGTGCACATCATCTATCTCAGTACCTTTCTATTATGTTTGGTTTATATTTTAAGGAATTTTCTAAGTTATTGCATTCAATTATGGCTTTACATTTCATATTTTATTCCATTATCTTTTCCAAGGTTACAATTGGTGGTGAACCCCTCATTAGATCATTTATAGTCCTTAGAACAACCCTGTTGTAAGATTTCTTTCTCCTTTGCAAATAAATTTCAAGGGTTTGTTATTGAGTGAAAGTTTGTGAAAGTTGCCCTTTTTAGGCCCCGAATCAAGGGTGAAGGAAGCCAATTTTGAACCTTCCAATCCTTTACACCCTTCACACAAATCAAAAAATCAAAACAAACCCAAACTCATCCTCTACCCACCTAAGAATAATGTTTCATAGCAATCGAGTCATAATACCATTGCTCATACATATAACACTAGAAACAATCCACAACCAAGACAACCAACCCTAACAACCTTACCTTTGCTTAATCCTATCTTACCTGGTCCTGCTCATTTTCCTTCTCTTAGTGGGAAGGAGTATGATCTTGTTGAACAACATAAGAATACTCCTAATATGATATCCTTATGGGACCTTATTCAAGCCTCCCCTCATTATCACAACATTATTCAAAGTTAATTACAACAAGTTTTTATCCCTTCTAATGTGAAACCAAATGAGATAGCAACCATGATTCAAGGAATAAATGCTAACATTATTTTCCAGCAAAGTGAACTCCCCCCTTTGGAAGTATAAAAATAAAATGATGCTTTCATGATATCAATGAAATAAAATAAAATAGGAATAAAAATAACCCTTGTTGACAATGGATCAACTCTTGATTTGTGTACTGTAAAACTTTTGGATTGGATTCATGTGGATAAATAAAAATTTCAACCTAATTTCTTGTCTATCCATGGATTTGACAATTTCATAAAACAACCACTTGGTGTGATTATTTACCTAGTATAGCTGGAAAGCCCACATTGGAAACACTGATCCATTTTATGCCTCATGATCTTTCATATAACCTCCTTTTAGGTAGACCATGGATTCATGAAATGAATCCAAGGTTCCTTCTACTCTTCATCCTAAAATGAAATACATCTACAACATCAAAGTGTACACACTTGAAGCAAACCCTAACCCAAATAGATGTTTAAACATTGAGAAAAACAAGGAGAATCCCTTAGCAACATTGACACCAACTACACAAGTAGAACACATGCAAAAGAATACAAAGGAAAACACATTGAGGAAGTCACAAAGCTATTAGAAGATGATTGGGGTTCCTTAGACTTTGAATCAACTTTCATGGGAAAATACAAGATCATAAACAAAGACTCTGAAAAGGGAAAGGAAAAAGTGGTAATGTCACCACAAAATTCGGAAGACCCTTCGAAAGCATCCACCTCCACTACTTTAGAACAAAAGACAACAAGTTACAAAGCCTTTGAGGAGGCTAATTACAAACAACCACTAGATCCAAAAGCAATGAAAAAGATTTATGGAAAAGGTTATGAACTTATGAAACAACTTGGCTATAGTGGAAAAGGATGTGGTGCTAGAGAACAAGGTATATGTAACCCTATATAGAGCCTAACATGCAAGAAACAAATCATGGTCTTGGTTATTGTCCTTTGATAGAAATAAACAAACCTTCACTTGATACCAACACTAGTACAAAATATCCTTCTAATCCAACTTTAATAGTAGTGCATCTGAACTGATAAACACTAGTGTTATTGATTGTTATCCTTTGCAAGAAACGAAACAAATAAATAAATATTTTCTTAATGTCAATGTCATCACACAAAACACTAATGATTTAAATTCGTTAGATTTTACACCCTCTTGCAAAGGAGAGAACAAAATCTCACAATCTAAAGAGTCTTGTGTAGGTATGATATATTATACTAGGCAAGAAATATCTTTGTCAAAAAATAAAGGAACATCCTATACTATTGATCAAGAGGGTATCTTATTCAAATTCTTCAAGATCGTTTGATATCCCTTCCACCAAGAACATGAAATAAATTTTACTACAAGAGTTGATTTTTTACATATCATAGAGTTCATGGTCATGCTATTAATGAATGTAAGGCTTTAAGTAATGGAATTCAACATCTTAAGGATCATGGTGCTCTTTTTTGTGTTGAAGACCTAGTTCCTCTAATTGAAACTTATTTTCATCATATTCGGCTCAATATCCTTGTCCTGCACTAAGTGGGAGCAAGGGTTTAGGTAGCCTTGTCCTCATATGTCACTTCTCATTGTCTCCTTTGGCTAGTTGACACCTTTCATGTACATATAAGAGCAAGCTTGGGAAGTGGAAAACATGCCTTAAGTTGGATCACATGTGACATATTCATTCATGATGTAGTTCAATTGAGAACCATATGACTTATTATAGGGATTTTTGAATAAGCTCTCATATCTACTTCTACTTTAAAGAATTTTCTCACAGTAATGGTGTTAGTAACTACTTTAAAGTGAGGGCATACATCAACACTCATGTTTCATTGTTTAATTTTCTTTATTCTTGTGATGTGTCCTTTTCTTGGTGATGTCATTATGCTTTATTTCCTCCAAGAGCATGATATTTCCTTGAATTGTCCTCTCTTGAAGACATTAGGCACAATTTTCCCTAAGAAGAGACCTTGCATGAACTAAGCAAAATCCCTTTGAGCATACCTTACACTATTCCACATTTATAATATTTGTTATATGGCCAACTTGCATAATATACTTTGCATGCCTGTAGAGCCATCTTGTTTGTTCATGAGCTCCAAGGAAACAAAGTTATGTTTTCCTCATGAAGCTCGAACATTATTTTTTCATGGCCCCTTATTAAAGTTATTAGGAGGTATAACTTTGGTATGGTTTGAGTGAGAAGCCCAACCGAGGCATGAATTTTCCCATAGCCACTCACGTGTGTGTGTGTGAGTGCATACTAGCAATGAGTGTATTTTTCCCACCTTTTTGCACTTCTCACCTAGTGGATAGCTAGGAGTTCCATTGCCATAGAGTGAGTATACATTTTTTGGACAAACAACCTAGATTTGATCCACATCAAGATGGAAAAATACTCGAGGCTTGATCCACATTTTCTTGTTTTCACCTATTTTTATTTTTCCTTTTTAGTTACTGACATTTCATGATCATGTATCTTGATGTTGCATATTATATACATTGTGTGTGTCATTTTTGTGCTTATATCAACTTGACGTAGGATCTTTGGTCCTAGGGGCTTGACCACCTCCTCAATCCTCATTATCCTAGACCACTTACATTGGTACAATTGGACCCCTCTTGAATGTCTACTTTAGTGTGAGTTTGAAGCAACTTCATCCTCTCACTAAAGTAGGGGCTAAATGTGGTTGCGAAAAATTTTTCCCTTCTGCCTTTTCCTTGCTTACTTCAGAAATAATTAATGACAAATTGGACTTGAAATCACATTAATCTAGTGTTGTGATGAGTTTTAAACATCCACATTAGGTTTTGGGCCCTTCTAGGCTAAATAAACTTAACTTTTCCCTAATTCAGTGTTGTAAAGTGTATTTATTGACACCTTCACATTAAATTTAGGAGGCTTGTAAACTAAATGGACCTAATCTAGTGTTGTAATGTTTTTTACACATTCACATGGGGTTTAAGACCCTTCTAAGCTAAATAGATTCATTTTTTTCTTAATTTAATGATGTAAAGTGCATTTATTTACACTTTTCACATTGGATTTTGGGCCCTATTGCATTTATGACCTTTATATCATCATTAATAGGCCCCTATGACCCCATATTGTGCATCCCAAGGCATATTTCAATTAAAAACCTAACAATATCAACATATAAACTTAATTTACATACTCCCCGAAACTTTAGCTGGTAAAATAGCCCCAATGGGAGCCATTCACTACTTTGGGAAAATGAGTCCCATCTAGGTGGGACTCATTCACCCAACTTGGTGAATGAGTCCCATTTGGCCTATTTTCAAGGTTTGAGTGAGAAAAACTAGGTTTTAAGTTTAAATTTCTTCTATTTTCATCTTTGGGATCAAATAAATGATTATTTGAGTGCATTTCCTATATAAAAAAGATTTCAAATCATTATTTCATATCAATCATTCATGATATCAAGTCAAGCATTCAAGAACTAAGCATTCCAAGACTTCACAAGATCATATAGATAGCATTCAAGATAATTTCTAAAGCATTCAAGGGTAGAATTCTCTGTAAATTGTTGCAACAATTCAAGATCCATCGTCATGTCAAGCATCAAGCATGTTATTGAGCTAGTGTTGTGATGTAGCATTGAAGATCCAAGATCAAGCATTGTTCTACACATATTGTCAAGATCAAGATCTATATCTTTCATGGCCATTTCATGTTAAGTTATAGATTTACAAGAGATCATCTACAATGAATCATTCATGGTATCATTGTCCATGATTCATGTTCTTTGGGTCATGTTTCATGCCTTCATTTCATTGTCTCTTCATTTGGATTAATTATCTACAAGGGTTTTAACCAAGACAAACCCCTATTCCCTAACAATCAACACTTCTCTCTCTCTTTGTGTAATTGTAGATCTAGGTGCTTTGAATACTTGAAGGATCATTCAAGATTAGGTTACAAGATTTTTGGAGTTGTCTCCCCATTTACAAGGTCATAATCTTCATTAAAAGGTCATCTACAACCCCAAAATAAGAGTTTTGGATCCACAAACCTAGAAAAGTAGATTGAGAAAACTCAAAAGAGCAGATTCAAACCTTGAATTTCTAGAAAATCCAAACTAGACTCATGTGCCACAAGTGGAAAATGAGTCCCACTATAGGCGTTTCTCAAAAATTCTTCTAGATTCAAATACCCTTTTATATAAAACCTAATTTTGTGCAAAAATCTAAAATTGGGATTGATTCGCCTAGAATGGTGAATGAGTCACACTAGGTCAAAAAGTTAGAATTTCCAACATTTCAAGACTCCTTCTAGTCATCCTAAAGTTTCCAGGTACACACATTTCATCTTATAGTATTTTATTTTGTTTTATATGCATTTCTAAGTCATTTAATTCAAGTTTGTATCATATTAGAGTTTTGTATTTCATCTTTCATGTCATTTTCTTTTCCAAGTTTAAACTTGGTGGTGAATCCCTCTTGTAATCTAAAATCATACCCTAGGATACCCTTCTAGTAGATCTCTTGCCTCTATTCCACTCTTAGGGTGAGATCTCTAGGGTTATCCCTGAGTGGAATATCTTGAAAGTAGGTGTGCTCTATGTCTTAAACCATACAATAACACTTAAGAACCCCATTTTCAGAGGTTCCAATGTATATGATATATATATATATATATATATATATATATATATATATATATCATGATGTGTACTGATATTTTTTATGATTTCCATCTTGCAAGGTCCACACAAGAGTGGTGTGATCTCTATTAGCGGGTGACCATGAAGATGGTGCCTCCTTTTCCCCCACATGAGGATATACCTTTATATTACATACCCCCACCTTCTGTGGGACAAAATGGAGATCTATTTGAGCCTATTACAAGATTGAGGGAAGCACATGAGAGTGACTAGACACACTGACCTAGCTAGGTCTATTGAGGAGTGAGTTGTAGGACAACTTTCAACACTCTAAGTGGAATATGATGAGCTCCAAGCATCTCAGGTTCTAATAGAAAGTAGGATAGAGACCATCCTATAGTCAAAGGTCTCAAGGCTAGAGAGAGAGATGGCCAGGATGTAGGAAAAGAGAGATCACAAAGACTGGGAGTGTGTCAAGCCACTCATACGAGAGGTGTGAGTGGTTGGAGAGGTGTAAGGCCTACAATCAGCCATTAAATCTATGAGTAGATCATGGTCACATTCTATATTTTCTGAATGGATGCTACCACCAGGCCCCAAGGTGTCTAGTAGGCATAAGCTATAGTGGCATTGTATTATTGATTATATGTACACAAAATTTTGATATAAAATATATGAGCATTCATGTTTGGGATTTATGGGTTTATGTTGAATTAAATGTCGATGTGATTTATAAAATATACTTAGAAATAATTTTTACTAAAAGTCTCCATGATTTAATGTGAATTTGATCTAATTAAAACATGTTTAGTTTACACTAGATACTACATTGTGATTGAGTATGCTATGTTAAATTAAATGGACCTATGATCTAAGCTCAAAATATTAAATGCATATGAGGATCTAACTTAACATAACACACAAGATGAATTCAAATAGTATGTAAAATAAAGTAATAGTCCAAAATTATTGAATAATTACCCTATAATCTAAGACACACAAAGATTTTTTTTCCAAAGAATGAAGCAATCCAGGATAAAATAGAACACTTCTACATAATCTAACAATATTGCTTTAATATACATACTATTCAAAGAAGATGTTAGGTGTAGTTCCAACAAAAATGTGTGGCATTGATAGGTTCTTTGAGAGGTGTATCATCTATTTCTATTAATGTGTATGCTTCAGACCCATAACTTTCATCAATTATGTAAGGTCCAAACCATTTAGGGCTGAACTTTCCTTTTCATTTGAGGTGACATTGACATTACATTGATTCTAATATAACAACAAGTCACCTTTATTAAAAGCGCAAGGAATGCCATTCATTATAACTATGTTTCATTTGTTTAGAATAAGTTGGGAGATGCTCATGAGTGTTGATATGTCATTCATCAAGCATTTCAAGTTGATGCGATCATTGTTCTTCATAAGTATTATCATCAGTAAGCCCCCAATGAGAAATTCTCAATGAATGAATTTCTAACTCTAAGGGCATTATTGCCTTGACACCATAAATGAGGTTATAGGGAGTGTTTCAAGTAGATGTTCTAATGCATATGATAGGCCCATAATGTATAAGTTATTTGAGTGTGCCATTCTTTGTTATGTTTACTTACCGTCATACTTAGGATTTGTTCAATATTTTTGCTAGTTGATTTTGCTTGACCATTTGATTGTGGATAATATGGTGTTGAAAAATGATGTTGAATGTGAAAGGTTTCCAAAAATTTCTTCCCATTGTTGTTCTTAAATGGATTTCCATTGTCTAAAACCAATGCAGAAGGAAGAAAAAAGTGAGCAATAATGTGTTCCAATATGAAACAAAATATTGTGTCAACTATTGTGGAATGAAGAGGGATAGCTTCTACCCATTTTGTGAAATAATCTATTGCAATGATTATAAATTTATTTCTAGTGGAAGAGGATGGTGACATTTTTCCAATAAGATCCAAACCCCAAACCAAGAATGGTCAAATAGGAACTTGGGCATGAAACTCAGAAGTAGGACTGTGAATCAAATTGTTGTGTTCTTGACATTTATGACATTTCTTAATGTGGGCGAAATAGTCTTGTTCCATATGTCACCAATAATATCCTATATGGATTGATTTTTAAACTAACGATCTTCCTCCAAAATGCACCCACAAGCACCTGCATGAGCTTCTTCAAGGGCTATAGGGATTTTTTACTTTTTAAGGAATCTAATTAAAAGATCATCAAATGATTATCTATATAACACATCCACAAGGATTATGTATTTAGATGTGAGTTTTTGGAGATGAGCTCTAGTGTTTTTAGTCGTAGACTCAGGTAAGGTACCTTCTTTTAAGTAATTGAATATTGTTGTCTACCATTTACTAGAGTTTTCAATATTGGTTAATAACACTTCTTTAATTTTATCATCTATTGATGGTTTTGTGACCATATGGACTATAAATGTGAAATCAATAGAAGGATCTTTATGGGATACAAGGGAAGTAGTGCTTGCCATTGCATCTGCATGGTAATTATCATTTCATGATATATTTTCAATGGTATTTGATTCAAAGCACTCCAATAAATTCAATGTAAGGTCCTTATACTTAGATAACTTATCATGTTTTTCTTGATATGAACCGCTTATCTACTTAACAATTAATTGAGAATCACCAAATATCTTAATGTGTTGGAAAATAAGAGCTAAAGTTGCACATAATCCAACAATTAAGGCTTTATACTCTATGGTGTTATTTGTACATAAGAAATTTAATCACTAGGATAAGGGAATAGGCTTTCTAAAAGGAAAAATTATTATAAACCCTACTCTAGAGCTATTTCTATACTTAGTCCCATTGAAGTACAATTCCAATGTTTCCTTTTTGATAGTCAACACATTTTCATCTTGGAATGATTCCATATTAAAGGTAACGCTAATGAAGAAGGGGCATCAGCTAAATGGTTGGTTAAGGCTTGTCCTTTGATTTCCTTTTAAGAGACAAATTTAAGATCATACTTAGTTAACAACATAACCCATTTAGCTAAGCTTCCTGATAAATCAATTTTAGCAAAAAGGTGTTTTAGAGGATCAAACTTTATCATCACATGAATTTTTGCATTCAATAAGTAATGTCTCAATTTACTAGTAGCAAATACAAGAGATAAACATTGTTTTTCTATCGTTTTATATCAAGTATTGTAATCAATCAAAGTTCCACTAATGTAATAAACATGATGTTCTTTACCATTATCACCTTGTTGAGCCAACAATGATGCTAAAGCATGGGTTGATGCTCTATATAGAGCATAAATGGTCTTTCTTGTATATTAGGTTGTAAAATAGGAGGAGTAGCGGGTATGTGTAGGATCATCATGGAAAAAGCAGACCCTTAAGTGGAAAAAATTTTAGAAAAATCAGAGTTAGGCAACTTGACGTAAAAATTTGAATAATTTATCTATATTATTTCAAAAATATGTAAGAATAGAATCTACAGAAAATTTAATTTAGTTTCTAAACTACTAGGTTTTTTTTTTAAAAAAAATCTATTTGGTGAAAATTTGAAATTTCATTGCAGTGGTACTTAAATTTTGGGGAAAAAATAAGAAGTAGGTGTTTGTCTGACCACCATAACAACAATAAAATGATAATATTTTTTATAATATTTTAGATATAAGTAGAGGACTCATGCCCCAATGTGATGCATATTTTTTTGTAATTTTTTTCCAAATAAATAATTAATTATGAATTTTTTATTACAACTTTTGAAAAAATATAAAAACTTGTATGTGTAACCACCTTAACTTTGTCAAAACTTTATGAAATTCATTTTTTTATTTTTTTAATCCTATAGTATGTGAAGCATAGAATGTGACGCATGTTTTGGATTCAAAAAATGTGATACCGTTTGAAAGCTATAAATGTTTTTCAATCAGCCTATCAATCAGGACTTTCATCGTAATTTGAATAGAAAATGAATAATAATTACTTATTAAATTAAAAGTAAAGCATAATTTATATCGGTGGAAATTTGAGAATCTCCTTTAAAAACCCTTTTCGTTTCATCAATTTTGGGTAAAAAAATAGTCGTCAGCCACATACCCATCATATTGCCACTTTTTGGCCCATCATGATCCCGCACATACTCTAGGGAGATAGTCTTTCAAAATTTCAAAGGCTTATTTACAGTCTTCATTCCAATTAAATTGTGAGTCCTTCCTAAGAAGTTCTGTATAGGGTAATGTTTGATCTTCCAAGGATGCCACAATATAATAGATAGCTTAAATTCTTACTTGTAAAGTATGGAACTGAGAAATATTTTTAGGAGGTGGCATGCTAATGATAACATCAATTTTCTTTGTGTCCACCTTGATTCCTCTATGGGATACTATAAAACCTAAAAACATTCCATTATCCACACCAAGGACACATTTTTTTGGATTTAGTCTCATGTTATACTTACACATCCTTTCAAAAAAATTCTAAAGGATGTTAACATTGTCTTGATGGGTTAAAGATTTGGCTAGAATATGATCAACATAATCTTCCAAAATATTATGTATGTAATCATGAGATATCAATGTCATATATCTTTGATATTTTGTACCAGCATTCTTTAATCCAAAAGACATAACCACCCAATAGAATGTTCCCCAAGTTGTAGTAAATGTCTTATATTTATCTTGAGGGTTGATAAAGATTTGATTATATCCAATAAAACCATCCATGAAAGACAACAAAGCATGGCCTAGAGTCAAATCTACTATCATGTCAATATTAGGAAGGAGAAAGTCATCTTTTAAAGATGCTTTATTAAGGTCACAAAAATCCATACACATCCTAATAAGATTATCGAGTTTTGCAACTATGAACTTTTTTGAGATCCATGGAGAATAGTCAATAGGATGAATAAAGCCAGCTTCAAGGAGTTTTTTAATCTCAACCTTAACCAATAAAGCTATCTTAGGATTTATCTTGTGTATATTTTTTCTTACTTGCTTAACATCTTGTTCAAGGACTATGTTGTGTGTCACTATCTTGGCATCAATACCTGAAATGTTTGAATAAGTGCAAGCAAAAGGTTCTTAAAATTTGTGAATAATTTTGCATGGTCTTCTTGTTCATCCTCATCAAGACACTTATAATATAGATAACTTATTCAAATTTTTACGTCAAGTTGCCTAACTCTGATTTTTCTAAATTTTATATCCATTTAAGGGCCTGTTTCTTCCATGATGATCTTGCACATATCCATGTAGTTTCTAAACTACTAGGTTTATTTATAAAAAATATATATTTGGTGAAAATTTGAAATTTCAATGCAATAGTACTTAAATTTCAAGGAAAAAATAAGGTGTCTATATGACCACCCTAACCACAATAAAATGATAATAATTTTTTATAAGACTTTAGATATCATTAGATGACTCATGTCCCGATGTGATGCATATTTTTTGGTAATTTTTTTCCAAGTAAATAACTAATTATGATTTTTTTATTACAACTTTTAAAAAATATAAAAACTCATATGTCTGACCACCTTAACTTGGTCAAAACTTCATGAAATTCATTTTTTTTAATCCTATATACACATAGCATAAAATGTGACACATGTTTTGGATTCAAAAAATGTGATACTATTTGAAAGTTATAGATGTTTTTCAATCAGCCTATCAATCAAGAATTTAGTCGTAATTCAAAAAGAAAATGAATTTAATAATTATTTATTAAATTCAAAGTAAAGCATAATTTATATTGGTGGAAAGCTAAGAATATCCTTTAAAAACCCTTTTCCTTTCATCAAATCTGGGTAAAAGGGAAGTAGTCAGCCACATACCCTATACATACCCATCATATCGCCAATTTTTGGCCCATCTTGATTCTGCACATACCCACTATGGTAATTAGGTGAGGCTTGAATAAGATCCCATAAGGATATCTTAGCAATAGTATTTTTAAGTTGTTCAAAAGATCATACTCCTTTCCATTATGCAGAAGAAAATGAGGAGCACTAGGCAAGATAGGTTGACATAATGGTAATGAAACGAGAGTAGTTTGTGTTTTCCTATTGTTCCTTGTATTATATGTGTGAGCAATGTTATTGTAACTTGGTTGTTGTGAAACATTGTTATTATCAAGTTGCCTTGTAACGTTAAATATATCTCTTATACTTAATGGTTTCTTTTTAGGTGGTTCTAAGAGAAGCATGGGTTTGTTTTGAACTTGATGTTGAGGTGAGGGTGGGTAAAGGATAAGTTGGGGTGTGATTACATTAACATCTCTTTATTTTGGTTCAAGCCTTAGTGGATGAACCTTGTGAGATGAAATCCTCAAAGGCTTCATCTAACATGTCAAAGTCATCACTACTAAATAGATTGACGTATATGTTAACTTGAAGAAAGAGATCTAACATGATAAAATGAGTATGCTTTCTCAAATGGTTTCATCAATTTGTGATTTGTTTTTGTTCTTTTTCATGTTTTTGGTTTTTATTTTTTGTTCTAATGATTGCAAAATGTAAACTAATCTAAGCTATATGAAATGATGCTGAAAATAAAGGAAAAAGGCAAAATTTTAATATTATCCTCAAATAAAATATGCAATAAATGTTTTTTGCGATGCTACAAGATCTAACTAAAGAAGCAATGACTTGAATTCAAAAACAAACTATTTTAGGAAACTAATTCTCAGATCAGAAAATGACATTAGAAATGTAAAACAAAGGCTAAAAATCACCCAAAAAGTTGTCTAAAAGATTTGTATAGGGACTCATTCGCCCATAGGTGAATGGGTCTTTGCTCAAGGTTTTTAAAATTAAATTTTCCAAGATCTAAGTTTATTTTATGTATTTTTTTTTCTAATTACAAACATGGGTTTCTGTAATAGGTTTTTCTAGATTAGGGTGTCTAAATGCAAGTGTAAATAAGCTCAAATGATGAGCTAAATGACTATTTTTAGAATATATTTTGAATCTAAACTTGAATTTAAATGATTGAATGATGATCTTAATGCAAGTACAATGTAGAATGAATGCAGATCTAATGCAATTTATTAGATTTTCTATGAATTTAAAGGATGCAAACATGCTAATTTCACCCTAAATGAAATCCTTACTAATGGAAGATTAAGGAACCCAAAATGTAATGCAACCAATGCAAACTAGTGCAAAATTTAGATCTAGGGTTGAAATGGACTCCAGTTTTTTGAATTTTATTGTACAAGGTTGAGTTCACCAAAATGAAATGAAGAAAACTAGGGTTTCCCAAAATGGAAGGTAAGTCCAAAAGGAAGAAATGGACGCTATCTTCCTACATTCATTAGGAAATGAGATCCCCACAATGAATTTATTAACAAGCCTTGGGTGAATCAACCTAATGTGAGAATCTTCAAGTTTCCTTATACTTGAAGGATAGGGTTCAAGGTCAAACAACACTTTTGGGAGAAAAAATAAATAGAAAATAAAATCCAAAGTGTAAGCTACCTTTTGGATCTAGTAGATAAATCATAAAATTGAGAGAAACAATAAAGCTTCTAGAAAATCTAGGAAAGGATAACATTATACACCTATCATAAAACGATGTTTTTGTAAGCCTATCAGGGACTCATTCGCCCATGGGAAAATGGGTCCAAGACACCTTTTTCTGGAAAAATCTGGAACTAAGATTAGAGTTTGAAGCCTACACTTCTTTCCTATAACTCTGAACCTTCACTCTAGATTTGAACTTACAATAAATCTATAAAAATTATTGTTTGTTTGATCTTCAACATGAAAGTGTGTGTAAGCCCTGATCTTAAGTGTGTCTAAGATTACAAGAGATTAAATGCAAAGAAACCCTACTCAAATGTGTTAGAATATGATCCCTAAATAAAACAATGAATAATGACAAAGACCTACTTTGGGAGATATCAAATCATCCTAATAGATCACAAATCTGAATATACCTTCCTTTAGATAAAAAATAGAATGATAATAGAAGATGGAACTACCTAGGAAACAAGTCACTAGGCTTGTTTGAATGGCTTGGTGCATGATCTCCCAAAACCTAAAATATATCATGATCCTCCATAGGCATCTATGATCAATCTTTGACAATGCTTGATCTTGTTGGAAAAATGAGCTTGAAGACCTACAAAAAAATAGAATTTTGCATGAAGATTTCAACTTTGGATGCTTGATTGACTTTTCATTGCTCTTGAATGTAAATCCTTGTGATCTCATGTGAATCTATTGCCTGTCTAGTGAAAAATGATTGAAAGACTTATCTTTATAGGCTTCCTTTCTAATTTTCTGTTTATTAGATCATGAAAGCTAACACTTAGAATTGGAATTTGGGACCTTTAAATACCACCAAAAATATGTTTAAATTTGAGTTTGTGAACAGAAAGGAGACCCATTTTCCCATGGGTGAATGGGTCCATACCTAAAATCTTAGGACCTAATTTATGTTGGGGCATTCAATTGATTGATAAAATTTATTGAATGTGGGTTATAGTGTTGAGAAATAAATAAAATATGCCTTGGGATGCATAACATAGGGTATTAGGGGCCCATTAATGAGGTTTAATAATGCATAAATGTAAGGTTACTAAAATAGGTCCAAACTAAGTGTGAAATTGTACTTTCACTTAGAAATGAGTACAATTTTCTACGCTACACTAGGTTGCTAGATAAATTATGCATCAATAAAAAGAGTGTGCCTTGTAGTTGTCTTTGGTACTCAAAATAATATACATTATAATCTTAATCATAAAACTAAGCTCATTTAAAATTTTGACCCACCTATGTACTTGTTATCAAAGGATAATCTTCTTGGATATATGATTTAAGTGGTCATGATCCTAAGTTAGTTTGACATTGGTTAATTGCTATAAAATAAATAAAAGGAAAAGATATAAATTTTTAAATATGATTATATACTCTCCATTATTGACCATGCACATTGTAAAGTATACTTTGATTGATCACATACTCAACATGTCTTGAGGGTTGGCATCCTATTTTTTAGGCCAAAGTGTGACTACATACCTAAGGAATATAGGTTGTCTTTTCCCTACACAAATAACATTTTTGAATATGAATCTCTAATCATAAAACTTCAAATGGCCATCCAATGGAATATTATAGAACTAAATTTTTATTGGGATTGTGAACTCGTCATTAAACAAGTTAATGGTGAATAACAAATGGAAGATAATAAGCTTCTCCCATATAATAAGATGGTTGATAGCTTCATTTATATACTTCTCAAAAATTCAACTTGAGAAAGTGCCTCATTTAATAATTAAATTATTATATGTCATGGTAGCCATTGGAACACTATTGGACATGTTTTACAATATTCATAGGCATGAGTTCCTTGTTGACCAACTATTGGTACTCACATATGATGTCCCTAATACTGAGCTAGTGTGCAACATTGTTGGTCCCAATTCCCCTTCGTACCATGAAATTTACACATATCTCCATGACAATACCCTCCCACCCAACTTATCCACTACCCAACACAAAAACCTTTATCCATTACTCACCTCATTTCACTATCCTTAGTGATACTCTTTATTGAAGGAGTCTTGATGGTACTCTCTTGTGATGTGTTAACATAAAAGAGGACCAAAATTATTTATAAAAAGTATATGAAGGTATCTAAAATGCACATTCTTATGTTCATACCCTTCCTAAAATTCCATTAAGAATTCCAGGTTACTATTATTCTATTATGAAACAAGATACAAATTAGCTTTTTAGAAAATGTCAATAGTGCCAATAACAAAGAGATCTAATGCATGCGCCATCAAAAGAATTGTAATTTATCATTACTACATGACATTTATCATTGGGTCCTTGACATTATTGAGTTAATTCACCCCTCTTTTTCTAATGGAAATAGATTCATAATCACCTCCACTAAGTATTTTATGAAGTGGGTTGAAGCCATTCCACTATCCTACATCACTAGAAAACAAATAACGAAATTAATTCTCCATTACATTATATGCCATTATAAAATCCCTCTTGCTATTATTATTGATAATATTTTTTTTATGATTTTTTGTATGATGGTTAGGTTTTAAATATCCAATTGATTGTAGTGTATGGAAAAGTATCCCTTTTTCACACTTTATTTGGGAATTAATATTAAATAAAAGGACTAAATTATGCCTTAAATTAGTGTTGTAATATGTTTTACATATTCACAAATGTATGTTTAGTGAAATGGACTTAATTGTGCCTTATTTATGGTGTTGAAAGGTGTACCTTTACACTTTCACATTAATCTAGGGATTCATTAATTAATTGAGCTATTTTTTCCTTAATTGGCCCCTTTAATTCAAATCCAAGCCTAAATAATTGCATTTTTTGAGGGATAAAACCCTACATTCACAAATGACATTACATAACACTTAACTTTTAGCAATGTGTGTCCTAGTAAAGTGACCTAGGAACCATTCACCATAGATTTGTGACTTATGAGTATTCCAATGTATACTTTGCGACTTACATGTTTTCATACATATATTTTGTATTCATGTGTGTACTTCATGACTTACGTGTATTTGAGTAGATGATTTACTTATTCACTTATTCCTAGTTTAAATCTGCTAAACTTGATGTGTTGGAACTATCAATTTGGTCACATGAGGAGAAGAATGAAAGTTAAACCCCTTTGCACCTTTACACTGCATCCATATGACCTTTTTTCCATCAACCGAGAACTCGACACCACATGAAAATGCCTTACAGATATAAAAAACCAAGAGAGGTTATTGTAGAGGGGCCTTACATAATATTATAGCCTTAGATGGATTGTTTCTAGGTGACATAGTTTATGAGTAACATCTCATCAA
Organism: Sequoia sempervirens; assembly: GCA_007258455.2. Lineage (NCBI taxonomy): Eukaryota > Viridiplantae > Streptophyta > Pinopsida > Cupressales > Cupressaceae > Sequoia > Sequoia sempervirens. The sequence goes on from VDFB02000017.1 coordinate 485,698,156, forward strand.
AAATTGCTGCCTTTTTGCACTTTGGACTCTTAAGGGATATCACTAATCCAATGTAGCTCAGACTGTTTCAGTGCGTCTAGGTATGAAATAGGACTATGCCTAGCATAAAACCACCAATTTTGACATGTTGGAAATGTTTATTTGGTTGCATGAGGATTAGAATGAAAGTTACACCCCTTTGCAACTTTACACTGCATGCATTTGACCCTTTTTCCATTGAAATTGAAAACTTGACACCATGGGAAAACACCTTAGAGATATTATAAACTGAGATAGGTTATTGTAGATGGGCCCCACATGATCCTGTAGTGTTAGAAGGATTTTTTTTTAGGTGACATGGTTTCTGAGTAACAACTTGTCAAAAATTGTTTCCTTTTTGCACTTTGGACTCTTAAGGGATATCGTTGGTCCAATGTAGGTCAGACTGTTTCGATGTGTTTGGGTTCAAAATAGGACCATTCCTACCCTAAAACCAATAATATGAACATGTTGGAACTATCAAAGTTACACCCCTTTGCAACTTTACACTACATTTGACCCTTTTTACATCAACTGAAAACTTGATACCATGTGAAAATACCTTAGATATATCAAATATTGAGAGAGGTTATTATAGAGGGGCCCTATGTGATCCTATAGCCTTAGAAAAATTGTTTCTTGGTGACACAATTTTCAAGTAACAACTTGTCAAAGATTGCTACCTTTTTACACTTTTGACTCTTAAGAGATATCGTTGGTCCAATGTAGATTAGAATGTTTCAGCATGTTTGGGTTTAAAACATGAAAATTCCTACCATAAACCTACCAATTCAGACATTTTGGACTTGATGGTTTGGTCACATGAGGAGCATAACAAAATTTTCACCCCTTTGCAACTTGACATTGCATCCATCTGACCATTTTTCCATCAGCTGAAAACTCAACACCATGATAAAATGCCTTAAAGATATCAAAAAATTAGAGATTATTGTAGAGGGGCCCTATGTAATCCCATAGCCTCGGGAAGATTGTTTCTAGGTGAAACGATTTTTGAGTAATAGCTCATAAAATATTGATGCATTTTTGCACTTTGGACTGTTAAGGGATATTGTCGGTCCAATGTAGCTCAAACTATTTCAGCATGTTTGGGTTCAAAACAGGACCATGCCTAGCATAAACCACCAATCTAGATGTCCTAGAACTATTTGTTTGGTCACATGAGGAGCAGAAAAAAAGTTACACCCCTTTGCACCTTTACACTGCATCCATCTGACCATTTTCCATCAACTTAAAACTCGACGCCATAGGAAAAATCTTAGACATATCAAAAAATGAGAGAGGGTATCGTATAGGAGCCCTACGTTATCCTATAGCCTCAAATGGATTGTTTCTAGGTGACACAGTTTCTAAGTAACAACTCATCAAATATTGTTTCATTTTTGCACTTTGAACTCATAAGTGATACCGCCAGTCCAATGTAGCTCAAACTGTTTAAGCATGTTTGGGTTTAAACTATGACCATGCATAACCTAAATGTACCAATAAAGATGTGTTGGAACAAATTTTAGAGTAGACAAAGATCCTTTTCATATATGAAAAAAATAATATTCTTATCTTTTTATTCCTTTTCTATGTGGTTCAGTTTAGTCTTTAGTTGTTTTGCTTCAATTTCAATGCTTAGGCCAACAACATCCCTTTGTTTGATAGAGTTTTCAATGCTTAGGATGACAACTTCATTTGTTCAAATCCACCTATAGCATCATCTCTCACTTTATTTTCTTGCACAAATTCTTACCAAATACAAAACCTCAATTGCATTAGGTTGAATGGCATATATGACAAAAATTGTGATATAGAAATTTTGGTGTGGCTCAAGGTTGATTGAAATATATTACAATAGATCAAATGAGTTTTGTTACTTTTTGAACCATATATTTTTAGGTGTAGGATGCTATGACTCTCTTGCTCAATTATGTTTTTTCACCTAAATGAGAGAGAGATAGACCCCACACAAAATCTAGTTGGTTCACTCAAAATAATTCAAGTATAATGAAAATATGTCTAAATGCAATGACCTAAATACAACAAATTGATAAAATGGATTGATTATTTATGCAAAACCTAAGAAATATGAAGTGTTTGAAGAACACATGATATGCATAATGAACTAGAAACATAAACAAATGAAAACAAAACTTAATGAGACTGAATGGAGTGCACTTGGAGGAAAAATGATGATGTTGTAAGGTTCTAAAATGTTTCAAAAATTACTGTTCATGACCATTGGGACTCATTCACCACAGATGGTGAATTAGTCCTGCTTTTGGTGAATTATGTTGAAATAGGTTTCAGGGTGTCGGGAATTGAAAACCTCATAAAATAATTTCTCTAACCTAGTAGTGGGACTAATTCACTACAGATGGTGAATTATTCCACCTATAGAAATCTACAAATTCTAAATTCAACTCTATCAGTCCAGATTTGTACTTGTCTTCTTGTTGTGTTGAAGGATCAAAATCTGTAGAAAATAGGTTGAATGATGTCGCCAAGCTTGAATTAGGTCTTTTATTGAATTGAATAAATTTGATGGCTTTTTGACCACTTTTCAACACCTATCTCTTTGAAAAATCTACCTACAAGACCTACAAACACACATGTAAAGAGGGGGAAAATGGTTAACGGTTAGAGTATAGGGGTTTGCATTGGTCATACCCAACTTTGGTAATCAAAACCTATGAAATGAGAAAGGAATGACGAACACATAACATGCAAGTGTTATGAACTCACCAAACCCTTGTTGAAGTTTTAAGATATGTCAATGGCTACTCCAAGATGTTTGATATTTGCTTGATTGAATGATTAAGGATGCTAGAATACTTGAATGCTATGAGATATTGAATGTATGAATGAATGGGGGTTAAAATGAATAGAAAAACATATATTTATACACACTAATGCCCTAATTTCCTAAAAATACATCACAGGCTGACCTAAGGTCTTAATGAATAAAAACTTGAAAGAAATTTGAATTTATTTTGAATTTTTTGCCAAGAGGGACTCATTCACCACCCATGGAAAATGGGTTCCACTCAAGGAAAGAAAGTGGGTGTTGGGAATTAAGTTGTATTTAATGATATTTGTCGGGTTTATATTAAAAAATACACTTAATTATGACCTGTAAATGCATAAAGGGGCCAAATAAAGCATAAGAAAGGTGTAATTAGTGATGACAAGTCTAGAAAAGTGTGAAAGTTTGTTACAAGATTTACAACACTTTAGAATAAGAATTGGTAAGTGATAAAAAGGGAATATTTAGATGAATTATAAGAAGAAGAGTCTAGAAAAGTGTAGAAATGTGTTACAACACTTCACGACACCTTCACAAGACATCATAAAGCCTTAATAATTTAAATATTCAAGACCTAATGTGAATGTATAAGTCACATTGAAACATTAAATCTAAGTAAAATAGGCCAAGCATCATAGGAAAAAGACCTAAATGACTGTGAAAATGTCCAAAGATACATTTTTCTATGGTACATTTAGCCCCCAATTTAGTGAAAGGATGAACTTGCTTCAAACTCACACTAAAGTAGCCATGCACATCAAGAGGGATCCAAATGCACTTATGCTAGCAATATGAGACAACAATGATCAAGAGGGATGATCAAGCCCCCAAGATGAATATTCAATGGTAAACTAAACATAAGAACAAAGGAACACACATATGAAAGAGAAAAAAGAAAAGGAAGAGGAAAAGGAAAAGTCAAATCAAGCTTCAATCATTTGTCCAACTAGTTATGGATCAGATCTAGGCTATTTGTTCGAAAAATAAAATGCATACTCACTCTAGGGAAAGGAAACTCATGGCTATCCACAAGGTGAGAAATCCCAAAAGGTGAGAAACATACACTCGGATGGTATGTACTCACAAACACACGGGTGGATATGGGGAAAGTCATGCCTCAAAATGGGCTTCCTGCTCAACCATATCAAAGTTATACCTCTTAACAAGTTTAATAAAGTGCCACAAAGGAAAATTTCATTTCATGCTTCATGAGACTAGCAAAGGTTTGTATGCTTAGAACTCGTGTACAAATGTGATGGCACCATAGGCATGCAAGGTAAATTATACAAGGTGGCCATATAAATGAAAAATGCAAAATGTAAAATGAAAATAATGTTCAAAGGAGTCATGTTTAGTTCATGTGAGGTCTATCACTTAGGGAATATTGTGTATAATGTCTCCAAGAGAGGACCAATCAAAGAATATAATATTCACAACTTAGGGTATGTGTTGTGTTGCATCAGGCCACCAAGAGGAATGTAATATGCTAAGATAGATAACACTTATGAAGGACAATATACCCAATGTCATCCACAAAGTGACAAACACATCATATAAAGTAACAAGGCTGCACTAAGAACCAAGAAAAAGAAAAATGAATAATGAATAATTCCAATGTATGCCCCCACTTTAAAGAAATTACTACACATTGTTTTGTGAGCAATTACTTTAAAGTAGCGAATGAAAAATGCAAAAAGAAACAATACATGAGAGACAACTTGTAAAACCCCTATGCCAAGTCATAAATTTTTGAGTAAGGCTGTGTCATGCAAATGAAAAGGAACAAAATAAAGAGGGGTTTCCCCCAAAAAGGAACACACTAGAAAAACATAAGGGATCTATGGATTTTGGGTCAGTATGTTCGTTGCTACAATGTTTTGATTAAAGAGCTTGAAACTGACATCATTCCCCAAATACACATGGAACTGGAAGAATGACACAAAGAGAGCGAAAACAAAAGAAAAATCCATTTTGGGTCAACATGGAAGAGACATTGGAGTCTCAACTCTTTGCATTGTCCCCAAAAGGAAAACACAAGAAAAAAGAAAATGAAAAGGTGAAAAAAAGGGAAAAGCTTTTGGGTCAACATGGAAGAGACATAGGGCATCTCAATGCTTTGCATCATCCCCAAAAGGAAAACACAAAAAAAAATCGAAAGGAAAAAGAAATGTACGACATATAGAAGAAGGAAGGTACAAATAGAAGAATTTGCACAAAGAGAGAGAGAATTAAACACAATTTACAAGGGAACACATTACATACATGTAATCAAAGGAAAAGGAAAAGAAAAGGGCTAGTAAGGAAAATGCAAGTCAACCATCTAACAATTCATCCATCTCCCAGTCATGTTTAGTGTATTGTGAGAGTGGTTGACTGTCCAAAGGGACAATTGCAAGTGTTGAACTATGGAAAGTAGTAGGTTCATTAATCTAAATAGGAGATATCTCAGTGAAGCTCATAGAAATGGAAAATAATGTATTTAATTCATCATGTATTTCATTGTCAATATTTTTTGTTTCCTTATCATCATCTAAGTTGATCACAATAGGATGACGAATGGTAATTTCCAATGAAGGGTGTATCAAGAGTTGTGGTTGTTGTATTAGATTTTTTTGTGATGGTTGTAGTGTACTATCTTGTGGTGGGTCAGGAAGAGGAGGGTGGGAAAGTATTGCTTCTGTTGAATGTGGAGTTTGATTTATTTTTTTCTTTTTTATGTAACTAACAAGCAATGATAACGATGATACCTACACTCTCTAGAACCTTGGTTTCTTTTAATTATGTTTTTAAGTTGTTTAGGGGTAAGAGCGGGTTGATCCACTATAGGCTCCTTTTCTTCTCGAGGGGGAGGAATGGAAGGAACTGAAAGAGATGGATCAATCACTTTCTCTTTTTATTTATAAACTTGTTTAATGTGAGGAGGCATGATGGGGTTGGTTTCACTATCTCTTGGTCATTTAGACGATGAAGGTGAAGTGTTTATTGTTGGTTGCTCGGAAGGTTGTAATGTTTGTTTAGGTTTGGATTCAAGTTGGATAATTTTCTCATCTAGGATAGGAGTGTTCAAAGTGGATGGGGACATGTGGCAAAGAGATAATTTGGCTATTCATTTGGCTTTGAACTTTTGATAGGAAATGAAAAAGAATTCTTTGCGAGGGATGATGGGTTCCATAGGTTCAGGCCAGAAGGCTTCCAAGGAAAAATTAACTTTAGAAGACAATGGATTAAAGCCACTATGGTCTATAGTAAATATCCCATTGCCAAGTAGAAACTTCAAACATTTGTGAAAGACTGAAGGGACAAATTTCATCGAGCGAAGCCAAGGATGACTTAGTTGTAGATGAAACTGATCCAATTGTGGAATGATAGAGAATGTGACATCCAATTTTTTAGGTCCTATTTGTAATGGGAGTATGATCGATCCGATCGTAGGGCATGTAAAACTAGTGTGTGTTTTAATCCATGTTGTTGGTATGTCATAGTCATCTTGATAAAGATCATGTAATACCAAAAAAAAAATTGTGATAATGTTCTCACCACATGTAGGATCTATTAATATCCCATTGGTGGGCTTATCATAGATGTGGCCAACTATGTAAAGAGGACGATCGGAAAAGTTTGTAAGTATATAGTGAGAATAAAAATTAATATCAAGGGATTTGTTAGTTGGTCCCTTGCAAGGGATAACATCTATCATTCCCACCATTTTATCCATAGGATTAATATGGGTAACATTTGGAGTAATATCATGTTATTCATCATTTGTATCAACATTCATCACATCATTGTTTGGAGGTTCACTAGCCTTGACAAATGAAACATTGTATTTAGGCATGGGATTAAAGTGAAAATTTGCAAATTTTGATTGGGAGGTGAAACAAACTTATTTCCCTAATCATTCACATCCGCAATGGATAGATAACCAGAATCAATGAGGTCTTGCACCAGGTGTTTGAGATGCTTGCATTGTTCAATGTCATGTCCATTTTGGCAATGAAAATGACAATAAGCATTGGGTTTAAAGGTTATGGGTAAAGGATTGGTAGGATAAAGTGGTTTGACTATAGGGAAAGTGATCATCTATTGTTGGAGTAGCTGACTCATTGTGTTATAGAGTGTATCAAGTAAAGGGGTAAACTGTCTCTTCAGGTCCCCATAGGTAAAGGGCACTATTGTGGAGGAGGGGGATTGAGCTATAAGAAGCATTTCTTTTGTTTTCTAAAGTTTTTTGAGTTATTTTGGTTGCTTTGTTTAGACTTCTCAACTCGACTAGAAGTAGATTTTGCATCATGACTAGAAACCAAGTTGTGATAGTCACAAAGGGCTATGCATAAATGCATGAAAGAAGGAAATTTCATCATGGTCAATTTATCTTGAATGTGACCTTGTAATTTTTTAATAAACATCTTTTGGAGATGCGAATTAGGAACCCTGGCATCTACTTGAGCATACAATAACTGATAGTTGGAAATGAAATTAGTTACTCTTTCATCCATATTTTATTTACACCTCATCAAATCAGCCATTGTCTTTTTGGGAGTCATATGGACCTGGAAATTAGTTATAATGGCATCAACAAGCTCATTAAATGAATGAATTGAATGATTGGGTAAAGAGGAAAACCACTCCAATGTAGTATCCTTTAAATTCCTAGGAAATATTTTAGCTAATAGTTTATCATCAAGGACAAAATCACTACATAAGGCAATATAGGCATTGACATGATTAGTAGGGTCTCATTTGCCTCAATACTTCTCAAACCTAGGCATCTCAATTCCTTGTAGCATCGGTGTTCTTAATATTTCCAAAGATAATGGGCTACTATGGACATAGTAGGTGGGTGGCGCATTTTGGCTTTGGTTCATGGTGGATATTTTTTGTTGCATGGAAGAAACAATGTGAAAGAGTTGTGTTATGAGAGGGTCAGTGTAAGTGGTATGAGGTGGAAGAGAGAATAGTTATGGAGTGTATGTATTGCTAGGACAAGTGAAGGGGACACTAATAGGGGTGAAGGTGGTGGAGGATGGAACATTCAATGACATAAAAGAACTAGGAATTCTAGTTGGAATAGTGAAAGGAGTCACATGACTAACCTGTTGCATGGTTGTTGTGAATTGAGGGGTGGTATAGGTGGGTATGGATACTATGTTTGAAGGAGGAGGAATATGAGATCCTCCTTGGCTAACTACAGTGTTTGCTGGTTGAGATGTGCTAGAGGTGGAAGAAGCATGTTTTTGATATATATCAACAATTTGTTTCATAACATCTAAGCCGTCATCACTTTCAGGCATTTGATGGATGTTGTCTATAGCGGGAATGGTAGTGGTTGAAATGTTTTCAAGACACAATTTATGTCGGAGATGTGTTAAGTCCTCATGAATGTTAACTACTTTATCTTGTAGAATGGAATTAATGTTTGTGCCAACATGCATTGTAGGGGAAGGAAAAGGTGTACTAGTGGTAGTATCCATTCCTAATGCACCTTTTTCAATACTAGGAGTAGGAGCTTTGGATATCCAAAGGTCCATAATGAATGTGCTATTGCAGGAAGCCATGAGTCAAGAACTTTGCCTCACTAAAGTATTATCAATAGGGAACCAAACACTCATACAAATACAACAAAATGCGGGGTGGCTGAAAATGTAGTTTGAACTAGGAATAATAAAATGCAAATAACATAAATTCTATAAACTAAAACATGAATGTAGTAAAAAAATAGAAATGCAGAAAACATTGTGAAAATGATAGAAATTGTTGTGTAGAAAGTGCAACTGGACTAATTTTCCCAGGGTGGCGAATGAGTCTAGGGGTGAATGTTTTTGTGATTTTTTAGAAAATTTAAAATTATTTTTATGCTTTCTTGATGCAAAAATAGGATGCAAATGTAGAATTTTAGTATTTTTAATATTTTGAAGTGAAAAAATGAAAGATATATGAGATATTCACTAATGCAATGTTGTAAATCCTAGGATGCAAAACAATGTAAAAGTTAATGCAATGAGTCCTAGGATGTATATTCAGATGCAAATCAGAAAGATAATGTTCAATATGTAGGTTCACCAAAATGGACCATAGATTTTTAGGTGTAGGATACTATGACTCTCTTGCTCAATTAGGGTTTTTAACCTAAAGCAGAGAGATAGACCCCACACAAAATTTGGGTGGTTCACTCAAACTAATGCAAGTACAATGAAAATATGCCTAAATGAAATGACCTAAATGCAACAAACTAATAAAATGGATTGATTATTTATGCAAAACCTAAGAAATATGAAGTGTCTAAAACCATAGTGTGATATGCATAAATGAACTAGAAACATAAACAAATGAAAAAAAAACTTAGTGAAAGTGAATGGAGTGCACCTGGAGGTAGAATGCTAATGTTGGAAGGCTCTATAATTTTTCATAAATTACTATTGATGACCACTGGGACTCATTCGCCATAGATGGTGAATTAGTCCTTCTTCTGGTAAATTCTACTGAAATAGGTTTCAGGGTGCCAAGAACTAAAAACCTTAGGAAACACTTTCTCCAGCCTCACAGTGGGACTAATTCACCACAAATGGTGAATTATTCTACCTATAGAAATTTGTAAATTCTGAAGTCAACTCTGTGGGTCCAAATCTGTACTTGTCTTCTTGTCGGGTTGAAGGATCCATATTTGTAGAAAATAGGTTGTATGATGTCTCCAAGCTTTAATTAGGTCTTTTGTTGACTTGAATAGCTTTGATGAATTTTTGACCACTTATCAACACCTATCTCTTTGAAAAATATTCCTACAAGACCTACAAACACACATGCAAAGAGGGGGGAAATGGTTAAGGGTTAAAGTATAGGGGTTTTCCTTGGTCAAACCCCACTTTGGTAATCAAAACCTATGAAATGAGAAAGGAATGATGAAAAAATAACACGCAAGTGTCATGAACTCACCAAACCCTTGTTGTTAAAGTATGAAGATATGTCTATGGCTACTCCAAGATGTTTGACAATTGCTTGATTGAATGATCAAGGATGCTAGAATACTTGAATGCTAGGATAGATTGAATGCATGAATGAATGGGGGTTGAAATGAATAGAAAAAAATATATTTATACACACATATGCCCTAATTTCCTAAAAATACATCATAGGCCGACCTAAGGTATTAATGAATAAAAACCCAAAAGAAATTTGATTTTATTTTGAATTTTGTTCCAAGAGGGACACATTTGCCACACATGGAAAATGGGTACCACTCAAGGCAAGCAAATGGGTGTCAGGAATTAAGTTGTATTTAATGATATTTGCTAGGTTTATATTAAAAAATACACTTAGTTATGACCTATAAGTGCATAAAGGGGCCAAATAAAGCAGAAGAAAGGTGTAATTAGTGATGAAAAGTCTAGAAAAGGGTGAAATTTTGTTATAAGACTTTACAACACTTTACAATAAGACTTGGTAAGTGATAAAAGCAGAATATTTAGATGAATTATAAGAAGAATAGTCTAGAAAAGTGTATTAATGTGTTACAAAACTTCACAACACCTTCATAAGACATCATAAAGCCTTAAGAATTTAAATATTCAAGACCTAATGTGAATGCATAAGTCACATTGCAACATTAAATCTAAGAAAAATAGGCTAGGCATCACAGGAAAAAGACCCAAATGACCGTGAAAATGTCCAAAGATCCATTTTTCTATGGTTCACTTTTGTGTGAAGTGTACATTATGACTAGTGTGCATCAATCCCATAGTGTATGCCTAGTTTGCTTATTCATGCATTATGGTTAGCAACATTCATTATTGTGCATTATGATAATACAAATGGCATGTGGAAGGTTAAATAACATGCATATCATGGAGTTGTATTTGGTTTGTTTAATGGTTTCATCACACTCAAATGGTGTGCATATATAATGTTTGTTCATGCATCATGGTTGAGTGATTTCTCAATTGTTGATAATGATTATTGTATAGATTTCACATGAATAATCTAATGAACATGTATCTTTTTTAGTTGTAAGGACTTTATTTGAAGGTTGCATCATACCCCTATGGTGTACATAATGTTCTTGTTTATGTATCATGGTTGAATGATAGTGATTCTTATTCATAATGATTTTATAGCTTTTACATGTTATTAAGATTGAAGGTTTTAATGGAAGGAATGTTGAATTGAGTTGTAATGGTTTTTTTTAATGGTTGCATCAATCATATGGTTTGTATAGATTGTTTAGCACCATTGAGTGACATTGATTTTTATCAAGATGATTATATTACTTATGAACACTATAATGACATATATTTTATTAAGTTGTATGGGATTTATTTGAAGTTTTTAATCAATCAAAAGAATCAATGCCATAAGATGGTCATAAGATGCTCTTTTCATCTTTTTTTCCTTGTCTATGAGATCACAATTCTTTGAGGAATATTTTCAAATAGTTCTTCTCAACAAATATTATATAGTTCTTCACATACCATTTTTAATTAATTTTAACTTCTTTTGAAAACAAATCAGCTACTGACTTCATTATAGAAGTTCAAAAAAATATAATGCCAAATGTAAATTTATTCAAGAGAGCTTAAAATCATGTGTATTCTCAAATTGAGTGTTTGATAAAAATGCTTTTGTAGGGTGAAATGTATGAAAAATGTGGTACAATAGAAAAGGAAGTGAATTGTTTGAAAAAATCCTCAAAGAAATGTGGTTGCATGGAATGTAATGTATGTGAACCATAATATGAATGAACTCTAACATAGATGGATTACCAAATGTACTTCATAATTTAACTATTAAAATGCAATTTGTTTAATCTATAACATGTTATTTATTATATTAACAATGTTATTTATTTATTTGAATACAATGGAGAGGAGCGAGAATAAGCACTATGGTGGAAATTTGAAATCAGCTGATATAGAGGAGGATGACTCTGAGGATGACGATGAGGACCCTTTTCCTATTGGTGCAACTGAAGGTGTTGGGGTGTCATTCAGTCTGCTTCCTTTAGCATCGCTTAGGATATTGTTTGGAGCGATTTGTGAGGCTTTCCCTCTTTTGGGGCAAAGCTATCTTTGGCTTCGAGCTAGAGGGAGGTTTGTTGAATCTTTGTTCTTATTTTGGCCTCTGTTCAGTGCTCTTGTTGTGGTGTTGTTGCTTCTTGTTTGTGGCACGTGCGATCCCTTTGCTTGGCTTGTCTTTTTGACTTATACATGGGGTCTTTGAGTGGGGAGCTTCTTGGAGATGTCAAGGCTTTGTTTCTCAAGAGAATATATTTTTCTTGTAGCTTATTCCTTTTTTTCATTCTATGCAACCTTTTTGCTAGGAGTGTCAGTGATGGAGGGATCTTGTTCCCTTGTCATGGTGGTACGATGAGCTCTTGGTTGGGCTTGTGGTGCAATCTTGTGGTCGCTACTCTTTCTCCTTTGGGCAGTCAATTTTTAATGCTAGTTGTTGTCCCCTTTTGTGAGTCACAGATAGATTATGTTGGTGCTAAGTTTGTAGCTAAGGAAGGGTTCCCTTGTTGTGGAAGTTTGGATTCTTACCATTTCCTCTGGTCTTGGTGTTTGTGTTTCTAGGTACCACTAGTTTCTAAATTTTTCTTTGTTGGGGGGGATTGTTTTTGGATTATGGGGTTTTCTATTCCTATTTTTGGGCATTTATGCTATCATATTTTATGTCGTGAAGATGTTGTTGTATGGCCTTTTTGTTGTGAAGCTCCCAAAGATGGTGAAGATTATTTTTATGCAGGTACTTTTTAATTTTATGAAGGGGTTTTTGGGTTTCTGGTGGCAGATGTAGTGGTTTTAATGATATTTGTTCTAGCTAGTTTTGGTTTGTTGGCAATTGGGTTATCTCTTTTGTCCTAGCTTTATTTGTTGTTTGTGAAGTATCCTGATCCTTCCTGCCAGTTCCTAATGCTTGTAATGTTGAAGGAGGATGTGGTTGCCCTTCCTACTAAAGTCATTTTCTACTAGGTTTTTTAGCTTAAGTCTCCTATAGAGGGGGAGATTGTTCCTTTTGAGGTGGAACCCTCTTCTATTGAGGTGAAGGTGGAATTTTTCCTTTTGATGTGATCCTTTTGAGGTGGATCCCTCTTCTATTGAGGGGCAAGAGTGAAGTGGTTTTAGTGGGAAGGTGTTCCATTTATTTATCTCTATAAGAGGGGAGCCCTCTCCTTTAGAGGTGGAGGTTGGGTTGGCTTTCCAAGTGGAATGGTGTTGTAGGGAGGCTAATACTTCCCTTGTTTCTACTATGCTATCCAAAATTCCTATTGAGGTGGGGTGTTTGATTTGTCTAGTTCTTTTGAGAATTAGGGTTAGGTTGATGGTTTACACCATTATGCTTTCTATTTTTCTAGGATCATATATGGATGATGTGAAAATGGTTTGTTGCAGCTTGGCTGCTTTGTTGTGTGACTGTTTCAGGTGGTTACTAATATTTAAACTTCAAGGCTCAGATATGGCTAGCGAGAAAATGGTTTGTTGCAGCTTGGTTGCTTTGTTGCCTAAATATTTCAGGTGGTTATTGTTGTTTAAACTTGGTTATTTGTGATAAAGGTCCCTTGGGTTCCTATTATTTTCAGCCTCAATTATATTTCTGATCTTTGTTGATGTTGGGCTACTGTTGATTTGTTGATTATTTTCTATTATCATCTTTCCTACTTTATATTGGGTTGTGGATCCCATCAAAACCACTTGAATTGGTTTTCAGGGCCCCATCAAAACCTATTTTCCCCATAATAAAAAACATGTCATTTATCATAACTTTAAACCATTCTAAAATAATTATACATTCCATTTTGATGATTCAAAGTAGAAAGAAATGCACATGAGCAACAAATTAGATCAAGTATCAATTCTTATATATCAAAATGTAGAATAATTATGTTTGTACATATACAAATTTGGCATATATTCCTTCTCAAGATCTATCAAACCCTAAATAGATATCAATCTATATCAAATCCTAATCATGTGTTGGACCATCAAAATTGAGCCTCTTCAAAGAACTTAGTGGCTTTGAAGTTTCCTACACAATAATAATTCAAACCACAAATTAGATTAATTATGTGAATGGTTGAAAAGATAGACTAGTAAATATAAACTTATATACTATAATTTATAAATTATTAATTTAATATCAAAATCACTATATTGAACTGTATTATATCAAAAATGTATTTTTTTACCTCAATTCTTTCTCTCTTTTCTACAAGACATTCTACATATGATAAAAATTCCCTTAGGATGATCAGAAGTCCTTGTATAAAGATATAGTCCCAAACTCGTCAATTTGTTGAATCGGGAAGAGGATTATAGTAGGTGAAACAAAAATGATATGAATTAACATATAATTGTTGAAAAATAATCATATTTACTTTAAACATATATCTACCCCTATCTAAATGTAAATATTTGTGATATAAAATAAACACATACCTGTTGTGATACTTCTACATTAGACAAGCTCATTATGGATGAAGTATCTAAGATGGTTTCCTATATAAAAATTGACAAGAATGTAACATAATTTAAATGCACATGCACATATAATCATAATATCAAATATAAAAAAATATATATACCTATTTTATAGCTTCTTCCAATGGGTCAGGCTTAGTCAACATGGTTGTAAAATTGCCAAGTTGCTACATAAAAATATAATATTACATTAGACTATCAATCATGTACATGTATTTAAAAATAATAGATTTCAAAAATTAACATCTAAATAACAATTTAAATGATACCGTATACTAAGTCCCTAGGCCAAATGAAATTTCCAATTGTGTAGCCTCTTACACTTAGGGAATCTGGTCCTCTATCAGAAACTCTTAAAGATTCTAGCATATAAACATATTAGTACAAATATATCTTATAAAATATGAAAGAATTTAGATAAAGCACACTATGAAATTACTTTAAATCTTATCGGTGCTCCCACATTGTCTCTAGCATTTGATGTCTCTCCTAAAAATAGTCCACTCCATGATCTATCAATTCCTACATCCAACATTTCATTCACCTCATGGTCAAATTTTTCTATGGGAGCCTTAGTGGATTGTTGAAGAGGACCTAAACAAATATTGTGACACATGATGCAATAATGGGGCACACAAATATGTGTCGAAGAGGAGGGTGTACTAGTTGAAACTGATGCAACAAGTGCATCACCATCATGTCGGGATGTATCAAGTGCATCACCATCATGATGGGATGCACCATCATACATTGTGCAATATGATGGCTCTACATGATTAAAAGATCACTCAATGCATGTATGGAAAAAATGCTTTTTCTCCCTACATCTCAAGCAATCTCATGGTAAGGTACTAGATTTGGGGCAGCAATAGGCAAAGCAGGAAGAAATAGGGTGACTCGGTGTGCTCTAGGTCTATCCTATGGCATCCCTTTACCCACACCCTAGAAATATTGCACACCAAAGTAATTGACATGCCTCCCTAGGACAAACTCAACATATAATTTTTGAAGAAAATACTGAGGGATATCAAGATTTTTGTTGGGTGGTTTATCAAAAACCATCGACCAATGTCTCTATAAATTATCTAATATTCCTCTATTTGTGCACTATTTAATTAAAAAATTTGGCTTTCACACATTTATGGGTTGTCCTATTTTGGGATTGATGAATAACTAGGCTAATTGGGCCTTATTAATATCAAGTTCTCTCACTTCGTCATAAGATAACCCATTGGCATAATGCTTCCTTTGGAATTCTCACCATTGTGCAAACCTATTGTGCTAGTTTTCCAAAGTTTCAACATTTGAAATTATTGTTTGTAAAGTTCTTTTCATATCTGATAGCTCAGGGAGTGTATCATAAATTCAACATACGTTTCTCAATTTATCTAAATTTCTATTAATAGATTCATGTATTGTGGGCATGTTTTGGTTTTGAAACATCGGTGGTGGCAAAGGAGGATTTGTAGGGTTTTTATCTTAAGTGGGGTTAGGGTTTTCATCTTAAGCAAGGTTGGGATCAACCGTTCTTAAGCCTATTTATTGATGAAAATTTTAAAAATTAACAATCATTTTAATGCAATAAAAAACCTATTTTTGACTAAAATTCACAAAAAAATAATGCAAAACTAATATAAAATTGAAGAAAGACATTAAAATTTATAAATACTTCTGAAATTTGATTGGTTTGAGCAAAAAAGTGCACCCCCAAATGGATATAAACTCATTCAACAGAAAACTCACACACAAAGGATGCAAACTATAGAAATAACAACTCTTGAGCTTTTCTTTTTTGATTTTATGAAACAAGAAATGGATATTTGTTTCCTTTATGTTGCTTTTTTAATAATTGGTCAAGTTTAGGACCCGACCACCAAGTGTTATTTGTATTATATAAATGTAAGGTATTATATGCATTATCATATATTATTTTATATTGTAATATAAAATTATATCATATAATACATTATATATTATAATATAATATAATATAATAAATATTATATTATATATTATTATATAATTTTATATTATAATATTTTTAATATTATATAATAATATATTTAATATATTATAGCATTATATTATATAAGTATTATCATATAATATAATATTATATTATAATATTGTATTATATTATATTATAACATAGTATGTAATATAATATATAATAAAATAATAATATATATTATATTTTAATATAATATAATAATATATAAGTATTATAATATAATACAAACAACACTTGGTGGTCAGTCCTAGACCCAACCAAATTAGAAAACCCAACCTAAACAAGATGAATATCCATTTTGAAATGGGTATCTGTTTCAAATGGATATTTGTTTAGGTTTGGTGTTTGCTATAGCACCATGTACTTTATACCTGATCCTAGAAAAAGTCAAAGCATATTTTCAAGTTTTTAGCAAGTTAAAAATGTCTTTTTTTCACATCGTCACTTTTTGGACCCCCATTATCTTGCACAGACCCATTAATTAATCTTAGGTGGGTTAGAGATTTTAGAAGAATATGAAATGTTGATTAAATGATTAGATTTATTTAATCAAATGAGAAGACATAGGGGTTTTAATCAAATGATTTGCATTATTTAATTAAATTGGATGGGAATTAGTAAGAATGGGGGTTAATTAATCCAATAAAATTAATTATTTAATTAATAGGAGAAATATGATGAATTTATTTAAATAATATAGATTATTGAATTAAATAGATATTTAGAGGTGATTTAGGATGAAATGATGTTAATAATTAGATTCAAATGCATACTATTTATCAGGACTATTTAAGTGTTTACACAACTAATCTAAAATTAAGCATGCTCATGTTAGTGCACATTATCACTATCATAAAACAAAAGGTAAACAAGTATGTGTTTCTCTTTCTTAGTTTATTTTTTTAATTGAAAAAAAATTTGAGTGAGAAAAAGAATGATTGCATTTCTAAGACAAATCCAAGCCATATCTACTTTAACAAGAATGGTCCATTTTGCAAGAGGTAATTTCCATCCATTGTTTTGATATTTTTAGCAAATATTACATAATTTTTTGTTGCATTTTTTCTTATTCATCATTTTTTTCTTACTAGTCAATCCAAACTCTCCACCACCTCAAAACCATCCTTCAGTTGGTGAAATACATGAAAAGTGAAAGGAAAAAGAACATGATCATCCAAACCCTCTCCAACACTTGCATTTCCCATCCATCTTCTTGAAATGCATAAAAAATATTTTAATACAATCATAAATAATAAAATTGATTAAAAAATTGATAGAAAAATTAAAATATTCTAATGCAATAAGTATGCACCACCAAGTTCTAACAAAACTCCCATATTCATTCATCTTATTAAGAAAATAAACACATGAAAAAATCATAAAGCATATTGTTCTTAATTTTATGCTATAAAATTATTTTGTAATATCATTAATGATTTTTTATTTTAAAGAAAAGATAAATTATGTGCATTATTCACTAACCCAAGAGCTAATGATCTTTGGATTTGACATGTTGAATGAGTGAGAGTAATTTGTGTGGGAAACTATGGAAGAAATCCAAAATCATAGCTAACATGCAAGATACATCATGATGTAGCTATGGATGAAAGGTTTTCACCATTTGTGCAACTTAAAATTATATTCATCATGATTCACTAGGGTTAAATAATGGCAATCCATATTGATTTCTTAATTTGAACTTATTTTATTTAAGAAATGGATGTTTATTTTTTTCTTCTAACAGTGAAGAGACCTAGAAATATGACATAGACAATATTTGACAAGTATTGATCCTTTCATGGTATACAAAATTAGATGCCTAGGTAGATTTAAAGTATATCGACTTTCTTGGGATGTTGCAAGTTCTTGTTCAGTTGTCTCTGTATTGTCAAAAATTGTACTCCCTTCTCAGAGATGGTACAATTTCACACTTTGCTTAGACCTATTCTAGTACCCTTGCATTCATTTCCTTTAAATCATCATTAATATTATGTATCCCAAGACTTATTTCAACTAAAATTTTGAAAAATTCAATAAATGCATTTAATATTCTAACCTCCTGACATTCTCTCACCCCGAAAACTTAGGGTGGGACTAATATGCCACCCTTGGTGTATAAGTCATGTTTGGGGCCCTTTTTAGGGTTTTGAGTAGGAAATCAAGCTTTTTAATTCAAAATTTTCAAATGTCAGCATTTGGGATCTAATAAATGGTAAATTAGATAGGATGCCTATAAAAGCAAGGTTTCAAATCATTATTTCACCTAGGAATTTCTATCTAAGACCTAGATCTTTCAAGTATCCAAGTATCCTAGCAATTTTATGAGATCAAGAGCATTCAAGAGCAACTTATCAAGCATTTAGAGCAATATTCAAGATTCAAGCATGAGGTAAAATTATTCACACATCATGTGTGTTTGTGAGCTAACATTTATGATGTAGGTTTCATGATTCAAGCAAGAATTCATGACAAATATTCAAGCATTCAATCAAGAGTCAAGATCCACATTCATGCTAGCCATTTCACACAAGGTTGCAACCTTCATTTCAAGGGTTTGGTGAGTTGCATCATTGCATTTATTCATTCATCATTCCTTCATGCTATTCCATTTCATTTCAAGGTTTAACTACCAAAATAGGGTTTGACCAAGTCAAACCCCCATCCTCTACAAAAGAAATTTTTTTATCTCTCTTGTGATGTGTGTTTTATAGATTTAGGTGAACTGGAATCATTCACCCAACTTGGTGATTTAGTCATTGATATAGCCTTTCGAAAACATTCAACAGTGTCATATCTAGGTTAGCAAGACTTAGAAAGATACTCAAAAAAACCTATAGGTGGACTAAATCACCCATCCTAGCATATTAGTCTTGTGAAAGTTAAATTTATTACTGTTCAACAAATCCTAACAATTAATAGAAGAATTCTCAATTCTGCCCTAAAACCCCTAGAGCATGAATCATACACCCTACTTTGCATATTAGTTTCAATGCAAAACCCTAACAACAGCTTTCAAAGATTGTAGATCTTGTCTTGGCATCTCCATTGAGTTTATCAATTTGATTTCATGCTTTCAATTTTCTAGGTTTCATCCTGAGTTTGCATAAGTTTTTTGATTTCTCCATTTTAAAACTTCATTTAATAGTGAACCCCCATCCTATTATCCAAGGAATCTACTAGCCATTCCTCAATCGAGTCACTTGGTTGTGGGATATAGTTTCCTAATGAATTGAACTATGAAATAGGTCCAATTCCATCTCCCAAAAGGTAGAACCCTAATTTCCCTTTTTTTTCATTTTAGTGAACCCAACCTTTGGACCCTTTAATTTCTGATTTGGAGAACATTATAGTCCTAGATCTAGGTTGCATTATCTTTTCATTATATTTGCATTAGTTGAATTGCATTTAGGGCTTCTAAATATTGCATTAGTGAAAAGTGCATACAGGTTGCATTTTTTGCATTTTCCATCATTCAATTTCATTGGAAATCTATAATTGTAAATAGTCAATTGAGCATACAACCCAGACACATTAAAATCAACTCATAATTTGATGATTCAAGCTTAAAACCCTACATTGGACTCATTCGCCCACCTAGGTGTATTAGTCCCTATATAGGTCTTTTTTACAAATTTTTGGGTATTTTGTGCTTTCTATTTTTCACTATCTGAAACTATCAAAAACCCTAATTTGGACTCATACACCCACATGGGTGTATTAGTCCCTAATTAGGTTTGAATTTGTATTTTAAAATATTAAAATCTTGTCAAATGTTCTTTTGGTTGATGTATTTAGATTATTGTTTCAATTTGCAGAATTATTGTCATTGGCAATTTGTTCAAAATTTTCAAGTGCATTTGTAAACATAAAATTACAATCACATCATTTTCAGATCTCTTGCATTCTCAATTAGTCAATTATTAATCTTGAATTTCATTATTTCTAAAACTTAGAGTGCTTTTAACCCTAGATCTAAGTTTGTTATGGATTTCATTAGGTTTGCATTAGTTGCATTACATTTGTAGTTCTTTAACAATTGCAATAGTTTTCATTGCATATAGGGGTTCAAATTTTCATTTTTTAAAAAATCTAAAAAATTCAAAAAAATTCATGCATTTAGTGTTGTAATTTCTAAATCATTCCAAAATCATTTCAGTAGCAAAATCATCAACATAAGTTAGATAGCTTACTTTTCACTTTAGGAATACACTCACAATGTTAGTATCTTTCCTTTCCAAGTTTACGAAGAAAAATCTCATAAAAAAGAATGTTAGTCATTCCTCCAATATATTTCCTAGTTATGAGAGTCTCTTTGTGCAAGAGAGTTAAAATGTTAATACATTCATTAATTTCACACCCCCTCATATCTCCCCTATTTGTTGGAAAGATATAGATGCAAGCATAGACAATCATGATAATCATAGTTTCTCTTTTCACAATACCTCTCCTACTTGTGACAAAGGTATTTTGGTGTTAGAAGATAGACCCATTGAGAATAATGACAATTTTGAAAGCTCTTCTTCTATAAAATCTCCTACATTGGAAGATATTATGGCACAAGAGAATGAGATCATAGACACATTTCTAAACATCACCTTACCTAGTCTCCATTCATCTCTTTCTTGTGAGAATTTTTTAGTGAAATAGGATGAAACCATAGATAAACATGACAATCACATTTGTTCATCTCGTAATATCTCTCCTATTTGTGAAGAATATAGTTTGGTGTTGGATTATACACTTGTTGAGAGTCATGAGAGCCTTGTTTCTCCCTCTCCTAAGGCTTCTCCCAATTGGAAACATCTAGTTGAACAAAATGATCCAATCAATCATAATTGTTCTTCTCTTGATGCCTCCACTACTTATGATGAAATGACCTTACAAAACCTAACCATGGAATGTGATCAACATCTTGTTTATTCCTTTCATAAAAACTCTCCTACTAGGGTAGATATCATGGTACAAGAGAATGATAAAATTGATGCATGCCTTGCAAACAATAGTAATGTGGCTTTATTTCATGAAAATGATGAGGTATCCTTAAACTCTCCCTTGTTAAAATATCCTCATAATAAGGACAATTCTTTTTTATTTATGCACATTAGATATCCCTTGAAACGATCCCCTGAGTCATTTCTTATCCTTTATCCGCCCTCACAACAACCACAAGTTTAAAATAAACCTTTTCTTATCTTAGAACCACCTACAAGGAAACTTGATAATGATAATGTTTCACAACAACTGAGTTACAATACCATTTCTCACACATACAATACAAGGAACAATAGGAAACAAAAAACCACTCTAGTTTCATTGCCATTGCCTCAACCTATCTTGCCTATTCCTCCTTGTTTTCTTTTACAAAGTGGAAAGGAGTATGATCTTGTTGAACAACTTAAGAATACTTCTTCTAAGATATCCTTATGGAACCTTATTTAAGCCTCACCTAGTTACCATAGTATTCTTCAAAATGCATTGCAACAAGCTATTTTTCCCTAGTGCAAACCTGAATAATATAGTAGCCCTAATTCAAGGAATGAATGCTAACATTGTTTTCCACCAAAGTGAGCTCCCTCCTTTGGAAGTGCAAAATCAAAATGATGCTTTCATGATAATAGATAATATTAATATGTGGAGGATAAAATGAACTTTTATTGACAATGGTTCAACACTTAATGTGTGTAGTGTAAGTCTTCTTGATAAGATGAGAGTAGAAAAATCCAAATTCAACATAATTCTTTATCTATCTATGGGTTTCATGATAACTTAGGGAAACAACAACTAGGTGTGATAACATTACTTATTACAATTGGAAAGGCCACATTTCAAACTACTATCCATGTTATACCTCATGATCTTTCATATAATCTTCTTTTAGTTAGATCATGGAGTCGTGAAATGGAAGTAGTGCCTTCTACTCTTCATTGTAAAATGAAGTATGTTTACAACAATAAACTTTATATAGCTCAAGATGATCCTAAACTTGAAAGTTGTTTGCACATTGAGAAAGATAAACAAATTCCTTTGAAAACATTGACACCAACCATACAAGTGGAACCTGTACAAGAGAAAGAAAAAGAAAAGCATAATGAAGAAGTTACAAAGTTATTGGAAGATGATTGGGGTTCCTCAGATTTCACATCTACATTCATAGATAGATATAAGATCACAACAAAAGAGTCTAAAAATGGAAAAGAAAAAGTGGTAATTTTATTACAAAATTCAATAGAATTTTCAAAATAATCCACTTCAACCACTTTATAATAATAATAAAAGAAACACAACAAACTTTAATGAAGTTGATTATGAGAAACCATCGAATCTAGAAGAAATGAAAAAGCTTTATGGAAGAGGTTATGAAATTTTGAAACAACTTGGTTATAGTGGAAAAGGATTTGGTGCTTGAGAACAAGGTATCTATGTCCCTATAGAGCCTAACACACAAGAAACCACTAGTGCTCTTGGTTATTGTCCTTTGAAAGAAATGAAGAATCAACGAAATCCATGCTTAATATCAATTTCATTAGGTGAAACACTAGTGAATGGAATTTGTTAGATTTGACAACCTCCTATAAAGGAGAGCACAAAATCTCACAATATAAAGAGTCTTGTGTAAGTATGACACCATGTACTAAGAAATATATATCTTTTTCACAAAATAAAGCAATATCTTCTACTTTTGATCAAGAGAGTATCTTATTGAGACTCATCCAAGATCACTTGATATCTCTCCCTCCAAGAACACGAAAGAAATGGTACAAAAAGTGCTCATTTTGTGCATGTCATAGAGTTCATGGTCATTATACTAATGAATGTAAGGCTTTAAGTGATAAAATTCTACATCGTAAGGATTTTGGTGCTCTTCCTTGTGTTGAAGAACATAGTTCCTCTAATTAATACTAATTTTCATCAATCATCTCAGCTCACCCTTATCTTGCACTGAGTGGGCCAAGGGGTTAGGTGGCCTTGTCCTCATATGGAACTTTTCATTGTCTCTTTGGGATATTTTACCACCTTCCATGTATATATATAGGAGCAAGCTTGGGATGTGGATGACATGCCTTAAGTTGGCTCACATGTGACGTAGTTTTCTTTCTATGTTTAGCATTACATTTTGGGGGCAACACTTTATTCATGATGTTGTTTTATTTGGGAACATATGACTTGGCATAAGGCTTTCCGAATAAGCTCTCATTTCTTCTTTTACTTTAAAGCAATTTCTCATAGTAATGGTGTTAGAAACTACTTTAAAGTAGGGGTGTATATCAACACTCATGTTTCACTATGCTATTTTCATTATTCTTACAATGTGTCCTTTTCTTGGTGATGTGATTGGGTATAATTTCCTATAAGAGCATGATATTTCTTTGGTGTTTCCTCTCTTGGATACATTAGGCATGATGTTCCCTAAGGGAGACCTTACATGAACTAAGAAAAAAACCTTGAAAAGTAGAAAAACATTTACATGCATAAATGTTCATAAGTGCTTAACACAACTTGTTAGGCCTTGTGAAGCTTGAAGTTTCATTTTGTGGTGTCCTATTAAAGTTATCAAAGGGATAGATTTGGTATGGTTAGTATGATGAGAAGCCTAAATGAGGTCATGAATTTCTCATTGTATGGTGAAATCCAATACAGAGGCATGAATTTCTCACTAAGCCACCCTTTTTGGATACTCACCTAGTGGATAGCCTAAAGTTCCATTGTTTGAGAGTGGCATGCATTTTTTTGGAAAAATAGTCAAAACCTAGTCCACATCACGTTGGATAGACTATTGAGGCTTGATCCACCCCTTTTCATTATGATTTTTTTTTTTTTTTTCTCTTTTCTTTCTTTAAGTCTTTGAAATTGTATGTTTATGTATCTTGTCTTTCTATTGCATATCATACACCTTGTGTGTGTTCCTTTGTGCTTATGTTTCTTTTCCATGTGATCCTAATCCTGGAGGCTTGATCACTCTTCTTGATCCTATCTAATGAATGTGGATCTTGATATATTTTCAAATCAAGATTCAAGATCCACATTCATGTTGGCCATTTCACAAAATTTTGCAAACCTTCATTTCAAGGATTTGGTGAGTTGTAACATTTCATTTTGCATTCATCATTCTTTCATGCTATTTCATTTCATTTCAAGGTTTAAATACCAAAATGGGATTTGACCAAGGAAAACCCCCATCCTCTAGCAAAACAACATTTTTCTCTCTCTTGTGATGTGTGTTCTATAGATTTAGGGGAACTGGACTCATTCACCAAACCTAGTTATTTAGTCCCTAATATATCCTTTTAGCAACATTCAATAGTGTCGGATCTAGATTCAAAGGAATCGAAAAGATACTCATAAAAACCTATAGGTGGACTAAATCACCCAACTTGGTGTATTAGTCCCAAGATAGTTTTTTATCACTGTTCAACAGATCTTGACAATTAAGAGAAGAACTCTTGATTATGCCTTGAAAACCCTAGAGTAGGACTCATACACCCTACCTAGCATATTAGTCCCAATGGAAAACCATAACAATAGTTTTTAGAGCTTGCAAAATTCATCTTGGCATCTTAATTCATCCAAGTAATTTTATATTCCATTTAGTTTACAATTTGATTTCATGCTTTCAATTTTCTAGGTTTCATATTGAGTTTGCATAAGTTTTTGCATTTATCCCTTTTGAAGCTTCATTTAATGGTGAACCCCCATTCGATTATCCAAGGAATCCACTAGAAATTCCTCAATCAAGTCACTTGGTTGAGGGATCTAGTTTCCTTTAATTGACAAGATTGTAAAGTATGGTTGAGTTCTCCAGTTTTAGGCCATTCTCAGGAAAAAATTTCTTCTCAGACTACAAGTATGATGTTTTCCTTAGTTTTAGAGGACCAAATGTTTGAAAGTCTCTTGTAGATCATCTCTTCCAAGTTGTATCTGTGGCTGGGATTCACACTTTTCTTGATAATGAAAGACTTGAGAAAGGCGAGAATATCAAATTCATATTGGAAAATCTCAGACCAAGCCTTCACCTCTTGTATTGGAATCACCCAAACATCAAGGCTTGATCAATTATGATGCAACTAGATTTAGGTACAAATTTTGTTTTGCCCCCTTTATATACTTTATCAGTAACACATGGTTGAAGTTTCCCCTTGGAGTGATGAAATCCCCAATAAGTCATCCTAAAGGGAAGGATAATGCTAGGTATTTTTGATCCCTAAGATCACACTAGGTACAAGGGGATACCATACACAAAAAAATAGCAAAGTTCAAGGATGTAATATAAACGTGAAATAAGGAGATGCATGTAATAATTTGATCCCTAGGATCACTCTACACACAAGGGGAGAACACATGTCTATGCAACCCCCAAAATAAAGAAAACAAAGTTCATTAACCACTACTTTGGATTTAGTGCCTAAATTAGGGGAAAAGTAAAGGCTTGGATGAAATGAATCTGCAAAACCACGTGTTAGTAGTTTCAAATATTTAGTCTCAAATAGGCTTAAACCAGCCACACCACTTCTTAGTCCCACAAGGTTAGCAAAAAAACCTAAAAAAATAAAAACTTGCAGACTAAAGCATAGTCATGTTTCTCTAAAATAGTAGTTCTCAAAGTCTTTGCAAAAGAACAATAGTCAATGATAGAGGTACAACAATACAAAACTCAAAAAAATACCTTAGTGAAGTGCTATTCTATTAAATAAACATGTCAAGAGTCACCTCGTAAGTGCAATAAGTCTATCCAGGCATTTATGCATAGAAAAAATGTGCTAACAAATAGAATTAAAGCACTCATTTTTGGCACATAGGCAAGAGAAGTCTCTAAGAAGGTGTGTCTACATAGTAGAAAAAGTATACAAAAATAGGGTTAGCAAAAATAACTAACATCCAATAAAATTGATAAAATAGATATCTAATAATAAATTAGTTGTTTAGAAACATTGATAATAGTATGTAAAAACCTTTGAGATCAATTTTCAAACCATTAGGTTATTGGAAAAACTTAGTATAAACCATTTAGATCAATTTTACAAACCCTAATATGAAACCTAACTAAACTTACAAACAAAAAAGTGGAAAATGTCACAAATGATCAATGAACTATTAATTAGCTCTAAATATGCAAATATTTTTTTCATAAGAAGTGTCATTTTTTACAATAGAGGAAACATAAGTTGAAGTACATGCATGGTGAGGTGAAGTGCAGGTGAAGAAACATAGAGTGCAAGTGTCGATAGGCAGGGCAGAAGCATCATTGGTTGGCATGCAAGTGTAACTAACCTCTACAAAAGAACAATTGCAAGTGGAAGAGGTTTGGTTAATAAAAAATAAATATAAATGTATTTTAACCTTAAGATATTCTTTGAAATCCTAAAAATATCTTAAAAAAATCCCATAAAGAAAAGAACACCTCCTTTTTTGTGTTTTTTTTTTAGGTTATGATTAAAAACCCTAATCCTAGATGTAACAATGAGTAATAATGATAAACCTATTGAACAAGATAACTAGGAGGGGGTGAATCAGTTGTGACAAATTTTAATCTTTAAACTTCCACTAGAAATTAGATCAATCACAAATCCTTTACTCTATTAATATGATTAATCATTGAGTATAAAAGGAGAAACTAAAAAAAATCACACATATAAAAACACCAAATTTATGTGGAAAACCCAATAAGGGAAAAACCACGTTGAGGATTAGCTCACAATATAGAGAATACCAAAACTGATTACAAAGGCTCACTACCAAAGAAGGCTCACTACCAAAACAAGACTCACTATCTAGATCAGGACTTACTAGATCAGGACTTACTATCCAAGTGGGTTAACCACCTAGAGGACTCACTACCACAGAATTACAAGATAGAAGAAATTCGTTAAAAAGAGAAGAAAATCTCAATGCAATAGAGATTTCCACCAAAATTCTCTAAAACACTTAGAAACATGCTTGAATGATAGAGTACACCTTTAGCTCGCTACTTTAGGAACCTCATGATTAGATTTCACATTGATATGCCCAAACTTGCATCTATCTTGCTTGCATTCGTGCTCACACTTTCCACAAACATCTCAATCTCTATTTATACCATCTTCAGCTTTGAAACATATCCAAATTCGGCCATACACACCATTTTTATTTACAAATTCAAACTAGGTTGGCACCAAAACATTCTAGGGTGGAATTAGAATGAGGGTTACCCAACCACATGCTCAATATGCTTCCAAAAGATTTGAAATTAGTGTTAAACATAAGGTCAGACAAACCAATATAAATCACATAAATCAATTAAACACACACAACCTTAACATGATCCAATCCTCCTAGAACAAAATAATCTTCAACATGATCATATCACCTTAACTACAAAACCACAAGTCATAAGACTTGAACAAGAAGAAATCTGTAGTAACTATATTTCTTTTGGACCTCAACCAGATATACTAAAAAACATAGTTCACAACTGGTGAACATAAATTGCACTGTATAATTATCTAGAAACCAAAAATCTAGATATAGCAACTTCCAACATCCATGATCAACATATCTGAACCACACAAACATAGGAGAAAAACTTGGAGCAAACATTGAACACCTGCAACCTTTCTTTATTACATTTATTAATATCCTTGACATATACAGCTAATAAATTGTATCCATGACATCAATTAAAACAACAACCAATTTATAACCAATTAACCAGTTGGCATCAATGACAACACGTTCATCCTTGCATCAACATCTTCTTACTTGCAACAATCTCCCCCTTTTTCATTTATGGAAACACATGATGTGAAAAAATATCAAAGGAAACATAACAGTTTGGAACACACATCCTCATGATTTCACTTTTTAATTTTCTCCCCCTTAGTAGATTAAATTTTTTAGATAAAATTTTTCTCATCTTCACATCTTTCCCTCCCCCTTTGACATCAATGGCAAAGGCAAAATATAATTTACATTGATTTCCCCTTTAACATTAAGAATAGGGTACTCTTTCAATGAAAACACATGAAACTACCTACCTCCCTTGAGAGGTAGCCACCAAAAAATCAGTCCAGAAGAAAGATAGATCCATAGACCCAGGTATGTGCAGGATCATCATGGAAAAAAATAGGCCCTTAAGTGGCAAAAAATTCAAAAAAAATGAGAGTTAGGCAACTTGACGTAAAAATTTGAATAAGTTATCTATTTTCAAAAATATGTAAGAATATAATATGTAGCAAATTGAATGTAGTTTCTAAACTACTAGGTTTATTTTTATTTTTAAATCTATTTGGTGAAAATTTGAAATTTCAATGCAGTAGTACTTAAATTTTAGGGAAAAAATAAGAAGTAGGTGTCTGTCGACCACCCTAACCACAATAAAATGATAATATTTTTTTATAATATTTTAGATATAAGTAGAGGACTCATGTCCAGATGTGATGCATATTTTTTTGTAATTTTTTTCCAAGTAAATAATTAATTATGAATTTTTTATTACAACTTTACAAAAATATAAAAACTCGTATGTCTGACCACCTTAACTTGGTCAAAACTTCATGAAATTTATTTTTTATTTTTTTAATCCTATAGTATCTGAAGTATAGAATGTGACACATGTTTTGGATTAAAAAAATGTGATACCGTTTTAAAGCTATAGATTTTTTCCAATCAGCCTATCGATCAGCCACATACCCTACACATACCCATAATATCGCCACTTTTTGGCCCATCATGATCCCACACATACCCACCCACAGGACTGATGCATCTCCATATACATCTAGTTCAAGAAAGGAGGGGAAATGACCACTAACTTCTCCTGGAGATACTCAAAAGTATCTTTAGGAAGGGCCTTCGTGAATATGTTAGCAACTTGATCCTTCATAGGTACATACTCAAGTTTTACTTCATTCTCCACAACCTTCTCTCTCAAAAAGTGATACCTGATAGATATATTATTTGTCCATGCTTTGTCCTTGAGTGCATCACTGAATTCTTTGAAATGTTAATTTCACTTGTATTATCACAAATGATAGAAATAGGATCATCATATATTACTCTCATATCTTTCAATGTTTGTTTCATCCATAAAACCTAAGTACAACATGATGCAATAACAATATACTCAGCTTCAATAGTAGATAAATAAACTAAATATTTCTTCTTACTCAACCATGACACTATTCTGCAACCAAGAAAGAATGCACCACTACTTCTGGGTATGTGCAGGATCATCATGGAAAAAATAGGCCCTTAAGTGGAAAAAATTTTAGAAAAATTAGAGTTAAGCAACTTGACATAAAAATATGAATAAGTTATCTATATTATTTCAAAAATATGTAAGAATAGCATCTATAGAAAATTGAATATAGTTTCTAAAATACTAGGTTTATTTTTAAAAAAGTCTATTTGGTGAAAAATTGAAATTTCAATGAAGTAGTATTTAAATTTCAGGGAAAAATAAGAAGTAGGTGTCTGTTTGACCACCCTAACCACGATAAAATGATAATATTTTTTTATAATATTTTAGATATAAGTAGATGACTCATGTCTAGATGTGATGCATATTTTTTTGTAATTTATTTCCAACTAAATAATTAATTATTAATTTTTATTACAACTTTTAAAAAATATAAAAACTCGTATGTCTGACCACCTTAACTTCGTCAAAACTTCATAAAATTCAAAAAAAAAAAATTAATCCTATAGTATGTAAAGCATAGAATGTGATAAATATTTTGGATTCAAAAATCTGATACCATTTGAAAGCTATAGATGTTTTTCAATCAGCCTATCAATCAGGACTTTAGTCATAATCCAAATAAAAAATGAATAATAATTATTTGTTAAATTCAAAGTAAAGCATAATTTATATTTGTGGAAAGTTGAGAATCTCCTTTAAAAACCCTTTTTGTTTCATCAATTTTGGGTTAAAAAAAAGTCGTCATCCACATACCCTACACATACTCATCATATCGCCACTTTTTGGTCCATCATGATCCTGCACATACCCTTCTACTTTTTCTATCATCTACACAACCTTCCCAATTTGCATCTGTATAAGCACTTAGTGTAAAATATTTTTCTCTAGGATACCACAAGCCATAATTTGAAGTGTTATTCAAGAATCTAAATATCCTCTTAATAGC
Source organism: Sequoia sempervirens (assembly GCA_007258455.2). Lineage (NCBI taxonomy): Eukaryota > Viridiplantae > Streptophyta > Pinopsida > Cupressales > Cupressaceae > Sequoia > Sequoia sempervirens. The sequence continues at coordinate 485,728,582 of VDFB02000017.1, forward strand.
AACAACATGTGCTTCTCTAGGATCTTATTGAAATCTATCCACAAGATAAATTGCATGCATGATATTTGGTCTAGTAATAGTTAAATACAAAATTCCTCCAATCATAGATCTAAATTTCCTCTAATTAGCCTTAGGTGAATCCTCATCTTTACTAAATTTGCAACTAATCACCATAGGAGTGCATACCTATTTGGAACCATCCATTCGAAACTTCTTCAACATTTCTCTTACATGCTTTGACTATGAAATAAAAATCCCTTTTTCTATTTGATTAATTTGGAGACCAAGAAATAAATTCATCTCACCGAACATAGACATTTCAAACTCTTTGCATCTCTTTAGCAAACATCTTACACATTGTTTCATTTCCTCCAAAGATAATATCATCAACATATACAACTACTATCAAGATCTTGCAATTCTCAATTTAAAAATATAAATTACTATTTGTGGTACCTTTGTTAAAGCCCCATTGAATCAAATATTTGTCTAACCTTGCATATCAAGCTCTAGGAGCTTGCTTCAACCCATATAAAGCCTTATTCAATCTACAAACCATATATGGTTGATCTGAAAACTAAAATTCTTTTGGTTGTTCCATGTAGACCTCTTCTTCTAACTCACCATTCAAGAATGTAGATTTAACATCCATCTGATAGACCTTGAAATCTTTATGAGTAGAAAACACTAAAAACATTCTAATAGCTTCAATTCTTTCCACCAAAGAAAAAGTCTCCCAAAAATCTATACCTTATACTTGTGAGTAGCCCTTACACACAAGCCTTGCTTTATTCCTAGCCACTTCTCCATTCTCATTCAACCTATTTATGAACACCCATTTTGATCAAATTATGTTTTTATCTATTGGTCTAGGGACCAATTCCCAAGTTTTATTCTTCTCAATCTGCATAAGTTATTTCATGGATTCCATCCAATGCTCATATTTACATGCTTCACTTATGGTCTTCATTTTAATCTCATAAAATAAACATAAATTTATCTCACTAGTAGCAACAACTTTGCTTCTTACCAATACTAGGTTCCTCTTGTCTCCAATGATTTGATCTTCTGAATGATATTTCTAGACATATTTAGGTGTCTTATGGGACACCACTAGAGCTTCTTATTTTTCATTCTACTTCTCCTATTCTCCCACAACCACTTCAATTCTTAAATGACCAAGTTCATCAGATACATATCCATCAACTTCAATTGAATTCTTCACTGCTTCATCAACTTTGACATTTGTTCTTTCTACAATCTTTCTCAATATTTTATTGAAACATCTATAAGATTTTCTCTTAGTAGAATATCCAAGTAAAATACCTTCATTTCTTCTTGCATCAAACTTCCCTAAATTTTCTTCATCTCATTGTGGAAGCACGAGCATTATTATTAGGACTAGAAGTGGTATCTTAGTTGGGGATTTCAAATATCCATATTGAAGGTGACTCTATGATAATTATAAATGCATATAGAATAAGAAAGATTAAAAACTAGAATTTGAACTATGTTTTACAAAAATCATGGGCCCTAATTGACAAATTCAATGCCTTCATAATCTCCCACACTTATAGGGAAGGTAACGAAATTGCAAATCTCCTTGCAAATCTAGGTTGTGAGGAAATAGAGTTAAAAGCATTGCATGATATAAGGGAGATAAATTCTTTCCCTCAATTGATAGATCTATTCAAACAAGAAGCTAATGGTGATGAATGAGGAAAGCTAGCCAACGTGGGAATCCTATGCCACATTAGCAATGATCTTAAATTCAAACATATGCCTGGGGTCATTCAGGGTATTGATGGCTAATAAAGTTATGTGTGATCATGATGTTACCTATCCTAAGTAAGGGAAAAATTTTCATCTAAAAGGAATAAAGTTATATTGTCAAACAAGGTTGGATAACCTAGCTTTACCAACTTAGTCAAGGTCAACTAAATTTTATGATTTGCTACTTAAGCTGGCATTACTAGTAATAATGGTGCCTTGGGTATCAACATTATATTCCTTCACAAGATAATGAATTTTCCTGCTACCTGGAGGCGTGTGTGCTGCCCTCATTGGTACGTTCAAGATATCCTCATGTGCTCTAATGTGCAAAGAGAAGTACTAATTAAGGGGTGATGGGACAGGCCATATGCATCTTGGTAAATTTTGGCCGCTACTAAATTTTCCACCTCTCTAGTGAATGTTGCATCTCTTCATGATGGTATTTTTAAGGTACTTTTATTATGTGGTAGTACTGCACATTTATTTCTTGTAGAACATTGAAGCTCTTTCACACGATTTGTTATATTTCAATGGATCTTTCCTTTTTTATATACCAACACATGATACAATTGCCATCATGTTTTCTAAAAAAATGTGCAACATTCAAAGGATTTTATGGGCTTTAAAAAGAGATTTTTTATTCATTTTCACTCATTCAATTTAAGCAAGTTCTGGAAGTGCTTCTGGGTAGTGAAATTCTAGCGACACAGCTCTCCACCCTTGGAACCTAAGAATTAATTGTCCATTTGAATCGTGGGAAAGGCCATTTGAAAATAGCCTTTCTCAAGAGGATTTAAGCCTCATCTTCAAGTTGTATTTCTTGTGAACGGAGGATGTTGTACGAGTGGTGCTAGGAGCAGAGATTACCATTCCTAGAGCTTGAAGATTAATATTTGCTTCCCAAGTTTTATCAGTATTCTTATCAAATGCTATGGATTTACTCCAATCGTTGAAGGAATTAGAATTAATTGTGGTCAAATTTGTGAACCCTCAGTTCATTAATAAGAATGATTTATTTTCTCTTGTGCAAAAATATAATCTTTTTACTAGGGAGGGTTATATTGGTGGTTTATTTCCTCATGATTATGTCAAGGAACATTCTGGATTTGAGGAATTATTCAAAGTTATTAGATTGGGTCTTCAATTTAGGAATGATTATGTCCTCTTATCAGCTCTAAAGAAACATGTCAAAATAATTTGCGCATCTTTGGACTTTGAAATCAAAGAAATTTTTTATGCCATCTCATTTCTTTGTGACCATGTGCAACATCAGTTCTTCAATTTTTTTTAATAAAAAAGAGAAAATGCATTTTGAGTCAAATAAAAATGTGGTCAGAGAATTTCATGAGGCCCATCTAGCAGAGAGCTCTAAAGCTCCACTTTAGGGTTTAATGGCAAGGGCCCGAGATGATGTTGTTGATCAATCAGAAGAAGTTAAAGTTCCTTTTGTTAGCTATGAATTATTTTCTCATGAAACTCTTCTTCCCAAGAAAAATGAACCCTAGGATGTTCAAGTAGAGGTGTAGAATCAAAACTCAACTTGTGCAGAGTGTATGGAAGAGTAGAGTATGTGAAATTTTTTGTCAATTAATAGTTTTTTGGTTCAAGATATTTTATCTCTGAAGATGCTTCGAATGCTAAATTCATTCCTCACTTTTGTATTTTTCAGTTGGGAAAATTTAGGGTGGTGGTACTGTAGCTAGTCTTTTTGAAAATTTGTTATGGATCCCTGCATGAGGGACAATTTTGTAATCTTTTGTAATATTTTGAATCATGTTTTGAAATGTTTTGGGCTATAACCAGAGGTTTTCTTCCTGGTTCTTTCCTACCGGTATGCCCTCTAAACCAGGATTGTGTATATAATTATATATATATTTATTAATATATTACAGTGGCTTGCCACTTTTGTTTAAAGAAAAAAACATTTGCTTCTAAATACCTTGAAATGCTTAACAGTAGGAATTCTTCCATGCCAAAGCTCATAGGGGGTCTTAAACTATTAGCTCTTGCTTGAACTCCATTGAACACATAAACAATAGTGTGAATATCTTCTCTCCAATAAACTTCTAGTAGACTAGCTTCAAGTTATCATTGATCTAGCAGCTTCTGGAATCATTCTATTTTTTCTTTCAACAACTCCATTCTACTAAAGATTTGTAGGAGTAGATAACTATCTTTTTATTCCATGAACTTCACAGAACATATTAAACTCATTCGAAGTAAATTCACCACCTTTGTCATATCTTAAGCATTTTATTCCCAAGTTTGCTTCATTCTCTACCATAGCTTTGAATGTCTTGAATCTATCTAATGCATCATACTTATCTCTAAGAAAAGTAACTCATGTATACCCATAGTAATCATCAATCAAAATCATAAAGTATCTTTCACCTTGTAGAATTCTCACTCTTTTAGAACCACATAGATTCGTATGAATCAAATCTAGTGGTCTAGTAGTAGATTGTTCCTTTGATCTGAAGTTGTTTCTTGCTTGCTTTTCAAACTAACAATTCCTTCAAATAGAATTAATAGGATTTGTAATCCTTGGTGAATCTATCATGGCTTTCACTACACTAATCATTTCCAAGTTATCAAAATTCATATGACACATTCTTCAGTGCCATAGCAAGCTATCATTAATCTAAGTTATAAAGCAACATCCATCAGTAGCCTTAAGTTGATATGTATTTCCTTCAAACTTCTTACTAGTAGCAATCACTGTTTTGGATCCTTTCCTAATTTCATGTATCTCATCCTAAAATACAAGGTTATATTCTTTACTACACATCTCTCCAACACTCAAGAGATTATGCCTTAAACCCTTAACATAGTAGACATCATCAGTATTATGCTTTCCATCAAAACTTACTAATCTTATCCCACAAATCTTAGTACCAGTATCATCTCCAAACATAAATAAGCCTCCATCATATTTTTAAAGTTTAACAAACTTACACTTATCACCAGTCATATGATGTGAATATCCACTGCCAACAACCCAATAGTTATTTTCTTGTTTAGCATGTAGAGCAAAAATCACCGTACCTTCTTTTTTTTTTGAGAATTTTCCTTCACTTATCTTTTAGTATTAGTAGGAGTAGATTCATATTTTATAGACAATAAAAAGCATTCATTCTCATCAAAATCTCCATAATTAGATTCTTCATCAGAAATTGTAGCATCCTTATTCACATTACAGTGTCAAAAAATACCATCCATGACATTTTCACACTTGTTTTGGTCCTCCTTGTTAAATTGGACTTAATGTTGTAATGTGTTTAACACATTCACATTATGTCTTGGGCCCTTGTAAACTAAAAAAAACCTTAATTATACCTTATTTAGGGTGTTATAAAGTGTATCCTAACACTTTCACACTAATCTAGGGTTTTATTAATTAATTGAGCTTCTTTATGCTTGAATTGGCTTTATTTTACATCCATAAGTCTCATTTAATGCATCTTTCTGAGGGTGATCCCAAAACATATTTAATGACCAATCATGAATTAATGTTTTGGATTGTATAGCACAGATTTAATGTTCTGTGACTCATATGCCGCCTTGGGTGTATGGTTCCCACCTAAGTTTTATGGCCCCTATTCTGATTTCACATGAACCTTAACATTTCTTGGAAAATGTGTCCCATAGCCTAGCATAATTGGAATCATATGCCACATTTGGCATATGAGTCCCATGTGGCTTAAAATTAAATTAAATTCAAATTCTTTGTAGGATTTTATTCTCCTAGATCTGATGTCAGCTTGTAGTGTTGTAATTTTGAGAAATTTGGTATAAATAAGTATAAATACAAGATTATTTCACTCATTTCACCTAGCAAGTTTACAAGTGACCTAGCAACTTGAGTATTCATGGATTATAGAAAATTGGAGTTTACAAGAGAATTCAAGAACATTCATGAGTTTACAAGGGAATTCAAGAGCATTCAAGAGTTTACAAGAGCATTCAAGAGTTGTTTCTCAAGTGTTTTGGAGCATTATTCAAGTATCAAGCATCATGTCAAAGTCATCATGCATCATGTTTTTTTTTGAGTTAAAATTTGTGATGCAGGGTTCTATGATTCAAGAAAGTGTTCAATTCAAGATCTAAATCCATTGGAGCCATTTCATACATGTTTGTAGCACTTTATTGCTATGGTTTGGTGAGTTTTAACATTTCATATTGTTCATTCATCATTCCTTCATTTCATCACAAGGTTTGATTACCAAAATGGGGTTTGACCAAGGAAAACCCCTTTCTACTAATGACAAAAAAAACTCTCTTTAGTGTGTGATTTGCAGATCTAGGTTGAAGACATATTGAAGAGAAATATTGGAAAGAATTTTTCAAGTATCAAAGTTGTCCAAGTTTTCACCTTGTTTAGAAGATCATTGGAAGACATCTATAGAGCATAATTTTGTATTTTAGATCCTAAAACCAAGTCTAGAAGATTAAGCAGAGATTGAGGAGAAGATTTAGGTCTTGATTCTCTAAAAAATCCAAACTAGACTGATACAACACTTCTAACATATGAGTTCTAGTATAGGGTATGTGCAAGATCATCATGGAAAAAGCAGGCCCTTAAGTGGTGAAAAATTCAGAAAAATTAGAGTTAGGCAATTTGACATAAAATTTTGAATAAGTTATCTATATTATTTCAAAAATATGTAAGAATATAATTTGTAGCAAATTGAATGTAGTTTTTAAACTACTAGGTTTATTCTAAAAAAAATATCTATAAATGGTAAAAATTTGAAATTTCAATGCAGTAGCACTTAAATTTTCAGGGAAAAAATAAGTAGGTATCTATTTGACCACCCTAACCACAATAAAATGATAATATTTTTTAATAATATTTTAGATACATGTAGATGACTCATGTCTCAATGTGATGCATATTTTTTGTAATTTTTTTCCAAGTAAATAATTAATTATGAATTTTTTATTACAACTTTTAAAAATATAAAAATCATATGTCTGACAACCTTAACTTGGTCAAAACTTTATGAAATTATTTTTTTTTTCAATCCTATAGTATGTGAAGCATAAAATGTGACATATGTTTTGGATTCAAAAAATGTGATGCCATTTGAAAGTTATAGATGTTTTTCAATCAGCCTATCAATTAGGACTTTAGTCGCAATTCAAATAGAAAATGAATAATAATTATTTATTAAATTCAAAGTAAAGCATAATTTATATTGGTGGAAATCTAAGAATCTCCTTTAAAAACCCTTTTCATTTCATCAATTTTGGGTGAAAAAAAATCATTGGCCACATACCCTACACATACCCATCATATAGCCACTTTTTGGCCAATCATGATCTTGCACATACCCTATAGTCAAATTTGCAATTTTTTAGGAGTTTTGAACTTGTCTTTGCCAGATTTTTGTTCTTGCCCAAAAACCCTAATCTGGGACTAAATCACCTAGACTAGCGTATGAGTCCTAGTAGACATTAAATTTAGCATAGTCACCATTTTAGGTCTTCAATCAAGTGGCTACAAGATTTTAGGTGCCCCTCTTCACTCTTTCTACTTTCTATTCTATTTTGTACTCATTTCTAGGTAATTTAGCAATGGCTTGCATATCATTAGGTCTTGTCATTAAATATTGCATGTCATTTGTCTTTCCAAGCTCAAGCTTAGTGGTGAACCCCTATTTAATCTCTAATCAGACCCTAGGAAAACCTATTGCAAGATCTCTTTCCCATACTTCATCCTTGGATTGAGATCTCTAGGGTTTCCTTGAATAACAGAGTGTAGAAAATTATTGTTCTATGTACTATACCATATTCAACAACCATTTTCCTCCTTTCATTTTTGGTGAACCTGCATTTAGAACATCTTAATTCTGATTTGGAGTGCATTATCATCCTATATCTAGCTCACATTGACTTTGCATTAGGTTTTGCATTAGTTCATTTGCATCTAGGGTTTTAAAATATTGCATTAGTGAAAGTGCATATAGGTTGCATTTTTACATCTTGCATCAATGAATTTCATCTAAAATCTACATTTGCACTTAGCTTAGACATCATCCTGGAAAACAAAAAACATAATATTCACACAAAATTTGTTGAAAATGATGCAAAAACCTTAAATTGGGACTCATACACCCCTATGGGTGATTTAGTCCCAGTACAGGAGATTTTGCTTGATTTATGGGTATTTTGTGCTAACTTTCATTCACTGTTTAGACCCCTCAAAACCCCTGATTGAGACTCATATGCCTCTCTAGGTGATTTAGTCCCATTTCATATTTTAAACTACATTTTACAACATTAAATTCTTTATTTTTGTGTTTCAGCTTGCTGCTGTTAGTTTTATTTTTAGTTTACAGAGTTTCTATTACATTCATTTCATTACATTTATCTTAGTTTCATTGCATCTTGCATTTCCTTGATTTCCCCTTGTATGATATTTTCTACTTGGTGTCCTATTGCTAATATTATTGTGAGATGGAGTTTGAGACTCGTGTCATCTTGACATAGCACAGTCATCGTGGATCCTGTGTTATCTAGCTCTTTCACTACTAGTGTTGACATTAGTTCACTAGGCATGGACCCATACCCTTAACAACTCTTTTCCTTCAAGTAGTGTGATGCATGTTGAAATAATGGTTGCTACTATTCCACAAGAAAATATAATAAAAATTCATAAAGACTTAGAAAAACTACAAAATAAAATAAGTACTAAAAACATTTCAACCACTATTATCCCTCTTATAGATAACTTACATTGCATGATTGAAAGTGAAGATGGAATAGAACTTGCACATAACATAGTTTATATTCTTGGGAAATTCCTTAACTCAACCACTAGTTGTCCTCTACCTTCAAACAATGTACAAATCCAAGGAGGAAATCAAATTCCTCCTCCCACAACCATTACCTCTATCCTTACCTATAACAACCCTCAAGTTACAACAACAATGAAAATTACTAGTAATGTGATTCCTTCCTTAGGTATTTCCACTAGCATCCCTAGTACCTCTATGACATCACATGTCATATCACCTACTACCTTACCTCCCATAAGCATTCCATTCACTTTTCCATTGAACACATACACACCTCCACCTTATTCACCTCCATTACAAAATGCAAACAATGATTGTCTCATAAACCAACTTTTGCAATTTTTTTCATCACTTCAAAATCTAGTTTCCACCATAAACCAAAATTAAAATGTTCCACCTACATATTATGTCCAAAGAAATCCCTTGTCCTTGGAGATATTAAAGGTATAGAAGTGCCTAGATTCGAGAAATATGGAGGGAAGGTAGATCCTTCTAACCATATTTTCACTTATACCACCTTATGTAGTGACTTTATTCTTGAGGATAAGCTCTTGGCTAAGCTTTTACCTAGATCTTTTAAGGATACCACCTTAGAATAGTTCTCCTCATTACCAAACAACTCAATTCATTCATTCAAAGAATTTGTTGAAGCATTTATAAACCATTTTCAAGTGCATATGACCCCTAAGATGACCTTAGCAAATTTTATGATATGTAAGCCAAAAAAAGATGGAAAGATTACCGACTTTATTTCATGTTACCAATCACTTTATTTCCAAATTGATGTAAAGGTTCCTAACCCTCACCTTCAAAAGATGTTTATAGTAAATTTGCAAAGTAAAATACAAGATAACCTTACCATGTTGAAATTCTCCTCCTTCATGCACTTGTGTACTGCCCTTCAAGATTATCAAAATTCGGTTAGTAGTCATGAAACAAATCCAACTTCTAGTCATCCTAAGAATTCCAAAACTGCAAACCAAAATAATTATCAACCTTTTAGAAAAAATAAAATAAATGATTCCTTCAACTAAATACCCCTCAACAAAAAAATCAACATGTTGACACCCATGTACCTACTGTAAAGGTGGTGATACCCTTTAACTATGGGGACCCAAAAAGGAAATTCACTCCCTTACTCGATACCCTCCATAAAATAATGTCACAACTTTTAAAACAGAAAAAGATTACCTTAACTCCTATCAAAACTCTTGATCCTAATAGGACTTTACCTCCAAACTTTAGATCAAATTCTTATTGCCATTATCATTGACAAAATGGACATAATACGAAACATTGTAAGTTTCTTAAACATTTTGTGTAAGACCTCATAGATTCTAGTTGAATTTTAGTTGGTGGTGTTAATGATCAAGGAAATAAGTTGTTTCCCCACCCAATCAATTTTTTTGAATATTTACCAACCCCATGCCAAATTGTAACATGTCATTTGTCAAAGTTAGTGAAACTATGAAAAATGATGTGATGAATGTTGAGATGGATGATGACAACATGGATATTGATAAACAAGATCCTATAGAATAAAATCATATCAATGGTTTGGTTGCATTAATCAAAACTTAACATTATAAGGGGTGAACTAAAAATCATCTTGACATTACTTTCTAATCTAAAGAAATCATTAGAAATGCACCCGATGGTCCTCTTTACATAGCTGACCGAATCTATAATAAGCCAACTAATGTGATATTAATTGATCCCATCTATGGAGAGAATGTGATCACTGAGGAATTCCTACTTGTGAATGAGCTCTATCAAGAAATATATGATAAACCGAAATCGTGGATAAGAACACATAATGGTTTTGCTTGCCCTACGATACGATCAATCATCTTACCTTTACAAATAGGACCAAAAACATTAGATGTCTCATTCTCCATCATATCGACATCGGATCAATTATGTGTGAAGCTTGGTTACACTCCATGGAATATGTCTCATCAGTCATGCATAAATGATTAAATTTTCCCTTTGACAATGAAATATTCACTGTGCATTATAGTGGCTTTAACCCTTTGTCTTCCTGTGGAAACTTTTCCTTATATTTCTTTTGGCTCGAACCTAAAAAACCTATTAAACCTCGAGAGCACTTCCTTTTCAAATACTATCAAAAGTTCAAGGTAAAATTCATAGAAAAACTATCCCTTACAAAAATGCCTCGACCTATGATCAAGTCTACAATCCTTGATGAAACTACAATTGAACCTAAAGACATTCCAAACAAACAATACCAACCTAAGATAGACCATTTTCCTAGTTGCTACAAAAGACCAAGAGATAACAAAAAATAATCTTGTCACGCCCCCTAGTATAAAACAAGTTTACAAAGTTAAAGAGAAAATGGTTGAACAACCAATGGTTGATAGACCTACTCCTACACAAATGAAACTCAAAAGTCATACAAAAAGAAATAGAAATTGATGAGGGAGCAAACCCGAGACACAAAAAATGATGCAAACAACCAAAGAATTTTTATTATTATTTAGAATGGAACTTCTTACATGCAGAGGATCCCAAATCCTCGAGCTCTGTGATACATGCAAGCTACAAAAGTTTAGAAATTACAGAAATTACAGAAGTTACCCTTCTTGGAGCATGCGAACTGTTTTCCCCAAAAAACTATCCAAAAATTAGAAACTAGCCCATAAATAGCCCCTTTTCAGTTTGGAGCCAAAAACAACATTCAAGATAAGAGTTTTGGCGGTTACGCACCAAAAATTACAATTTGAAATTCAAACATTGAGTCCTAATTCAAAAATTGGCAATTTTCCAAAAATTGGCCAACTTTCGGAAGCCATAACTTTTGATCCGGGACTCCGTTTTTTGAACCGTTTGCATCATTGGAAAGGTCTCGGAGTGAAGAAAACATAAGAATTGGCTTTGTGGGTTCTATGGATTTTTGGGCCCTTACAAGACTGTTTAGTTCCTCAAACTGGACTCGGAAGGATTTTTAGGGCAAAAAATAGAAATTGGAACTTGAATAACTTTCAAACTGTGAATGATCTTGACCTAATTTTTTTGCCAAATTTCTTATTTTTCTAGCATGAACCTTCCCATAATTTTTTCTTCCCATGCCTTAAAATTCACACCTGCTAAAAATAGCAGCTGAGCAAAAAAAGTAGAAAGGCAATTCTGAAAGTTGGAAACTCTTATTCGACGAAAAGGGTATCCAAAAATGCAAAAAAGTCTAAAAAAAGCAAACAAAAGGAACATAAATGGAAAAAATATTTTTGGGTGATGCAATATTTCCCTCACACCACTAGATGCTCCTACATCATAAATGAAAGAGAGTGTAGGCATAGATGTCGTGACCTTGCTCGAAGGTTAAATGATGATAACAAAAAAAAAAAAAAAAAAGATCTAATGCATGATGAATCTCCCTCTTCACTAAAAAAAATAGATCCTATATTGCAACAAAAGTGAAGCCCTTCTTTGGACATTATCATTTGACCTCCTATTGTGATTAACTTAGATGACAATCATGAGGTTGCTAAAATTGATAAAGAAGTGCATAAATAATTGAACACATCATTTTTCTCTTCTATGAACTTAACTGACAATCCTTCTAAGAAGAGTGTTGAACTTGGTGAAACCCCTAGTTCAACACTTTCTATTGTCCCTTTGGCTATTTTTCTACCTTCACTATATGATGAACATGATTGGGATGCAGATGACATACTCATAGGTTGACTCGCATGTGCCTTACTAGTCTTTCACATTATTTCTTTTTCATTTTTCTTCTCTATGTCAAATATTTTACCAGTTTTTCTTTTATCTTTTCATTTGTCTTGTGTTTTTCCTTTTGGGGATAATGCAAGGTTTTGAGACATTCATGTCTCTTCCATGTTGACCTAAAATCTTTTACTTTATCTTTTCATTTGTCTTTTGTTTTCCTTTTGGGGATGATGTCGGGCGTTGAGATATTCATGCCTCTTCCATATTGACCTGAGATGTTTTTCTTTGTTTTCTCTATCATCATGTCATTCTTCTAGTTCTATGAGAATTTTGGGAATGATGCCATTTTTGAGCTCTCTAAAAAAATTCTAGCAAGAACATACTAACCCTGAACCCATAGATCCCTCATGTGTTTGGATTTTCATTTTGGGGGAAACCTCTCTCTTTCCTTTGTCATTACCCAGATTTATTTGGAAACATATGACTTGGCATAGGGATTTCCAAATAATTTCTCATGTCCTTTTTATTGTTAGCATTTATCATTTTCCACTTTAAAGTAATTGCTCACATCATGATGTTTAGCAATTTCTTCAAAGTGGGGGCATACATTGGCATTATTCTTTCTCATTTCATATTTCATTGTGTAATCTTCTCACTTCATGTGATGTGTCTTTTTCTTAATAGTGACATTGAGCATGATGTCCCTCAAGAGCGTGATCTCTCTTAGCATATTATATTCAACTTAGTGGCTTGATGCAACACACTACATCCCCTAAGTTGTGAATCTTCTATTCTTTGATTGGTCCTCTCTTGGAGACATTAGGCACAATTTTCCCTAATTTAAAGACCTTACATGAACTGAGAAAAACTCCTTTGAATGTTCCTTACATTATAATTTTGGTTATATGGCCACCTTGCATGCCTATGTATCCATCTGGTTTGTTCATGAGTTTCAAGCATATGAAGCTTTTCTTTCCTCATGAATCTTGAAGTTCATTTTTGTGTGGTACCTTATCAAAGTTATCAATATGTATAACTTTGGTCTAGTTGGACAAGAAGTTGAATTGAGGCATGACTTTCCCATTACCACTCACTTGTTTCTGTGAGCACATACTAGTCACATGCATATGTGTCTCACCTTTTGGATACTCACCCAATAGACAACTTGAAGTTCCATTTCCTTAGAGTGAGCATACATATTGGACAAATAGCCTAGATCTAATCCACATTGCAATGGGAAAATGATCAAAGCTTGATCCACCCCTCTTTTACTTTTTTTTTTCACTTCATTTTTCTTTGTCTTTGGAAGTGTATGTTTGTGTCTTGTAATTGCTCCTTATATCATTTTTTTCATGTGTGTCCTTTTGTTCCTATGATGGTCTACTATAATACCTTGATCCTAGGGGCTTGATCACCCCTCTTGATCATCTTCATCCTATCTTACTAGGATTGGTGTGGGTGAAGCCACAATAGTGGTTTACAATTCAAGTGAGGAAGGAAAACTCACAAAAAATGACCCCATGGTAAAAAAATTGATTTTACGGGTTCATACGAACCTATTGGTTCGAGCAAAAAAAATTGATGCTTTCTTGCCCAAAAATCAAAGAAAATCCCTTATGGAAGGGGTGTTCACTTGAACCAGGGTTCAAGAAAACCTTGGCTCAAGCGAACCCCTAGGAGTTCGTGCAAAACCCCCTTACCCCTCATCCCCCTCCTGAGACACAAAAAAATCTAATTTTTTATGCTTTGTACCTTGGGTTGAGGATGAAAATGGAGGATTCTTCACAAACCCAACTAGAATCAAGTAGTCCTCAGAACGAGCTATCCAACGAATATAATTTTAATATGTTTTGGTTTTATTATGTATTTGTTTTTTGAGTTTTATTAAACATAGGTTTTTCACTAAAAATGAAGGTCTTTGTTCTACACATGGAAAATTAGCAGATCATCAAAAAAAATTTGAAAAATATGAGTGCACTAGATATAGAAGTCCTTGATCCAACAAGAAAAAGAATTTCGATATACACAAAAAAAGTTATTCATTATACAATCGCATTATGTCTGAATTGTAATTGTTTTACTTCAAAACCTGATTAAAGAAAAAATATTCAATAAAAAACTATCTAACCAACTGGAAGCACTAGATATCAGAGTTAAAAATCTAAATTCGAAAGAATTAGAATTTTATCCTTCATGGAAAAAAAGTTTTACGTTATATGGTGTGCATCACTTTTGGAAAATGTTATTTTCTGAAAAAACCCAGTTTTTGTGGGAGATAGAAAAATAAGTTCAATATGTTTCCAAAAATTTTGAAAAAAATATTTTTAGAATCTACAGAAAAAATGTGATGAGACTCTAGTTTGCATCATCTTCAAATTCCTCACGGTTTAGCTACTATAGGTGCCCGAAAGTCAAGATCTAGTTAAAAATAATAATTTTAGTTTCCAGTTTGGCCAAAAATTGTAAACCACTATTGTGGGATCACCCATGTATTGGGCCCCCTCTTGATGTGTGTTGGTATACTTTAGTGTGATTTTGAAGTAGGGTCATCCTCTCACTAAAGTGGGGGCTAAATGTAGTGTCAAAAAATGTTATCCATCACATTTTCACACATGTTTGGGTCATCCTTGTTAAATTGGACTTAATGTTGCCATTATTTAATGTTGTAATGTGTTTAACACATTCACATTAGGTCTTGGGCCCTTGTAAACTAAGAAAACCCTAATTGTACCTTATTTAGGGTGTTGTAAAGTGTATCCTAACACTTCACACTAATATAAGGTTTTATTAATTATTAATTGGCCTTCTTTACGCTTTAATTGGCCTTATTTTGCATCCACAAGCCTCATTTAATGCATCTTTCTGAGGATAATCTGAATAGATATGTAATGAAGAATCATAAATTATTCTTTTAAGATTTTGTGGACCAAATTTAGTGATCTGGGACTCATACACCACCTTGGGCATATGGATCTCATCTAAGTTTTAGGACCCCAATGCTAGTTTCACATGAATCTAAGTATTTCTTGAAAAATGTGTCCCATAGCCTAGCCTAATGGGACTCATATGCCACTTATGGTGTATGAGTGCCATGTGGCATAAAATTAAGTTAAATTCAAATTATTGGTGGGATTTTGTTCTCCTAGATCTGATGTCAGCTTGTAGTGTTGTAATTTGGAGAAATTTTCCATAAACAAGTATAAATACAAGGTTATTTCACTCATTTTTACCTAGCAAGTTTACAAATGACCTAGCAACTTGAGTATTCATGCATTATAGAAAATGGGAGTTTATAAGAGCATTCAAGAGTTTACAAGAGTATTCAAGAGTTTTTAATCAAGTGTTTTGGAGCATTATTCAAGTATCAAGCATCATGTCAAAGTCATTATGCATCATTTTTTATTTTGAGCTAAAATTTGTGAAGTAGGGTTCTATGATTCAAGCAAGTGTTCAATTCAATATCTATCACATTCAAGCAAGATTAAAGATCTACATCCATTAGATCCATTTTATACATGTTTGTAGCACTTTATTGCTAGGGTTTGGTGAGTTGTAACATTGCATATTGTTCATTCACCATTCCTTTATTTCACTACAAGGTTTGATTACCAAAATTGGGTTTGACCAAGGAAAATGCCTTTCTACTAATGAAACAACATTTTTCCCTCTCTTTACTGTGTTATTTACATATCTAGGTTGAAGAAATATTGAGGAGAAAGATTGGAAATAAGTTGTCAAGTTGCAAATTTTTCCAAGTTGTAACCATGTTTAGAAGATCATTGGAAGACATCTATAGAGTAAAATTTAGTACTTTAGGTCGAGAAAATAGGTTGAGAAGATTAAGCAAAGATTGGAGAGAAAATTTAGGTCTTGATTCTCCTAAAAATCCAAACTAGACAAATATGCCATTTCTGGCATATGAGTCCCAACACATTTAAATTTGTAGTTTTGGGGAGTTCTAGACTTGTCTTTTCCATATTTTTGTTCTTGCCTAGAAACCCTAATCTGGGACTAAACCACCCAGACTGGCATATGAGTCCTAGTAGACATTAAATTTAGCACATTCAACATTTCATGTCTTCAATCAAGTGGCTATAGGTTTTCAGGTGCCCCTCTTCACTCCTTTCTATTCTATTTTTCTCTCATTTATAGGTCATTTAGTGAATCTTTGCATATCATTAGGTCTTGTCATTAAATATTTCATGTCATTTTTCTTTCCAAGCCATAGCTTGGTGGTGAACCCCTTTTTAATCTCTAATCAGACCCTAGGAAACCTATTACAAGATCTATTTCCCTTACTTCATCCTTAGATTGAGATCTCTAGGGTTTCCTTAAATGAGAGAGTGTAGAAGATTTTTTTTCTATGTCCTAAACCATAGTCAATGATAATTTTTCTTCCTTTCACACATAATATTCTCTATTGATCATCTTACCTTTATTTTCTTTACTAAATTTTTTTTTCCTCTTAGCTCTTTCTAGACATCTCAAGGCATAATCACCTATTCCTCCATAACTAAAGCATTTAAAGGGTAATTTTCCTTCATACTTACTAAAGCCTCTCTTCATCCTTCTTACAAAGTTAGTTTCTACTTCATCAAGGTTTTCTTCATCTAGATCTTCAACTCTTGTAGGGCCTTGAGACAAGATTTTGATTTGGATTCATTTCTCAAATTTATTTCTCATCTCATAAGATGTTAGAGTTCACAGTAACTGATCTTTATTATAAGTCTTGTAATCCACATATTCTTCAATAGAAAAAACCATTTCACTATATGCATCATGGAGAGTTCTAAGAATCTTCTCCACAATCCTAGATTCATCTACTATAGCACCAAGTCCTCACATTCCACCTACCAGCTGATCCACTCTCTATACATAGGATTTAATTTTCTCATCTTCATACATATCCAAGGCCTCAAATTGTGCTTCCAAATTGTACAAGTTTGATTCTTTGACCTTTTCATCTCCACCATGCATCTTTTCTAAAGAATCCCAGATTTCTTTAATAGTATTCAGATTTTGAACTTTAATCATCTCAGAATGTGAAAGACTATTCTTTAGAATGAACTTCACCTTATTGTTTTCTTCATGCGCCTTGATTTCATAAGGTGTACTCAAACCATTAGAAGGAGGAGTGTAAGCAGTTTTATAAGCCTTTTCAACATCATATCCAAAATACTCTAGATATCCTTCCATCTATATTTTCTAGATAGCATAATAAGTTCCATTGAACTTCAAATACTCAAAAGTGATCTTTCCTATTATCCCAGACCAGCTAAGCTCTTCTCCAAGGAACCAAGCTTTGATACCAATTATTGAACAAGATAACTGAGAGGTGGGGTGAATTAGTTATGAAAAATTTTAACCTTTAAACTTCCACCATAAATTAAATCAATCACAAATCCTTTACTCTCCTAATATGATTAATCATTAAGTACAAAAGTAGAAATTGCAAAAAAATCACACACACACAAAAACACTAGATTTATGTGGAAAACCCAATAAGGGAAAAACCATGGTGAGGGTTAGCTCACAATATAAAGAATGTCAAAATCGATTACAAAGACTCATTGCCAAAGAAGGATCACTGCTAAAATAGGATTCACTATCTGGATCAGCACTCACTATCCAATAAGGGTTAACCACCTAGAGGGCACACTACCATAGAATTAAAAAATATAAGAGATTCGTTACAGAGAGAAGACAATCTCAATGCAACAGATATTTCCACCACAATTTGCTCAAACACTTGCAAACATGCTTGAATGATATAGTACACCTTCATCTCACTACTTCTAGAACCTCACAATTATATTTCACACTTATCTACCAAAAATTGCATCATATACACACTATTTCACATTTATCTTGTATCTATCTTCTTGCATTCATGCTCAAACTTTCCACAAACATCTCAATCTATACTAATACCATCTTCAACTTTGAAATATATCCAAAGTTGGAATACACACCATTTGCATTTACAAATTCAAATTAGGTCAGAGCCAAAAAATTCTAGGGTGGAATTAGAATGATGGAAACCCAACCACATGCTTCCATAATCTTTGAAACTAGTGTTTGTAATGAAATAAATTGTATGACCTTCTTGGAGATGGTACAAATTCTCACTTAATCTAGGAATGGTTAACATTAAAATGGACATAATTTCACATTGATCTAGTGTTGTAATGTATTTTCTACATTCACATTGGATTTAGGGCCCTTTTAAGATAAATAGAGCTAACTTTTCCTTAATTTAATGTTCTAAAGTGTATTTATTTACACTTTCACATTAAGTTTTTGGCCCTTGTAAACTAAATGAACTTAATTATGCCTTATTCAGGGTGTTGTAAAGTGTTGTACCACAATTTCACACTAATCTATAGTTTTCATTACTAATTGGGCTTATTTATGCCTTAATTGGTCCTATTTTACATCCACAATCCTTATTAAATGCATCTTTCCGAGGATAATCCCAAAATTTAAACCAAAATCCAATCATACTTCAGGTGTTTTTAGTTTGTGTGGCCTAGATTCAGTGATCTAGGAATTATTCACCACCTTGGGCGTATTGTTCCTACCTATCTTTTCAGGCTTTAATCCCAATTTTATATCATTCTAAGCATTTTAAAAATATCCCATAGTTAATGGGTATGTGCAGGATCATGATGGGCCAAAAAGTGGTGATATGATGGGTATGTGTATGGTACGTGGTTGATGACTTTCTTTTTACCCAAAATTGATGAAACGAAAAGAGGTTTTAAAGGAGATTCTCAGCTTTCCATGAATATAAATTATGCTTTACTTTGAATTTAAGAAATAATTATTATTCATTTTCTATTTGAATTATGACTAAAGTCCTAATTGATAGGCTGATTGAAAAACATCTATAGCTTTCAAATGATATCACATATTTTGAATTTGAAACATGCATCACATTCTATGCTTCACATACTATAGGATTTTAAAAAAAGATGAAATTTTTACCAAGTTAATGTGGTCAGACATATGAGTTTTTATATTTTTTAAAACTTCTAATAAAAAATTCATAATTAATTATTTACTTGGAAAAAAATTACAAAAAAAATGCATCACATCGGGACATGATTCCTCTACTTATATCTAAAATCTTTTAAGAAAATATTATCATTTTATTGTGGTTAGGGTGGTCAGATAGACACCTACTTCTTTTTTTCCTTGAAATTTATGTACTACTACATTAACCCTCTAAAAAATCACACTGGGACTAATATTCCACCTATGGCATATGACTCCCAATACAACCAATTTTTAGGATTCCAAGAGATTAAAAATAAGCACTATCAGATTCCAGTTTTGGTGCAAAAAACCCAGTTTGGGACTAAATCGCCTAGACTAGCGTATGAGTCCCACTCAGCATTAAAATTAGTGTTTCCAGCATTTTGGAGCTTCATTCAATCCCCTTCAAGTTTATAGGTGCACACCCTTGATCTCTCAGCTTTCTATTTTGATTTACATGCTTTTTTATGTCATTTAGTAAAATATTACATTGCATTAGGTCCTTGATTTCATTAGTCTTTCCAAGCCCTAGCTTGGTGGTGAACCCCTCTTTAGTTTATAATTAGACCCTAGGAAAACCCTATTATAGACTTATTTCCTTCATTTCAACCCTAACTTGAGGTCTCTAGGGGATTCCTTGAATGTTATGTTAGCGAAATAGGAGGATCACATATCCTCTTGTGTTCCATCTCCTAAAAAGGTGGAACCCTATTTCCTATCTTACATTTTGGTAAACCTGTATTTAGAACACCTTAATTCTAATTTGGAGTGCACCATAGTCCTAGATCTAGCTTCCATTAACTTTGCATTAGGTTTTGCATTAGTTAATTAGTATCTAGGTTTTCTAAAGCTTGCATTAGTGAAAGTGCATATAGGTTATATTTTTCATCTTGCATCATTGAATTTCACTTGAAAACTACATTTTCACTTAGCCTAGAAATCATCCTAACAAGAAAACATAACATTCACACATAATTTGTTGAAATGGTGCAAAAACCATAATTTTGGACTCATATGCCCCTTTGGGAAATTTAGTCCCAATGTAGGTTGTTTTTCCTAGTTTTTGGGTATTCTATGGTGAGTGTTATTCATTGTTTAGGCCCCTAAAAAGCCCTAACTAGAACTCATATGCCCCTCTGGGAGAATTAGTCCCAAATCAGCCCTGAGACTCCCTTTTACAACATTGGAAAACTTGTTTCTACACTTTTGTTTGTTGTCATTAGTTATTTATTTTAGTTGGCTGAGTTTTTGTTACATGAATTTCACTAGATGTATCTTAATTTGGTTTTGGAATGGTATTGCTTAATTTCAAATTTACATTTGCAAAATTTCATTTTCAGATTGTTTCATAGTGTCATCAAAAAATTACTTTGTTTTGAATCTGAAAAATTACATTTACACATTTAGCTTAGGCCATTGCATTACACTTTACTTGAAGTATTGTATACTTTAGATAGCTTACATTTTTTATGATAGCATGTTTCCTTTTAAGAGAGGTGGTTTTGATATGGTTAAAAATGGATTACATAATTACAACACCCTCTCTTATGAGTTCAATTTAGAGTACAACAATGAGGTCATTAAGAAACATGTTAGTCATCCTTCTGCTATCTCTCATAGTTATAAGAACATCTTAGAGAATGAGAATCAAACCATTGACACAATCCTTAAAATTATGTTTCCTATCTCAAACTCTATTATCTCTCCCATTTGTGAGGATGATATGATACAAGACTTGATACAAGCATAGACAATCATGAAAAACACAAATGTTCTTCTCCTAATACCTCTCCTACTAGTGACAAAGGTATCTAGTGAAAGAAGACACAATCATTGAGAATCATGAAAGCCTTTATTTTCTCTCTCCTCCTCCCTCTTGGGAAGGTATTATGGCACAAGAAGAAGAGATCATAGATACAATTCTAAACATCACATTACCTAGTCTCCATTCATCCATTTCTTGTGAGAATGTTTTAGTGAAAGAGAATGAACTCATAGATAACCATGAAAATCAAATTTTTCCTCCTCCTAATAACCCTCCTCGATGCGAAGAAGATAATTTGGTGTTAGAAGATGCACTTATTGAGAGTCATGAGAATCTTGTTCCTCCCTTCCCTAATGCTCCTACCATTTGAAAAAATCTATTTGGTAAGCATGAAAATCATAGTTTCCCTTCTCTTGATGTCTCCCCTAGTTGTGATGAAGCTACTTTACAAAATCTAACCATGGAATATGATAAAAATCTTAAAATATCCCCTACTAGGCTAGATAGTATGGCACAAGAGAATGAGACCTTAAAGAAAAATGATATAGTCATGAATAATCATAACAATCAAATAGAGCCTTCTCCTAATATCTCCACTATTTATAAACAAAAAAATCTAACCATTTATAATTTCCTCACTTGTGATGAATTAATTTTAGAAGAAACAACCTTTGAATGTCATGAACATATAGCTTGTAGTTCTCCTAAAAACTCTCCTCCTAGGGAAGATATCATGGTGGAAGAAAATGAGAACATTCACACATCTTTCAAACATTATTAATGAGGCTTCCTTAGATGAAGATGATGAAGTGACATTAGACTCTCCTTCACTAATGGAAGTTAATATTTTTCAACCTCAACTCATCCTTTACCCACCTTCACACAATCCTCAAAATCAAAACAAACATGAACTTACCCTTTACCCACCTAAGAATAATTTTTCACAATAGACGAGCTATAATACCATTGCTCATACATATAACACTAGAAAAAATCCTCAAGCAAGACAAACACCTTCAACATCCCTCCCATTTCCTAACCTTATCTTTCCTAGTGCCCCTCATTTTCCATTACACAGTGGAAAAGAGTATGATCTTATTAAATAACTTTACAATACCCCTGCTAAGATATCATTATGGGATCTCATTTAAACCTCCCCCCATTACCATAACATGATTCAAAATTCTTTACAATGAGTTCGTACCCCTCCTAATGTCCAAACGAATGACATAGAAACCATGATTCAAGAAATGAATGTTGACATTGTCTTCCACCAAAGTGAGCTCCCTCCTTTGGAAGTGCAAAAACAAAATGATGCTTTCATTATAATAGCTATATATAATAGAACATGCATAAAGTGAACCCTTTTTGACAATGGCTCCTCTCTTAATGTGTGTAGCATAAACCTTTTGGATAGGCTTGGTGTGGATAAATAAAAAATTTAACCTGAATCTTTATCTATTAAGGGATTTAACAATCTAGGAAAGCAACTGCTTGGTGTGATCAATTTACCTATTAAAGTTAGAAATACCACATTAGAAACACTAATCCATGTTATGCCTCACAATCTTTCATATAATATTCTTTTAGGTAGATCATGGATTCATGCAATGAATGTAGTGCCTTCTAGGGTGTTGCCACAATAGTGTGTCTCACTTTTTGAGGACATGCTTATTTTTTCCCGAAATCACTTTTTTAACAAAAAATATTGATCTAAGCCTTGAGAGGTTCCATCTAAAGGTCTTTAATTGAAGATAGATAGATAAGACCGGGCCTTAGATCAAACCCCCTTGGATAGAACCCCTCTAGTATTAAATCATACCCATAATGGAGTCTCCTTTCCACCTATCAAAATGCTAGAAAAAAGAACTTTCTCTTTACCTTTAGGGATTAAATAAATCCATTTAAAAATTATATTTTACAAGATTGTAGCCCTTGAAATGAGCTCTCCAACAAGTATAGTTTTTATATGTTTTCATTTTATCATGTATTTTATTTCTATTTTTTACTATTCAAACATAGGTTTTTCTTCTGACATTAAACTCTTCATTTCGAAGAGGTGGAAAAATAGTAAACCATAGTAAAACAAATTCAAAAAATAACCTTTCCTTGGGTATTGATGTCCTTATTCTACAACAAAAAAGAAAAAATAGATTTTGATATATATACAAGTTAGGTTGTGTGACACACATGTATGTCCAAATTATAGCTATAGTGACTTCAAAAATTAATTAAAAAAATATATGTAACAAAAAAATATGGAAAAATATCCTTTCCCTCGATATTGATGTTGAGAATCTATATTTCAAAAACTAGTATTTTATTATTTATAGAAAAAAGTTATGTTGTACCACACAAATGTTACTTTATCAAAATGTTGTTTTCTATTTAAAAATAGTTATTAAAGGAGATGTTGAAAGATTCATGATTTGTTTTGGAAAATTTTAAAATATATATATTTAGAATATACACACAAATTTCCACAACAACAAAGTCAACAAAAAATTCTATATACTCGAAGTTGATCGTTGACACCAATGATATAAGTAGAGCTCATGCAACAAAAAGATAAAGAAAAACCTATTGAGGAAGTCACAGAGCTATTAGAAGATGATTTGGGTTCCTTAGATTTCACACCAACATTCATGGAAGAATACAAGAACATAAACAAAGACTCTGAAAAGTAAAAAGTAGTAATGTCAACAAAAAATTTGGGAAGACCCTTTGAAATCATCCATCTCAACCATTTTAGAACAAAAGACAACAAATTACACAACAAAATTTGACCAAACTAACTATGAAGAACCACCAAATCCAAAAGAAATGAAAATGCTTTATGGAAAAGGTTATGAACTCATGAAACAACTTGGATATAGTGGAAAAGGATGTGGTGCTAGAGAAGAAGGTATCTGTGTCCCTATAGAGCCTCACACACAAGAAAATACTAGTGACTGTATTGGTTATTTCCCCTCGAAAGAAAGAAACAAACATTCACTTAATATCAACACTATTACAAAAGATTCCTCTAAGCCAACTTTAACATTAGTGCATCCTGAACTGATAGAAACTAGTAGTATTTATTGTTACCCTTTGAAAGAAAAAAAAGAAACAAAGAAATCCTCGCTTAACATCAATTTCATCACAAAAAATACTAATGATTCAAGTTCATTAGATTTTACATCTCCTTTTAAGGAGAGAACAAAATCTCACAATATAAAGAGTCTTGTGTAGGTATGACACTTTGCACTAAGCAAGAGATATCTTTGTCGTAAAATAACAAAACATCCTCTACTTTTGATCAAGAGAGTATCTTGATGAGACTCCTCCAAGATCATCTAATATCTATCCCTCCAATAATACGAAAGAAATATTACTACAAGAGTTTTTTTGTTCATATCATAGAGTTCATGGTCATTTTACTAATGAATGTAAGGATTTGACTAATCAAATTCAACATCTTAAGGATTGTGGTTCTTTTCCTTATGTTGAGGCACCTAGTTCCTCTTTTCATTTTGGCTCATCCTTGTCCTACACTAAGTGGAGGCAATGGGTTAGGTTTCCTTGTGCTCGTATGTCACTTGCCATTGTCTCCTTTGGCTAGTTGACTACCTTTCATGTACATATAAGAGTAAGCTTGGGATGTGGATGATAGTCTTAAGTTGGCTCACATTGCTAGGAAAATTAATGTTTACATTATATTTGAGGTGTTAGTAATTATATAAATGTAGAAAGGTAATTACTATTGTAATAGTGAAGTTGTTAATTTAAACAACTCAAGTTAATATAGGTTTGATGGTTAGTCGTATATATTGTTAAAATAACAATATAGTTAGTGGTTAGTGTGTTATACCCATAAATGGTATTCTGGGATATTTGTTATAACACCTCCCTATTAAATTGGAGGTTGTTTGGCTATGTAAGTGGCTATATATTATCCATGTATTGAGAGTGGAAGAAAGAAGCATTATATCATGTGTAAATTTTTCTATCTATCATTGTCCAAATTCCCAACATGGTATCAGAGCTATGAAGGGGAAATTCTGCAATTCCTTGCTTACACCGAGCTAGGAGATCCTATGAGAGTTACATTTTAGAATAGCAATTAATGTTGTGTTTAGTTTGTGTTTTTCTAGAAGTATTTTGTAAAATTATGAGCAAGTTTACACAAATCTGGAATTATTCCAAAACTTGTAGCAAAGGTATGGAAAAGTGTGAGGCCAATGTTGTTGTGGTGTGGATGATTCATGTTTGTGGTCTAGACACAATTGGATGTTCATTTTATTATTTTGAGTAGCCTACACTTATATTATGGCTTGTATCAAATCCCCAAAGTTTGAGAAGCTTACAAGGTTGGGACAAAACATGACATATTGTTTCAAAATACCATCAATATCAAAACTCGGTTGCAGAAGGAGGCAATCTAATTAGAGGATTTGGCATTGTCATCTATAGACAAATTGAACTCATGTCAAATATACATCATAAATTAATGTAGAATTATCCCATCTACATCACATGACATTCAACCAAATAGAGAAGCCATTTGAGAATCTTATGTGACGCCTTCATTCATTATCTACAGTCTGACAACATTCAACTAGTTGCATGGTCATAGGACATGTCGTTGGAACACATTAGATTGGGATGAAGACCTAGAGGAGGCTGATCAATATCTAGAACTAATGAATCTAGACTTATAGTGTAGAGAAGCAAGGGAAACATCTTAACTAGGTCAAGCTAGACATCTGGTAATGTAGAGTCATTATGTTCATGCACATGGCCGAGTTATGCATCGCATGACTTGGAGGCTTCTATTTTAAATCAATTTCAATCATTTCTCTAATAAATGTTGTTTCTAGCTTATATTATTGTCCTCATCCACCTGTTGATCGAGTAGATAGCAAGATTCTTATTAGATCAGAGTTTTAAATGCTTTTAATGTGGATCTGAGACTATTCACTATGGACTTTCCTTTCATGTTGGTTGGCATAACTATGCTTTTGCACCATGGCTTGGGTCAAATGAGTGTAAATTTCTTGAGCTCGAACATTGTTGCATTCAAACTCCCATTTTTTATTATTATTATAGTTATTAGAGCATCACAGGGCAAATTTCCATGGAATCTCCCCAGTACATATTTAACTATAATGTCCTTTAGATGTAGTATTTAAAATAGGGTGTATTCTTAGGAATTTTTAATTGTTATGTCATCAAAATTATGTCTACTAAAGTCTAAAAGTGTCCAAAAATAATAATTTTTTTTTTTTTTCAATTGTAACCAGACACATTATCACTTGTACGTGACGTCCATATTGTGGGGGGCTTTCTAAAACTAAGCTTCAAAGTCAATTTTTTAAAGTAGAAAACATACTGGAGGATGGAGGTAATGGAGATTGGAGGTCAATAAACGACCTCTCATTAGTCACCAAGGGCGAGGCTACATGCATGATATGGTGACAAATAAATATGAAGTGTGTTTTTTTTTTTTTTAGTTTTTCAGTGTGGTGTGTGAATGATGGAAAAAGATCGCATTGGAGAGTAGATGACTGCAGAGATCCTCTCACTGCAGTGATCCTCTAATTTTCATACTTTGTTAGAAGATGATCGGTTAGTGAATACATTCATTGGAAATGGTGGTCATGTGCAGCAAGATCTAGACAACAAGATCCAGATAATAACATGCACCATCTGGGGGGGAATAAGTGGAAATTTCACATTGTGGGAGGGGTTGTATAATAACAAATGTTCCATTCCCATTTTGTGCCAAAATGACTAAATTCAAGGGCAGCTTCTAGTTGTAGTGACAGTTGTCTATGTTGTTTGAGATTGAGTGGCAGTGATCAATAACAATGACTACAATTAAGAACATTGTGTTCTTCTAGAATGTAATGTGAAACCTTTTCTAGTATGGGTTTTTTAGATTTGTGATATGTAGATTCCTATAATATAATTTCCCTAGTGTATAATTATGGTGGAAAAAAATATCCCCAAAGTAAGTCAGTTCATGGATCTTGAAAGGGTTTGTGGGAGGATTTAGAAAAGCACACAAGGTGGATAGTTCATGAGTTCCTATCACGTTAAGGTTTGTGGTAATCTTGCTTAAAACCATGGAAGGAGAGAGCCTTTATTTTGGATCAAGGTCATGAGTCACATTGTTGGACATGCCACAATGATGAGCATATTGTAGAGGAGTGTGTGAAAGTTTTTCTACCATGTAAACATTGAGGGGGGGAATGTTAGGAAAATTAATGCTTACATTATATTTGAGATGTTAGTAATTATGTAAATGTAGAAAGGTAACTACTATTGTAATAGTGAAGTTGTTAATAAACAACTCACTAATATAGGTTTGATGGTTAGTTGTATATATTGTTAAAATAACAATATAGTTAGTGGTTAGTGTGTTATACCCATGAACAATATTTGGGGATATTTGTTATAACACCTCCCTATTAAAATGGAGGTTGGTTGGCTATGTAAGTGGCCCTATATTAGCTATGTATTGAGAGTGGAAGAAAGAAGCATATTATAATGTGTAAATTTTTCTATCTACTACTACCAAAATTCCCAACACACATGTGACATACATATTCATGATGTAGTTTGATTCAAAAGCATATGACTTGCATATGGCTTTCTGAATAAGCTCAGATGTCTTCTTCTACTTTAAAACAATTTCTCACAACAATGGTATTAGCAACCACTTTAAATTGGGGGCATACATCGACACTCATGTTTCATTGTGTGATTTTATTTACTCTTGTGATGCATCCTTTTCTTGGTGGTGTCATTGGGTTTGATTTCCTCCTAGAGCATGATATTTCTTTGATTTGTCCTCTCTTGGATGCATTAGGAACAATGTTCCCTAATAAAAGACCTTACATGAACTAAGCAAAGTCCCTTTGAATGTACCTTACACTATTTCACATTTACAATAATTGTTATATGGCCGCCTTGGATAATACACTTTGCTTTCCTGTGGAGACATCTTGTTGTTCATGAGTTCCAAGCATATGAAGATTTGCTTTCCTCATGAAAATTGAAGTTCATTTTTGTACGACACCTTGTTAAAGTTATCATGAGGTATAAATTTGATATGGTTGGATGGGAAGCTGATTCGAGGCATGACTTTCCCTTATCCACTCACATGTGTGTGAGCGTATATCGATCACATGTGTATGTGTCTTACCTTCTTGGATTACTCACAAAATGGACAACCTGAATTTATGTTGCCTTAGAGGGAGCATACATTTTTTAGAAAAACAACTTAGATCTGATCCACATCATGTTGGAGAAACGGTCGAGGCTTGATCCATCTCTTTTTTTTTTCTTGCTTTTGTTTTTCTTTCTTTTAGTCATTGGCATTGCATGTTTGTGTATCTTGATTCTACATATAATACACCTTGTGTGTGTCCTTGTGTGCTTATGTTGTTTTGATGTAGAATCTTAGATCCTGGGGGCTTGGCCACCTCCTTTGATCTTTTTCATCCTTTTTCATTTGCATTGGTATGCTTGGACCTCTCTTGAATGTCTACTTTAGTGTGAGTTTGAAGCAAGTTCATCCTCTCAATAAAGTAGGGGAGCTAGATGTAATGATGGAAATTGTATTCCCTTCTTGGAGATGGTAAAATCTCCCACTTAATCTGGGAATGGTTAACACTAAAATGGACCTAATGCCACCTTGATCTAGCATTATAATTTATTTTCTACATTCACATTGGATTCATGGCCCTTTTAAGCTAAATAGACCTAAGTTTTCCTTAATTTAATGTTGTAAAGTGTATTTGTTTACACCTTCACATTAAGTTTTGGGACCTTGTAAACTAAATAAACTTAATTATGCCTTATTTAGGGTGTTATAAAGTGTTGTACCACACTTCCACACTAATCTAGGGTTTCCATTACTAATTGGGCTTATCTACACCTTAATTGGCCCTATTTTGCATCCACAAGCCTTATTAAATGCATGTTTCTAAGGATAATCTAAACATAAACCAACATACAATCATAATTCAGGTGTGTTTAGGTTGTGTGGCCCAAATTTAGTGATCTGGGACTCATACACCACCTTGGGCATATGAGTCCCACCTAGGTTTTTGGGCCCCAATCCTAATTTTACATCATTCTAAGAATTTTTAAAAATGTGTCACATAATTAATGCCTAATGGGACTCATATGGCACTTCTAGTGTATGAGTCCCATGTGGCCAGAAATCAAATTTTATTCAAATTCTTGGTAGGATTTTATCCTCCTAGATTTGATGTCTTCTTGTATTGTTGCAATTTCAAGAAATTTAGCATAAAAGGTATAAATACAAGGTTATTTCACTCATTTTCACCTAGGATTTTCAAGAGAGTGTGCCTTATAGAAAAATTGAGTTTACAAGAGCATTCAAGAGTTTAAAATACTTTAGAAGAGTATTCAAGAGCATATTTAAAGCATTCAAGGAAATAATTCTTCATCAATTATTGCAGAAATTCAAGATCCATCATCATGTCAAGGTTATCAAGCATCAAGCATGTTGTTGAGCTAGTGTTGTGATGCAACATTAAAAATCCACTTACAAGAATTATTCCATATCCAAGTTCAAGATCAAGATCTGCATTCAACATGGCCACCTCATGTTAGACTACTGATTTACATCTCACAACATCATTCAAGGTATCATTGTTCATGTTTCATATTTCATGTTCCATGTTGATACTTTATTGTTTCATCATTTGGTTTAATTACCTAAATGGGTTTTGACTTAGGGAAACCCCTATTTCCTAACAAATCAAGTTTTTTCCTCTCTACATGTGTGATTGTAGATCTAGGTGCTTCGAGGCTTGAAGATCCTTTGAAGATTAGGTTACAAGGTTGGAGAATGGCATAAAGTCTTTACAAGGTTTTCAAATTCACTAAAAGTCACCTATAGGTCTGAAATCAGGGTTTCATATCTCAAAACAAAGTGGGGAAAATAAAAAAGAGATTGGAAACAAAAATCATATCTTAACCCTCTGAAAAAGTACATTGGAATTGATACACCACCTTGGGCATATGAGCCCCAGTACAATCAATTTTTAGGGTTTTAGTAGTTTCAGAATAAGCATCGTCAAACTCTAGTTTTGGTGCATAAAAAACCAGTTTGGGCATAAATTTCTGAGAATGGCATATGAGTCCCACTCAACATTAAAATCAATGTTTCTAGCATTTCAGAGCTTCATTAAGTCCCCTTCAGGTTTCCAGCTACACACCCATAATCTCTTAGATTTCTATTTTGATTTACATTCTTTTGTAGTTCATTTAGTGAAATCTTACATTGCATTAGGTTTAAACATTAGGTCTTACATTTCATTAGTCTTTCCAAGCCCTAGCTTGGTGGTGAACCCCTCTTTAGTTTATAATTAGACCCTAGGACAACCCTATTGTAGACCTCTTTCTATGATTTCATTCCTAGCTTGAGATCTCTAGGGGTTTCCTTGAATGTTATGTTCACAAAATAGGAGGATCCCATATCCTCTTATGTTCCATATCCCAAAAAGGTGGAACCCTATTTCCTACATTACAGTGTTAAAAAAAGGTTGGCCAAATCAATGTAAAATACATAAATAAATTAAGCACTCACAACCTTAACATGATCCAATCCTCCCAAACAACAAAATTATCTTCAACACCATCACATCACCTTAAATCCAGAACCATAAGTCATAAGACTTGAACAAGAAGAAATTTGGAGCAACTATATTTCTCCTAGACCTTGGCTAAATACATTGAAAAACATAGTTCACAATTGGTGAACATAACTCGCACTGCACAAAGATCCATAAACCAAAAATTTGGATATAACAACTTCCAATAGCCATGATAAACATATCTAAACCACACAAACATAGGAGAAAATCTCAGAGAAAACACTAAACACCTGCAACCTTTCTTTATTACAATTTTCTCAATATCCTTGACATATACAACCAATAACTTGTATCCATGACATCAATGGAAACAACAACTAGTTGATAACCAGTTAACCAGTTGACATCAATGACAACACCTTAAACCTTACATCAACATATTCATACTTGCAACAAAACCCTAGGCTAACTATAACTTAGGAACATGAAACTAACTAAGAAACTATAAAACAACCCATAAAACCCTAAAGATTTGTAAACAAAATGAAATTAGCTTTAAAAATAGAATCCTCTGCACATAAAAATAAGCATCATTATGTGAATTGAAGGTGTAGAAAGTCACTATAGATGCATAGAATTCCAATGTAGAGGTGCAACATAACACAATAGAGGTGTTGCAAGTCTCTTTGGAAGCACGACATGTCACTACGAAAGTGCAGTTCTATAGAACCAAGAATAAACATAAAACCTATGAATCAAAATCTTAATAAAACTCATAAAAAATATTATAAAATGGATGTGGGTCCCACCAAGCATGCCAAAATGAAGCTATTAAATTTATTAGAAGTGTAAACAAATGAAGTATAAAATAAAACATACAAATAATTATACCTAAATTGCACTTCCACCTCCATGACTGAGCTTACTCAAGCGTTTCACCCAAAAAGCTTGTTGATTTTCTCTTTAATATGTTAATGTGGATGGGTCAAGAATTTCAACTTAAAAAATGGAAAATGTATGATGATCAAATGGGATGAGGAGGCTCCAATTAATAAACATTTGGAAGGATGGACAATTAGCATTGAAGGATATAGTGAAGGCTTAGCTTTGTGACAATTGTCACAAAATGGAAGCATACATGAGTATAATATGTGTCATGGAGAAGAGAGAAAGGTGTGCTCACACATGTGTGAGAACACATTAGGAAGAACAAGAAATGGACAAGTGAAAACAAAAGTGGCAAGGTGTAAGATGTGTAGGCTTTGAAAGTGTGACAAGTAGGAAGAAATGTAAAGTGTATCTCACTACTTCATAAGGAAGAGGATCTCACACATCTATGAGCATCAAAAAGTAGAGGATATTAAAGGATGACTTGGAGATAAAAAGTGGCATGTGCATGCAAGTCTTTAAGAGGGATTGTGGGGCACATGTCTACAAGTTTGGGGAAGTGGAAGGCATTAAAAGATGGAAAAAATGTTAATGTGGGTTAAGTTAATTAATCATAGATTTATTAACTTAATTTATAATAGAGGACTTAGAGGAATAGGGGGTAAGGTTAAATTAATATAGAAGAGCAATGGATTAATTAATTAAAAATTACAATATTTAATTAAATTAGGAAAGAAACTAGGCTAATTAATTAAATATTAAATTTAATTCTAGGATGCAATTAACTAATTAATTAATTAATATGATATTTAATTGATCATAGGATGATTGTAGGGATTAATTAAAATTTAGAATTTTAATTTATTTAAAAGTGTAATGTCAAAATTGGGGTGTCTATAGGTGCAAACCAAGGAAGCTTTCCACTTGATGAGAAAGGTTACTATTAAAGGTATTAGAGTATTCCCAAGGGGCAATAAATAATTATAACTAAGGTGGTAAAATTTAATGTAACAAAGGAGCATATTAAGAATGCTACATTGAAGATGTTACAAGTAGGTTTAATAAAGGATGGATATAGGCATGAAGTACATGTGGAGCTCAACTAGTTTTAGAGATGATAATAGTGGGAGTAATAAAACATAGTGAAGAGATGATATCAATGGAGGCAATAAAAGAGAATAACTAGGGAGTTGCAGAAGAAACATCACAAGTACATGCAACAAAAATGTTGCAGGTTTATACAACAATAGAGAGTGAGTAGTAAATTGTAAGTGAGATGACACAAATTAGGGTAGTGAGAAATAAATATTCTCTAGGCATAAAGTAAAATAAAGAGAAAATGCAAAATATTAAATTAAAATAAGCTATCTAACATTATTTTACAAACCATTAATAATTAAAAATAGACAAGCTTACCTTAGTGAAAAATGGATGATGACCTTGACTATTAGGGGTTGATATTGAAGGCCCAACATTAAATTTTTGAACATCCAATGTGAGTTATAATATTACCACGCATATAAGGTTAAACTATTAACATGTATTATATTTATTATTTTCTTACTTGTTACATACTTGTGAACTTTTTCATGTAATTGGGAGGTGGAGGGTCACAAAACACAGAGTGAACACTCTAGCCTTGAAATTTTATTATAATAAATATAGTAATTTAGTTGACCTTACATTTCAAAATGAAATTTAATAAATTGAATTTGAACTTGTTGAAATTTACTTGAATATATCAATTTCATATGTTTGATTCAATAGATCATCTATCATGGACATTTGATCCATTATATATGAATTCTAGTCACATGCATCCTCATCATCCTCACACCCATATACATAAAGAGACATGAAATTCTGAAATAAGTGATGTAAACATCGAGTCCTAGAAGACTCACTAACCTCATCTTGTGTTAGAGGCCTATTATGTTGTATAAGGGTCTAAGTAAGTGAGCTAATGGAATTTAATGTCTCCTCCTCAACATCCTTCTTCATAATGGAAGGGGTGGTTATATAATTGAACTCAGGTCTAGTTAGGGGTCTTGGTGCCTGGTTTTAGGAATGTTGTGCCCCCAATTTTTCTTGTGTGGAGCCCCCTCCTCTACCTTGGAATTCTTGCACATCAAAATAATTAGGGATCCAATTAAGTACAAACTCACAATAGAGTTTTCTCACAAATATTGCGGTACCTCATTGTTATTGCATGGAGGATGGTAAGAAACCATCCACCACCTATCCTAAAAATTATTCTTTATCCCTTTGTGGTGGAAAAAAAGGATAGGGAACCTTCTACAAGTGCCATGTAAATTTGCATTGGTTCATTGGTCATTGAATATGACACACAAGTTAGATTAAAATTTTTGTTCTGTTTTACTTGCTCATATGATAGTTTGTCGGCATAAATTTTCTTTAATTCTTCCCTCTTGTTGGACCAACCATTTATTTTCCCACTCACTGACACTATGTGAGAGATAATAAATTGTGGTGATTCGAAAAGGGTGGACCTATGGGATTTTGATAATGGTGAATCTTTCAACCTTGCAATCATTCCCTCAAGTTCTCTTCTATTATTTTCTATTTTCCTTACTATGTTTTTTTGTGTTCCTAGATGATGATGATGTTGGATGTTGTGGTTGTGTTGCTAATATGTGGTTTTCATTGATGTCAACACTATTGGCCTTAGACATTAGAAGTTGTATATGTCGAGGCTATTGAGAAAATTGCAATAAAATAAGTTGCAAGTACTCAGTGTTGAAGTGAAGTTTAGCCTATTGGTTAGCTCAGTATGTTGAGGATCAAAGGTTTTGCATTAAAGGGTTTGTTGTTGAGTATATCTAGTTTATCCATGATAAGTTTTAGAGATCCACATGAAGATTTGATCGAGTTATGAGCATTTGTGTTCTGATAGTTTTTTTGTTGCTTCAGTTGGTGTTCCTGAATGAAGATGATGTTATTCTAGTAAGTTCAGTCTTTGCGGATGCTTCTCTGGTGATTATTAGTGTTTTTGGATGTTTCTAGATCATTCTCTATCTATTTTACACATCCACATTGATTTTTGAGCTCGCAATTAGATATTTTCTCTTGTGTGTTCATGTTTTTCATGTTCTTGTCCGATAGGGTTTTGTAGCGTGTTGTGGTTCTTCAAGGAATAATTTTTTAAGGTGCTTCATGTTCAAGGATTTTTTTTTGGGTCTTCATTATGTTGTGGCCGAAATTGGTCGATTCACATTGAAAATTATTTATTGTTTTGGGCTGACAGTTTGCATATGTTTTATTATTTTATTGAGGCCGACATGTAGCGATGTAATCTCTTGTTGCGGATATATATAAGAGATTGTTTATTTCATTTAAAGGAATGTGTGTGTGAATAATGTCCTAATCATTCAAAGGAAGAAGTAGAGTGTGGAGAAGAGTGAGCAGAGTGTGAAGAAGTGTTCATGTGCTTAACCAGCACTGTAATCAGGCATTAGCAGATGCTACTTTCTCAGTTCAAAATTTTGTGGATGTAATCTAATTTTTTTTGTAAGATAGTGTGTCTTCTTTTGGGCAGTAATCCTTTCTATATTTGAGTAGTGAGCTCTAGGTAGTGTTCATGAATGAAAGTGCATTCACTATTTATTTTTCCTTATAATTTGAATAGGGTATAATCTTATGGACTAACCTCCACCATGGTTTTTACCCTAACAAGGTTTCCACATAAAATATCTTGGTGTTATGTGTATTTCTGATGTCTTGATGGTTTATTATTTCATAGTTATTTATCATATCTGAGAATAAGGTTAATAAGATTGATAAGTTTAAATTTCTCAGACAACTGATTCACCCCCTCTCTTAGTTGTTTTCCCTTGTGTTTCCAATCATTGGTATCAGAGTAGGTTCCTCAAAAGAATTTTGATAGCTTGAGGTGATCCGGGATGAAAAAATACAAGAAGGATAGTCTGAGATTTGATGGAACAAATTATTCTTTGTGGAAGACTCGAATGGAGTGTGATCTAAGATGCATTGGAGAACCCTACTAGAAAATTACAAGGAATAGGTATGTTATCCCACATAATGGTCCTTCTACTACTATTGAGATTAAGGATGTTGAATATAATATCAAGGCTAAGCATTGTTCAGTGCTTTGACTAATTCTAAGATGACAAATGTGATGCATTTGAAGACTACTTATGAGATCAGGGAAAAGTTGGAAACTTTGTATGAAGGTGATACTCTTGTGAAGATTGCTAAGTTGCAAAGTCTGAAAGGGAAATATGAAATTTTGAGAATGGGTGATGATGAGAACATTAATTCTTTTATACAAAGAGTGAATAAACTTGTGTGTAGTATTAGAGATTGTTGCTAAAGTGCTTAGATCCTTTCCTACTACATATAAAGCCAAAGCTACTACTATTGAGGAGATTTGGACTATGGAAAATGTAACTAGAGACATGTTGATTGGTAAGCTTACAACTTTTGAGTTAAGTGTGTTTGGTGATGCTCTTCCTAAGATAGAATATGCATTCAAAGCTACTACCTCTGAAAAAGATAAGCAAAGATATTATTTGAGAGAGTTTTTAGAGAAAGGTATTCAAGTATGATGAGGAAATGAGAAAGATTGAAGAAGAATAGAGAGTTGGATGAGCTTGAAGCACTTATTGTCAAGAGGGAAGCCAGAGGAGAAGGTAAGTATAAAGGAAAATTTCCTATTAAATTTTTTTCTTGCAATAAGATAGGCCATTTTGCATTAAGGTGTCCGGAAAGAGTTCCTAAGCCAAATCCTAATAAGCCTAGATTCCAAAGAAAGTGTTATTATGTTGTTGATGAAGGTGTGACAGATGATGAATCTGATAAAGGAAATCTAAGTGAAGATGAATGTGTATTTATTTATATCAAGGAAAATGATCCTATATATGGGTATGTGTAGGATCATCATGGAAAAAATAGGCCCTTAAGTGGCAAAAAATTCAGAAAAAATTAGGGTTAGGCAACTTGACGTAAAATTTTGAATAATTTATCTATATTATTTCAAAAATATGTAACAATATAATTTGTAAAAAATTTAATGTAGTTTCTAAACTACTAGGTTTGTTTAAAAATATATATATATTTGGTGAAAATTTGAAATTTCAATGTAGTGGTACTTAAATTTTAGGGAGAAAATAAGAAGTAGGTGTCTGTCTGACCACCCTAACCACAATAAAATGATAATATTTTTTTATAAGATTTTAGATATAAGTAGAGGACTCATTACCCAATGTGATGCATACTTTTTTGTAATTTTGTTCCAAGTTAATTAATTAATTATGATTTTTTTATTACAACTTTTTAAAAAATATAAAAACTCGTATGTCTAACCACCTTAACTGTAATGCCCCACCACACAACCCTAGAGGAACTTGCAATTCACCACTTAAATGCCCCAATTTTTTTTTTGTTTAAGTACAAATAACATGTAAGATGAATACACATTGCCAACAACCTCTAAGGCCACGAGACAAAGATTACTTTAAAACCCAAACAACAACAAACATTAGTATAAACTGAAACATTAATCACTTAAGGAAATGAGACAACATACATTCCATACAAGATAACTTACAACGAAGGATAAGAAATACCAAAAGATTTCAATTAACAATATTTAAACAATAAGATTACAACACTCATTCCCTGAATGAGGTAATTCCAACAAAAAGATTACATATTACAAATTCCACCTCGATAACAACTGAGGGGTAATAAAATACAATAAGAACTGAGAGAACAAGGCATGAGAAGAAACTGATTCCCACAAGCTCTCCAACCGAAAATCACGACCACACAAACAAGAAGAAGAACCAATGGATTAAGGTGCATGCCACCCGACCATGTGGAATCCAAAAGGTTCCACTCCCTCCATGCTAGGAGATAGTAATCAGTAATTCCTACACAAGACCATCTACCACTAGACACGGGCCACACAAAACTGATACAAAATAAATACAAGACCTCATCACAAGACTGAATGGTCATACGTGCAACTCTACGTATGACTCACACAACACTGTCATAGGTTACATTGCTTCCAGACATAGAATAGATCAAGAATGTCATAAATACCAAGTACAAACTGTTGACTTAGGAAGAGAGTCATCGCATAGCTCGTCAAGGGATATCCTTTGGGAATCTTCCTAGGCCCCGACCCCCACTCCATAGGTTATCATGGTAGCCTCAACCGAAATCCTGGCACCAATGCTTACTCATGCGGAACCAAATACCTCTCGTGGAGACGAGATAGATGATCTTGCCATTCCAGGCCTTCCCGTCTCATCCTAAGTCTAAAACAAGCCCTTGGGCCCATGAGCGAGGCACAAATTATCTTGTTTAATGTTTGATGCAACCTAAGCTTATAAAAGTTTAAATTTAGTTATCACTAAATTAACCAACTTGCAAAGGGTTATCTTGGCACCACTTTGTGCGCCGATGCCCATTGCAAGCCACTCTCCTAAGACAACCCACACTGTGAAATCCACAATAAGAAACAAGATAACATGACCTCTCCATTTCAAGGAGGTAACAAAACAAGGATATTCACCCCAAACACTGAAGGCCACAAGGTCAAGACCCTCTCCAAACTCTGGAGGCAACAAGGTCTAGCCCTCTCCAAACATGGGAGGAAACAAGGTCACATAATCCACTCCATACACTAGAGGAAAACAAAATACAAAAACCCACTCCTTTCAAAGGAGGTACAAATCACATTACCCTCTCCTATTCCCAAGGAGGCACAAATCCCCATTCATGGAAATCGGGTACAACATCATAGTACAACTCTACCCCATTCCCAAGGTAATTCACAAATTGAACCTCTACACAAAACATCCCACTCTAAAGAACTTCTCTGGAAGACTTACATAGACCCGTAACCCCATTTACCCGACAAGGAAAAATGAAAGAAACATGATTATAAAGCATTCCAGGCAATTCAATATCTAATGTTAGGCTTTCCCAAACCCAGTCAATCACAATTTTCAATCTTGCATTTACTCAATCAAATACATCAAATTCACTTCCCAACATTGAAGTATTTACAACCCAATCATTTACTCTAAAATTTACAAGTAACTTCTCTAATCAAAGTGTTCAAATAAATACAATCATTTGACTAAAATATGAATGACTAAAATATTCAATCGTTTCTCTAGTATCATAATCATATACTATAAATGAAACCATTCGTTTATCAAAGAACTTAGATTAAAGAATAAGTCAATCAATTACGTCAAACAAGAATTAAATAAATAATTGACCTTATTCGCACAACTCAATAGTAACTCAAAGCACGTTGACAACTCAAAGGGGTTCAAACCAATAGTATATTTCATTTTCCCAATTATATTTATTAATAAAATCAACCTTTGAAAATGAAAACACTTGATCATTTAAAATCTAGCTTTTTAAAATAAAACCTTTGACTATTAAGATTCAACATTTGAAATAATTCATATAAAAAAAATTCTTCCTTTGCTCCTATTACGTAACCAAAAGTCATCTTAGGATAATCTATATTTAAATCTATGCTTTTAACCTCATTTGTCTAAATTCCCACAATAATCAAAATCAAATTATAATTAAGTCAAACATTTGATAAGAAAAGACATCTGACAAAAATAATCATGCATTAACTCTAAGTTCCACCATTATGTTCCATAATCAAACAATTTAATTATTAAAATATCTGAGTAAAATAAATCTTCCATTATCTCTTAGTTTCACAATTAAATTCCATATTCAAACAATTTTAATAAATAAAGTCATTTGATTGAATTAAGTCAATCATTAACTCTTCATTTAACAATTATCTTCAAAATCGGGATATTTTACTGAATAAACACTTAATCAAGTCACTTAATCTATATTTCAACACAAGATAAATAAATTAATCAAAATCAAAATCAATATTTCAATTAAAACATTGATCATTCCTTAATTACATTTCGTCTTTATCCGTGCGATAATCATTTTAGATTAAGTCCTATTTAATAATTTAAAACCCCATTAATTAAAATGTATCTAATAATTTTATATATTTCAATTAATCATATTTTATTCCTCATTATTTTACATAAACAAAATATGTCCTTAATATACATTTAATTAATCTATA
Source organism: Sequoia sempervirens (assembly GCA_007258455.2). Classification (NCBI taxonomy): domain Eukaryota; kingdom Viridiplantae; phylum Streptophyta; class Pinopsida; order Cupressales; family Cupressaceae; genus Sequoia; species Sequoia sempervirens. The sequence continues at coordinate 485,768,287 of VDFB02000017.1, forward strand.
GCTTAAAATCACTTCTTTTGAAATTTACGGCTATTTATTAAAATATCAATTTCCTTCAAATATAATAATCACATAATCATTTTTTTTGAAATTTCAATCTACTATTTGACATTATTAAAATATGTCAAATAAAATATTATTATATTTGCAAATAAATAAATTATTTAGTTATAAACTTTAACTCCCATCTAAAATTCCATATAACAAATTTTATTTAAATTAAAATATTAAATATATATATATATATTTTAATAACATATACATATTATATATATACAATATTATAATATTATAAAATATATATATATAATATTTATATATAATAAAATATACATATAAAATTAAATATTTAAAAATTAAATATAAAAAAAAATGAAATTTAAAAACTTTTTATTTCTTTAAAAAAAAACAAAGGGGCACACCCCCTGCTGCTACGCAGCCCCCAGTACAAGGCTCGACCCTGCTGGAGACTGTTACGCAGCCCCGCCCCCACTCCATGGGGGCCGCTGCAGCTGACAGGCAGCGCCTGCCATGGTGGAGGGCGCGGCCGTGGGCAGTGCCTGGCCCAACAATCACAGGCCCTAAATTTTTTTATTTTATTTTAAAAATTTTGTTTTTAAACAAAAACGGCCTCCCCTATACTTTGACAAATTTTTACCAGATCCGAATATAGAGCAAAAGATATATTTGATATATATATGTATATATATCTATATATATATACATACCTATTTTCATGATCACAGCCAGATTTGCGCAAGTTTTCCTTCAAGGAAAGGTTGAGAAGAAGAAGTTTAAAACACCATACTATGATGAATTTTTCTAGGTTTTTCCATATTGACAAATAAATCAAATCTTCTCATTTGAATCCCTCTCAAAGCTTTGTGTTGCTAGATTTAAATGAATTTTTCATGGTTTTATTGGATTTTCAAACAGCATATCAAAGATTTCTTAATAGCATGAAGAGGGTTTAATCTAGTTTTCCAAAATGAACAAAGCAAGACAAGGAACCTGATTTTTCTCCAAAGCTTCAAGATCCCATGGAGCTTTCGAATCCTCTTCAAAATCCAGCTCAAGCATACCTTCATCTTCTTCACAAATCCAAGCCCATTTTTCTCCCCAAAATTCCAAGATTAAACATAGATCCATTTCCTTTTTCCAAAAATGGTCAAAACCCTAAAAATCCTACTTACCCAAAATATATTTTAAAATTAACATGGGGGGAATATTTCCAATTTTTAATTCAAACCCACTTTCTAATTTTAAATTCATAAAACCAATTTTCTAATTTTTAATTCCAAACTCAATTTCAAATTTTTAATTCTACTTTATGCATATTCCAAATTTCTCATAAAACATAAGCATTTCAAAATTACCAATAAATAATTTCCTCAACAATATTTTTCAAAAGTGGAATTAAAACATATTGTCATTTAATTATTTATTTTAATTTAATCGTAACTATTCAGACAACATTTTAATTAAATCCTAAATATCCAATATAACTTCCATTTTCAATTTCATTTGAAATTAGATATACAATAACACCAAAATCACTATTTCATTTAATATATCACTATTAATCTAATTAATTAATAAACTAAATCTAGTTTATTAATTAATCAAATCAATCAATAACCCAATAATTTTTTTATTAATTTCATCAAATAAATCACATTTCAACATTGCAATTAAACACATTTAATCATTAATTAAACTACACCTAGCATTTAATAAACTTTAAAATTTGAAATTAAATAAACACTCAAGGGGAAACTGACCAAGTTAAAATGACTAACCCTAATAACAACCCGACAACACGTTATGACTAGGGTGACAACTTGGCTCGGAAAACCTAGCTACTATCTCCCAATCAATTACTGTTGGTAAATGGACAAGCTCAAACCTGTGAAACTAGGTGGAGTTGATGTCATATAACTGCCAACTTGTAGCAAAGAACATGTCGAATGTGCAATATATATATATATATATATGTATATAATTAAACACACCGTGAAGAGGGAATCTCAGAATTGTAGGGCGCTCGCAAGCGAGTGATACAATCCGCCCCTTTCACCAATATAGTATCATTAACTGACGCATGTAACATCAATGATATGATCATTAGCATAGAACATTATTTAATCAGATATCTTCTAAATACTCTAAATCATGTCATAAAGATAACATTAAAATAACATCACATCAACATATAACTTTCACATCTTTTAATATTCACGTTCACAAGTAATCAAGTCCAAAATTCAAAGCATGTTCAGACACAATCATCACATTTCAATATAGCATACATAGATCACTAAACCGTTAATGATTAAATAATCACTAAGTTCATAGTCACCTCATAAGCATAATCAGACATACAAGGAACACTGTTGATCCAATTATCTAAAATAGAGGGGTATTACATTAACTTGGTCAAAACATCATGAAATTCAATTTTTCTTTTTTTAATCATATAGTATGTGAAGCATAGAATGTGATACATGTTTTGGATTCAAAAAATGTGATACCGTTTGAAAGGTATAGATGATTTTCAATCAGCCTATCAATCAAGACTTTAGTCATAATTTGAATAGAAAATGAATAATAATTACTTATTAAATTCAAAGTAAAGAATAATTTATATTGGTGGAAAGCTGAGAATCTCTTTTAAAAACCCTTTTCGTTTCATCAATTTTTGGTAAAAATATAGTCGTCAGCCACATACCCATCATATTGCCACTTTTTGGCCCATCATGATCTTGCACATACCCACTTACTGAATTTGCTAGTTGCTCAAATGTGGAGAAAGCCCTATCTACTCGAGTTGAAGAAAAATATGAATGGGTGATTGAAAGTGGATGCTCTCATCATATGACAGGTGATAAAAACAAATTTGTGAGTCTGGAAAAGTATGATGGTGGTGTTGTAAGATTTGGTGATGACAAAGTAGGTGTAATCCGTGGCAGAGGATGAATTTCTCTTGATGATAAGAATAATACTGATGATGTTCTATATGTGGAAGGTCTAATGCATAATATTTTAAGTGTTGGATAGATGGTAGATAAGGGATACAATCTTCAATTCAAGGATGGAAAGTATAGAATATTGGGGAATTCCGAAAATGTGATTACATCAGGTACAAAAAAAAAGGTAATATAATTCACCTGAATGCTACTAGTAAAAATTGTTTGATTGCTTGAGTTGATGAAAGTTGGCTATGGCATAGGAGAATGTGTCATGTAAAATTTAACAATATTATCAAGATAAGTTCTACTTAGGAAATAAGAGATCTTCCTAATTTGGTAAAGCCTACTAATACTATATGCAAGGAATGTCAGTTAGGGAAGCAAACTAGAATTTCATTTCAGAGCAAACAACATTGTTCAAATATAGTGTTGTAGCTTGTTCATATTGATTTGTGTGGCCCTTCTAGAGTTAGAAGTTTACAATGAGACATGTACTTCATGTTACTTATTGATAATTACTCTAGATTGATGTGGGTTACTTTCTTAAGGGAAAAATATGAAGCTCTAGTGAAATTCAAGATTTTTAAGGCTATGGTTGAGATAGAGACAGGTCTAAATATTAAATGTTTGAGATCAGATAGAGGTGGTGAATTTACTTCCCATGAGTTTAATTATTTTTGTGATGAGCATGGGATAAAGAGACAATTATCTACCCTGTGAACCCCCCAACAAAATGGAGTTGTGGAAAGGAAGAACAAGAAAATTTAAGATGTTGCTCAGACTATGATGTTGGAAGAAAATGTTCTTCATATCTATTAAAATAAGTTGTGAGTACTGTTGTTTACACCCTCAATCGGGTACAAGTCAAAGGTGATACTGGTAAGACCCATTTTAAGCTATGGTTTGGTCATAATCCTACTGCTAGATATTTCAAAATCTTTGGGAGTAAATGCTATATCAAAAGAGATGAAGATATAGGAAAGTTTGATGCTAGAATTGATAAACGAATCTTTCTTGGCTATTCTACTAAGAGTAAGGCCTACTAGTGCTACAACAAGAGATTAAGGAAAGTAGTTGAAAGTGCTAATGTCAAGGTTGATGAAGACATAGATAGATCATCTAGAACTTGCAGATATTATTTAGATGATCAGAATAATAGTTCAGTCACAAGAAAGAAAGTTCAGACTCAAAATCAAGTTCAGATCATTCTGGTGATTCAAGAAAATCAAGAGGAAGGAACTAATGAAAGTGTAGAAGAGAGACCACAAGAGCTAGAAGTTCAAGAACATCCTAAGACTCCAATGTATGTAAGACTAAATCATTCAAAAGATCAGATTGTAGGTGATAAGAACAAAGGTGTTTAGACTAGGAGAAAAATTGCAAGAGAATACTGTTTGATTTAAAAGACTGGGCCTAATAGTGTCAATGAAGCATACAAAGATGAACATTGGGTGGAAGCAATTGTAATGGCCCATCGTGAAAACCCAAAAGGAACAACTAGAAATACAACAATTTTATAAAAAAAATACATAAAGGATAAACACTAAGTTTACTAATGCAATTAAAATAGCCAATTATTACACATTAAACACCTAATTCCCTTGGGATACATGAGATGACATTACCTAAACTATCCCATAAAAAATTTAAGAGATGAACATTAAATTTTCAATAACGTAATCCATTCATTCACATATCTTCATTTAAACATTCATTAATGATTACCAAAATGATAAGAATAATCCATATAAAACCATACATGAAAATTACAATAAATTAAACATGGAAATATAAGGTACATATATCCACAGATACAACATAGCACTAAAGTATTTACAAATTGCGGTTCTAGAATGATTTACATGGTGTGATTATACATTACATCAATCTACTAGTACATCTCAATGAACACATATACAAAAATTACATCATAAGTCTTCCTAATGCACGTGGGAGTGATATATCAATATATAAAATACAACTGGAATACAAATATACATCTAGTAACATATGAACCCTAGATCGACCACACCTACAAACTCTACACTAAATAGTACAAATGCATCATAGGGGAACCAACAGGGTGTGTAGCGTGTTCCACCCGACCACCCCCATGCTAGGAGTAAATGAGGAAGGGTCCTTGACCAAGCACATCCAAATAAAAGATGCAAGACTAAACTCCAGACATGAAAAGAAAGAGAACACAATGGAAACATAGTATCAAAAGACCCCCCCAAAACATAACAACAATAAATCACCAAAACATATCAATAGACCACTTCTTGAGGTTAGCAATAAAAACAACTCAATGGAATGCTATAGGAGAGTTTCATCGCATAGTCCTACATGGGTTATCCTTATTTCCTTTCTCTATGTAAGGAAATCTTAGGTGCAGAAAAAAATATCCTAACGTCAAAAGCTCAGGGAAGAATGCAAATATGACTTTAAATTTTCAATTATAGTTCAATTAAGATACTCATGAAAAGAATAACATAAAATAGAATTGAACACACACATAATTGGACACCAGATTTATGTGGGAAAACCCTTATCGGAGAAAAACCCACCACACCAAGAAAAGCCTCTTTGTATTATAGTAATAAAAATTACATATAGAGAACAACTTCACTTTTTGATATCAATTTTTACAGTAGCAACATTTCTTGATCAACCTTGTACAAAAATGCTCTTAGAAACATCCAATGAATTCACTCAGAACAATTTGTGTTCAGTCAAGCAACACTTCGTTATCTCACTCTGTTCATCGTCATCTTCCATTGCCTGACATAGTTGTTTTCCTCACAGTCTATTCATCTCCCTCACATGAATGGTCGCAATAGTCTAACTGCTAATGGTTCACATTCTGCTTCTCTGATTGGTTGAAAACAGACCATGCAGGATAGTCATTCAGTCAAGGCATTCAAACTGTATCGCATGTCAGTGAGACACTAGACCGTGTCTCCCTGATGCCAAAATGCCTGATCATAGAACCGTCAGCATGATCATCACTATCGGCAACACCCTAAGAAGTCATATCAAATTAAAACCTATCATCCAGACTCACTCTATCACTAAGACATCACATCGATATCCATTGCAAAACCATCGACAAGACCATCACTGTCTCTAAGACTTCACACCAATATTCAACTCATGTAGCTCTATCAACAAGACCATCACTATCGGTGAGACATCATACCAAACACAGAACAATCAAAGAGACCACTGCTATTGGTAGGAGATCATACCAAATTCCCATCTGTCAGTGAGACTAATAGTATTAGCAAGAACTTGTATTGAACACAGACTGTCGGTGAGAGAAACGCTATCACCAAGAGTTCGTACTGAATACACAACTGACGGTGAGAGAAACATCCATCGGTTAGACTCTTATCGAGCCTTCATGTCACCCTGAAGTCATTCTTGTGAAAGACCGTCGACGAGACACATTCTGTTGGAATGAGTCATTTTGAATGTTCATTCCTCTCCCCAATGACTTTTGTTGCCAAGAGTCTCCCCGATAACCTACTGGAACCAACCTGTCAGCAAGAGATCTACCATGATGAAATGAGCTGGGAAACTCATAGCGATAGACATGTCTTTTTGATGACTCCCATTGGCAAGATAGAATCAAAGTCTCAGTGACCTGAGCACTTCAAATGTTTAGAATGCTGCTACTAGTCGGTAAGACATTAAGAAGGTCTCACTGAATTTTCCCTTTCAGGAGTTTCATGTCAGTAAGCTTGAGGCACATTTTCCAACAATCTCCCACTTGACAAAGATCTTACTAACACCTCTAGAGCACAACAAAACTACTAAAATTCATGGGCACTAAGGCCCATCGAATTGGCACACCACCTGAACATTTCTATGCTCAATGGTTTCATTAATGCATCTACAATATTTTCTAGATTATCCACTTTTTCTAAAGAGACCTTTCCATCCTCCACCATATCTCGTACAAAATGATACTGCACATCAATATGTTTCATCCTGGCATGGAAAGTAGGATTCTTCACCAAGAAAATAACACTCTGACTGTCACAGTAAATTGTAATTTTCCCTTCATCAAACCCAATGTTAGAACACAAAGGTTTTAACTAGATTGCTTCTTTATAGGCATGTTTTTCTGCCATGTATTATGCCATTTACTCATCCAAGTAACTGCACCACCATTCATTATGAAGATATATCCACTGGTGGATCTTCTGTTGTCAATGTCCCCTGCCCAATTAGAATCCACAGCCTCGAATGCTGAGAGTCCTCTGTGATTCAACCAAATTTCCATGGTAACACAAAGCATATTTTCAAGTTCCCTTCAGATATCTAAACACTCTTTTCACAACATCCCAATGTGTCCTTCCAAGATTTCCTATAAAACGACTAAGTACTCCCACTGCTTGGGAAAAGTCTAGCCTTGTATAGACCATTGCATACATTAAACTGTCAACTACACTAGCATAAGGCACTCTGGTCATGTCCTCCATCTCAGTAGGAGATTTTGGATAGTCTTCAACAGATAGCTTCGTTCCCTACAAAACTGGAACAACTAGCTGCTTGCAATCAATCATACAAAATCTCTCCAAAATAGTATTAATATACTTACTGTGACTGAGCCAAATTTTTCTACTCTTCCTGTCCCTAGTTATTTCCATTCCCAAAATATACCTAGCTGCACCAAGATCTTTCATTTCAAACTTTGCAGACAACTAAGATTTTAGATCAGAAATCATTAACTTACTATTGCCTATGAATGACATATCATCGACATAGAGAGCAATAATAAGAACACAATCATTTTCAGCTTTGAAGTACACATAGTGATCAGATTTTGATCTTACAAATCCCAAAGAAAAAACAAATGTGTCAAACTTCTAGTACCACATTCTAGGAGATTTTTTTAACTTGCAAACCAGATTTTCTTTACCTTTTTCCACAAAGTGCTCAGGCTAGGACATATAAATTTCTTCTTCAAGGTCACCATGAACAAATGTTGTCTTCACATCCATCTGTTCAATCTCTAAGTCATACGTTGCTACAAGTGACAAAAGAAATCCGATAGACATCAACTTAGCTCTAGAAGAAAAAATTTCTCCTTAATCAATTCCCTCTACTTGGGAATACCCCTTCACAACCAACCTTCCCTTATACTTTTCCACACTACCATCCAGACCTATTTTCTTTTTAAATAACCATTTACAGCCAACAACTTTAATGCCTTCAAGCAAGGGCACCAAAATCCAAGTATCATTCTTTTCTAATGATGCCATTTCTTCATTCACGTCTTCCAACCAAAATTTGAATCAGACATTCTAAATGCCTCTTTCACAGTCCTAGGCTCATTAGTGCTAGAAGTAAAAGCATATGCACAAGTAGAATCTAACAAAGAAAACCCATACTTATCAAGTTGCTTTCTTTCATGTGTTCACCTCCTCATAGGCTAAGGCTGAGGTTCTTCTTTTTCAGAACTCTTAGAACTACTTGAGCTCTCCTCAGTTTCAGGTACATTTTGAATTTTCAATTCCTCTTTATCTGGTGTCAGAGGAATTTCAGCTACATCCTTTTTATTTTCTAATTTTGTCTTTGACTACAGATCCAAAGTAGAAGGCTTCAACTCATGAAAAATAACACTTCTGATGTATAAAACCTTCTCCGTATTAGAATTCCAAAGCTTGCATCCTTTTATGCCAGCACTATAACCAATAAAAATACATTTAACAACCTTGTTTTCCAATTTAGACCTTTTTTCATTTGACAGATATGCATATGCCTCACAGCCAAAGACGAAAAATGTGTCTCAGAGAGGGATTCTTTCTAGACCATGCTGTAAGGAAAGCTAGATGCGAAAGCAACTCTCCTAACGTCAATACCTTAGGGAAGAATGGAGAGATACCTTTTAAATTTTACAATTACAGTCCAATTAAGATGCACATGAAAGAGATAAAAAAATTAGAGTATTTGACAAACACATATGAACACCAGATTTATGTGGGAAAACCCTTACGGGAGAAAAATCCACCACACCAAGAGAAGTCACTATGTATTACAGTAAAAAAAATTACATATAGAGTTCTGACTTATCTTTCTAATGTCAGATTACAACAACTTTCACAATGATCAAACTTGTATAGAACATTCACGTTACAGTCTTCACAGAATAGAATTCATCCATTGATCATACAACCACACAACAATCCATCGATCCATCCAACCGTCTAACCAGAAATCAACTGCTACTCTAGACTATATTCATGTCGCCCCTGTCTGTCGAGCTTCCTCTTAGTAATAGCCACAACAGTCCAACTGCTAGCAGTTCCCATTCAGCTCCTCTGATTGGTCCATGAGATGCCACATAGGAAATTCAAATGATCAAAGGAACATTCAACTAAGTTCGCATGTCGGTGAGACACAAGAAGTGTCTCCTCGATGCTCAACAGTTTCATATCGATATCGGCGTAAGTCCCAACAGCTGGCAAGACGATATAACGAATGCCACAAGTCATACCGAAACCACCGACACCCATTTCATTCCTATCAGAAATAATTTCCTCATCGGCAAGACTTATACTGATGCTCACAAGTCACAACGACTTCAACTTTGCCATCGGCAAGATTTTACCGCTCACCAAGAGGTTACACCAAGTCTCCTAAAGTTTCACCAACTTTAGTTTTCCTTTCGGCAAGACTATCGCTCTTCGCAGAGACCTCCCACCAAGCTCTTCATGTTATACCGAAGCATCCAAGAGTCATCAAGACTTATCGCTTTCGCCAAGACCTTATACTGATGTCCTAAGTCATACCGAGCACCCCAAACACCAGTTAGGAAGACTTATCACCTTCGCTGAGAGTTCTTATCGAACACATATGTTACACCGATGACCATTTACTATCAGCAAGACTCTATTCAAGTCATACTGAAACGTTGGATTTCCATTGGAAAGACCTCACAAGTCACCAAGACTTCATACCGATCATGTTGAGCTACTCCGATGACTTCAGTTGTATCCCTGTCGGCGTGACCTTCCATTCTCACTAAGACTTCTCCCCGAGACCCTTGTGTTACCCTGATAGCCATATGTTATCAGTGAGACATTCTTCCCGAGTGTTCAAGTCACTCAGAAGCCTGCGGTCTCTATGAGTCACCCCGATGCCTGATATGAATGGCCTATTGGCCAGAGATCTCCACTCGGTAAGAGGTCACACCGAACACAACATGTCATAGCTATAGGATCATTTGGTGAGACAGAAGCAAGGTCGCAGCGACCTAAATTGTTCAACAAGATTCAAACTGCTAGTCGGCTAGACACAAAAGATGTCACACCGACTTGGCCCTTTCAGAGGTTTCAGCCTGTGGGATTGAGGCACATATTTCTAAAAATCTCCCACTTGACGAAGATCACACAGGCACCTCCAAAGCACCACAAAACTTACTGAAAATCATGGGCACTAAGGCCCATTGAACTGGCACACCACCTGAACTTGTCTGCGCTCACTGGCTTCATCAATACATCTGCAACATTTTCCAAAGTATCAACTTTTTCCAAACTGACCTTTCCATCCTCCACCATATCTCGTACAAAGTGGTACTATACATCTATATGTTTCATTTTGGCATGGAAAGTAGAATTATTTGCCAGAAAAATTGCACTCTAACTGTCACAAAAAATAGTTATTTCCCTTGCATCAAAACCAATGTTAGAACACAAACGTTTTAACCAAACTACTTCTTTACAAGCATGAGTAGCTTCCATGTATTTAGCCTCTATAGTGGACAAAGCGACTATAGCCTACCGCTTACTCATCCAACTCACTGCACAACCATTCAACATGAAAGTATATCTACTGGTGGACCTCCTGCTATCAATGTCCCCTCCCTAATCAAAATCCACATAGCCTCAAATACCGAGAGTCCTCTGTGATTCAACCAGGTTCCCATGGTAACACAATGCAAAATCTAAAGTTCCCTTCAAATATCTAAAAACTCTCTTTACAACATCCCAATGTGTCCTTCCAGGATTAGCCATAAACTGACTAAGAACTCCCAATGCTTGGGCAATGTCTGGCCTTGTATAGACCATTGCATGCATAAGACTGCCAACTGCACTAGCATAGGGTACACTAGTCATGTCCTCCATCTCAGTAGGATATTTTGGACAGTCTTCAACAGATAGCTTTGTTCCTTGCAAGACTGGAACAACTAGCTGCTTGCAATCATTCATACAAAATCTCTCTAGAACAGTCTTGATATACTTACTCTGACTGAGCCAAAGTTTTCTACTACTCCTGTCACTGGTTATCTCCATCCCCAGAATATACCTTGTTGCACCAAGATCTTTCATTTCGAACTTAGCAGACAACTGAGACTTAAGATTAGAAATCATCAACTTACTATTGCCTATGAACAACATATCATCAACATAGAGAGAAATAATAAGAATTTGATCACTTTCAGCTTTGTAATAGACACAATGATTAGATTTTGATCTTACAAATCCCAAAGACAATACAAAATTATCAAACTTCTGGTACCACATTCTAGGTGACAGTTTTAACCCATATAGATACTTCTTTAACTTGCAAACCAGTTTCTCTTTACCTTTCTCCACAAAGTGCTCAGGCTGGGACATGTAAATATCTTCTTCAAGATCACCATGAAGAAATTTTGTCTTCACATCCATCTATTCGACCTCTAGGTCATACGCTGCTGCAAGTGACAAAAGAAATCTAATAGATGTTAGCTTAGCTATAGGAGAAAAAATTTCCCCATAATCAATTCCCTCTACCTAGGAATAACCCTTCGCAACCAACCTTGCCTTATATTTTTCCACACTGCCATCCAGACCAATCTTCTTTTTAAATACCCATTTGCATCCCACAGCTTTTTTGCCTTTAGCCAAGGGCACCAAACTCCAAGTTTCATTCTTTTCTAATGATGCCATTTGTAAGAATTGGCTATAAAGGTAGCCACCCAAGATCTAGAGGCCTAATAGAAAGCACAAAAGAGAGAGAAAATAATATGACAAGAATAAACTGTATTCAATGTCAATAATATGAGATGATAGAATTTTACAATGCTATGCATAGGAGACCCCTTGGTTATATAGCCAAGGTGGGAACATAGAAGGGCATAAGATTATGACAAGTGTTGTAATCTTATGACATGAGACAACAATGAAGAGTTATCACTCCACCTAAAGTGGGAAAGGATAATGTGATAATCTCCACAAAAGGTGGATCACCCACAAAAGGTGGAGAGATAATCACATGATGTGTCCACAAAAGGTGGAAGTGATGTGGTAATGACATGTCAAGTCCACAAAAGGTGGAAAATCTCCAACAACCTCCTATGTGGTCCCTAAGTAAACTTAACTAAGGTGTAATCATGACCTAGGACAAGGTACAAAACATTTAATTACACCAACACCATTTCTTCATTCATGGCTTCCAACCAAGAGTCTGAATCAGACATTCTAAATTCCTCTTTTACAGTCCTAGGCTCATCAGTGCTAGAAATTAAAGCATAGGCACAAGTAGAATCTATCAAAGAAAACCCATACCTATCAGGTTGCTTTCTTTCACAAGTTGACCTCGTCACTTGCTGAGGTTGAGGTTCTTATTCTTCTTCAGAACTTTCAGAACTACTTGAGCTCTCCTCAGTTTGAGGTACATTTTGAATTTTCAATTCCTCTTTCTCTGGTGTAGGAGGAATTACAACTACATCCTCATTGTTTTCTAACTTTTTCTCTGACTGTAAATCCAAGGTAGAAGGCTTCAGCTCATGAAAGATTACACTTTTGTTGTATGCAACCTTCTCTATATCAGGATTCCAAAGCTTGTATTCTTTTATGCCAGCACTATAGCCAATAAAAATACATTTGATAGCCTTGTTCTCCAATTTAGATTTTTTCTCATACGACACATAAGCATATGCCTCACAGCCAAAAAAATGAATATGTCTTAAAGAGGGCCTCTTACCAGACCGCACTTCCAAAGGTGTTTTCTCAACAAGAGAAGAATTTGGATAATGATTAATCAAGTAACATGCAGTAGCAACAACCTCAACCTAGAACTTCTCCTCCAAGCTAGCACTACTCAGCATACTCCGTGCTCTCTCCATTACTATCCTATTGAACCTTTCTGTAACTCCATTTTGCTGTGGAGTATAAGGTGTAGTCTTATGTATTTTAATCGCATGGTCTTTACAATACCTCTCAAAATCATTAGAAAAAAATTCACCACCATTATCAGTCCTTAAGCATTTTATTTTTCTTCCAATCTGATTTTCTACAAGGTTCTTAAATTCCTTAAATCAACTGAACACTTCTGATTTAGTTTTCAAAAAATAAACAAATGTTCTTCTCGAATAATCATCAATGAAAGATACATAGTACCTTGACTTAGACAAATAAGGAACATTCACTGGACCAAATACATCAAAATGAATATAATCTAGCAAACCAAAAGATTTATGAGGACTAGAATAAAAAGAAACATGGTGTTGCTTTCCATATATACAGTGTTCACATAATTCAAAATCAAGGTTACAATCTTCAAACCCCTCAACCAGGTTTTTTTTCTTCAAGGTTTTTAAACCTTTCTCTCCAATGTGGCCTAGCCTATGATGCCAGAGCATAGTCTTTTCTACTGGAAGTTTAACTTCCATAGAGTTAACACAATTGGGAACATTTCCCTCTTTTCCTCCATGAGTAGCCTTCTGTGACTTTATAGAGACACTGTTGCATTGAACAACATATGCATCTAGCTTGTACAAGGTACCAATACGAGCACCCCTCGCTAGCACCATTGAGCCTCTAGTCATCTTGCAGCCATTTCTAGAGAATGTTACTTGCACTCCAATATCATTCAACTTACTAACAGAAAGTAAGTTTTGAGCTAGACCTGGTATATGCATTACATCATTAATTCCCTTCACTCTTCCATCAGGGAATTGAATTTTGACTCTTCCATAGCCAACAATTTCCAAAGTTGAATCACTTGCCAAGTACACCTTTCCACCATTGTATTCTTCATACTTCATAAACCAGTCTCTATGAGATGTCATGTGGAAAGATGCTCCAGAATCAATCATCCAGACATCATCTGATGCCTATGTAGCCAAGGCTGCAATGAAGGCATCTGCATCACTATGAGAAGAATCATTGTCAGAAGAATACTTCTTCTTCTTCTTCTTCTTCTTCTCCTCTTTATAGTCCTTTCGGACATGACCAAGTTGCCCACAGTTCCAACACTTCACCTTGAACTTCTTTCCAGGAGACTTTGATCTCCCTTCTGATTTGGATTTGGACTTCTTGTCCTTCTTCTTGCCTTTCTCTTTCGATTTTCCTCTAACAGCAAGAGCATCCTTTTCCATCTTAGAAGATTTCCTTCTCATTTCTTCTGATAACAAAGAAGCAACAACATCTTCCATCTTGAAACTAGATGTTGTACTCCCAATAGCCATCATAAGGTGATCCCATGAATCTGGCAAAGAACACAATATCAGCATACAACAATCCTCTTCATCAATCTTCACACTAACAGATGTTAACTGTGCAATCAACATGTTGAATGCGTTCAAATGATCAGCTACAGAACCTCCTTCCTGCATTATCAAAGTGTACAAATTCTTCCTTAGAAACAGTTTATTCACCAAGGACTTCCCCTGATAAATAGATGCCAGTTTCTTCCATAAGGAAGATGCAGTCTTCTCTTCATGCACATTGAGAAGAATAGAGTCTACCAAATAGAGCCTTATCAGCCCCTTAGACTTTCTATCTGCAAGGTCCCAATCTTCTTACTTCATGCTTGTAGGCTTCACTCCAGAAACAACAATCCAAAGATGATGATCGACCAATAGATCTTCCATCTTAAGTTTCCACAACTCAAAATTGCTGCCATTGAACTTCTCTATTTCAATCTTTCCTAATGTGCTTGCCATCTCCATCTATAATTAGAAATTGAAAAACTTCTACAAGACTCCCACTGAACAAAAATGACGCAAAAAACCCAACGTACCCACAAGGATAAAACAACTATCCAGGCTCTGATACCACTTGTAAGGAAAGCTAGATGTGGAAGCAACTCTCCTAATGTCAAAACCTCAGGGAAGAATGCAGAGATACCTTTTAAATTTTACAATCACAGTCCAATTAAGATGCACATGAAAGAGATAACAAAAAAAAGTATTTGAAAAACACATATGAACACCAGATTTACGTGGGAAAACCCTTACGGGAGAAAAACCCACCACACCAAGAGAAGTCACTTTGTATTACAGTAACAAAAATTACATACAGAGTTCTGACTTATCTTTTTGATGTCAGATTACAACAACTTTCACAATGATCGAACTTGTACAGAACATTCACGTTACAGTCTTCACAGAATAGAAATCATCCAACGATCATACAACCACATACCAATCTGTCAATCCATCCAACCGTCTAACCAGACATCAACTGCTACTCCAGACTATATTCATGTCACCCCTATCTATCGAACTTCCTCTCAGTAATGGCCATAATAGTCCAATTGCTAGAGGTTCCCATTTGGCTCCTCTAATTGGTCCACGAGATGCCACATAGGAAAGTTAGATAGTCAAAGGAACACTCAATTGAGTTTGCATGTCAGTGAGACACAAGAAGTGTCTCCTTGATGCTCAACAGTTTCATATCGATATTGGCATAAGTCCCAATAGTCGGAAAGATGATATAGCGAATGCCACAAGTAATATCGAAACCATTGACATCCATTTCATTCCTATCGGCAAGAGTTTTCTCAATGGCAAGACTTATACCAATGCTCACAAGTCACAATGTCTTCAAATTTGCCATTGGTAGGACTTTACCACTCGCCAAGAAGTTACACTGAGTCTCCTCAAGTTTCACCGACTTTAGTTTTCCTTTTAGCAAGACTATCACTCTTCGCCGAGACCTCCCACAGAGCTCTTCATGTTATACCGAAGCATCCAATAGTTGGTGAGACTTATCACTTTCGCCAAGACCTTATACCGAGGTCCTAAGTCATACCAAGCACCTCAAACACTAGTCGGCAAGACTTATCACCTTCGCTGAGAGTTCTTATCAAACATAGATGTTACAGCAATGACCATTTACTATTGTCAAGACTCTGTTCAAGTCATACCAAAACATTGGCTTTCCATCAGCAAGACCTCACAAGTCGCCAAGACTTCATACCGATTGCCTTGAGCTACTCCGATGACTTCAGTTTTATCCCCATCAACATGACCTTCCATTCTTGCTGAGACTTCTCCTCGAGACCCTTGTGTTACCCCGATAGCCATATGCTATCGGTGAGACATTCTTCAGTCGCTGGGACTTCTTCCCGAGTGTTCAAGTCACCCCAAAGCCCACGGTTGCTATGAATCTCCCCAACGCCTAATATGAATGGCCTGTCGGCCAAAGATCTCCACTCGATAAGAGGTCACACTGAACACAACATGTCATAGCGATAGGATCATTCGGTGAGATAGAAACAAGGTCACAATGACCTGAATTGTTCAACAAGATTCAAATTGCTAATTGGCCAGACACAAAAGATGTCACACCGACTTGGCCCTTTTAGAGGTTTTAGCCTATGGGATTGAGGCACATATTTTCAACACATGCTTCCAAAGGTGTTTTCTCAACAAGAGTGGAATTAGGATAATAGTTTATTAAGGAACATGTTGTTGCAACTTCCTCAGCCTAGAACTTCTCCTCCAAGCCAACACTGCTCAACATAGTTTGTGCTCTTTCTATCACTGTCCTGTTGAACCTTTCAACAACTCCATTTTGTTGCAAAGTGTAGGGTGTAGTTTTATGTCTTTTAATCCCATGTTCTTTACAATACCTTTTGAACTTAATGAATTTCGATATCATGGGATTAAAAGACATAAAACTACACCCTACACTAACAAAAAGTAAATTTCAAGCCAGACCTAGTATATACATTACATCATTGATTCCCTTTACTCTTCCATCAGGGAATTGAATTCTGACTCTTCCATGGCCAACTATTTGCAGAGATGAATCACTTTCCAAATACACCCTTCCACCATTGTATTTTTCATACTTAGTGAACCAGTCTCTATGAGATGTCATATGGAAAGATGCTCCGGAATCAATTAGCCAGACATCATCTAATGCCTGAGTTTCCAAGGCTGCAATGAAGACATCTGCATCACTCTGAGAAGAATCATTGTCAGAAGAATTCTTCTTCTTCTTTTTCTCCTCTTTGCAATCCTTTCAAACATGAACAAGTTTCCCACAATTCCAACACTTCACCTTGGACTTCTTA
The DNA here is from genome assembly GCA_007258455.2 of Sequoia sempervirens. NCBI lineage: Eukaryota > Viridiplantae > Streptophyta > Pinopsida > Cupressales > Cupressaceae > Sequoia > Sequoia sempervirens. The sequence goes on from VDFB02000017.1 coordinate 485,785,554, forward strand.
CCAGGAGACTTTGATCTCCCTTCTGATTTTGATTTGAACTTCTTGTTCTTCTTTCCTTTTTGTTTCAATCTGCCTCTAACAGCAAGGGCCTCCTTCACCATCTCAGAATATTTTATTCTCATCTCTTCTGATAACAAAGAAGCAACAACATCTTCCATCTTAAAAGTGGATTTCGTACTCCCAATAGCCATCACAAAGTGATCCCAAGAATTCAAAAAAGAACATAACAAAAGCATACAACAATCTTCTTCATCAATCTTCACACCCACAGATGCTAACTGAGCAATCAACATGTTGAAAGCATTCAAATTATCAACAACAGATGCTCCTTCCTACATTTTCAAAGAGTATAACTTCTTCCTCAAGAACAACTTATTCACCAAGGACTTGCCCTGATAAATAGATCCCAGTCTTTTCTTCATGAACATTCAAAAGAACAAAGTATACTAAATAGAGCCTTATCAGCCCCTTTGATTTTGGATCTGTAATGTCCCAATCCTCTTGCTTCATGCCTGTAGGTTTTGTTCGAGACACAACAAGGCAAAGATCATGGTCAACTAATAGATGTTCCATTTTAAGTTTCCACAACTCAAAATTGTTGCCATTGAATTTCTCAATTTCAATCTTTCCTGATGTGCTTGCCATCTTAATCTGTAATTTGAATTACTAGACTTCTACAAGAATCCCACTAAAGAGAATTGACACAAAAAACCCAACGTACCCACAATGATAACACAACTGGCCAGGCTCTGATACCACTTGTAAGGAAAGATTAGGTGCAGAACAAACTCTCCTAACATCAAAACCTTAGGGAAGAATGCAAATATGACTTTAAATTTTCAATTATAGTTTAATTAAGATACTCATGAAAAGAATAACAGAAAAGATAATTGAACACACACACAATTGGACACCAGATTTACGTGGGAAAACCCTTACGGGAGAAAAACCCACCACACCAAGAAAAGCCTGTTTGTATTACAGTAATAAAAATTACATACAGAGAACAACTTCACTTTCTGATGTCAATTTTTACAGCAGCAACATTTCCTGATCAACCTTATACAGAAATTCTCTCAGAAACATCCAATAAATTTACTCAGAAAAAATTGCATTCAATCGAGCAACACTTCGTTCTCACTCTGTTCATCATCATCCACCATTGCCTGACATAGTCATTTTCCTCACAGTCTATTAATCTCCCTCATAGGAATGGTCACAACAGTCCAACTACTAATGGTTCACATTCCGCTTCTCTGATTGGTCGAAAATAGACCATGTAGGATAGTCATTTGGTCAAGGCATTCAAACTGTATCACATGTCGGTGAGACACTAGACCATGTCTCCCCAATGCCAAAATGCCCGATCATAGAACCGTCGGCATGATCATCGCTATTGACAATAGCCTGAGAAGTAATATTGAATTCAAACCTATCATCCAGACTCACTCTATCGCTAAGACATCACATCAATATCCACTGCAGAACCATTGACAAGACCATCACTATCACTAAGACTTCACACCAATGTTCAACTCATGGATCTCTATCGACAAGACCATCGCTATTGGTGAGACATCATACCGAACACAAAATAGTCAGAGAGACCACCATTATTGGTAGGAGATCATACTGAATGCCCATCTATAGGCAAGACTAACAACATTGGCAAGAACTCATATTGAACATAGAATTTCTGCGAGAGAAACGCTATCACCAAGAGTTCATACCAAATACACAACTGATGGAGAGAGAAACATGCATTGGTTAGACTCTTATCGAGCCTTCATGTCACCCCAAAGAAATTCTTGGGAAAGACTATTGACAAGACACATTCTGTCAGAATGAGTCATTTTGAATGTTCATGCCTCTCCCCGATGACTTCTGTCACCAAGAGTCTCCTCGATAACCTACTAGAAACAACCTATCGGCAAGAGATCTACCATGATGGAATGTGATGGAAAACTCACCGTGATAGACATGTCTTGCCGATGACTCCTGTCAGCAAGATAGAATCAAAGTCTCGGCAACCTGAGCACTTCAAATGTTTAGAACACTACTACTTGTTGGTAAGGCATTTAGAGGGTCTCACTGACTTTTCCCTTATAGGATTTTCATGTTAGTAAGCTTGAGGCACATTTTACAACACTCTAGGCATCACCCCATCTATGGTTATCCTGACAGCCTCTCTAGGCGCCGGCCCCATAGGGTGACTCATGCGGAACCATTAACCTCTCATGGAGATTAGGTAATCATCATGCCAACCACACCCTTCTTAGCCCACCTTTAGTCTGTGAAAGCCCTAACAAGTGGACAAGACATCCATAATTATCTTGTTAATGTTTTACTACCCGCCCCCTAATTAATTAATTAGGTTATCACTTTTTACTCTAACTCTAACATGGGTTATCCTGATAGCCCCTTTGTGTGTTGGCACCCATCTAGAGCCACTCCCTAGAAACCCAAAACATAAAATCCAATACCAAGGAGTTGTACCAACAAGAACACTGAACCACAAAATAGAACAATCACGAGAAAAAACCATCTCACAAAAACTCATATGAATATACACCCATAAAATGGTACAACCCCAAATTTAAACTCAAGATCATGACTACAGTCTAAAATAAGGACAAATATCAAATTAAAAGATCATAAATACACATCATTTCCCCATGCCTCTAGAAGTCCCTAACAAGTAACTTAAGCTCCTATAGAAGGATAACTAACTTAAGGGTTTTTCCCACAAGCCATAATCCCAATTAAGAGAACCATAATTAACTCAATGAAAATTTCAAGAGTAGACAATTACATACACGAATAAGCTAAAATTCAAACAACACCATATAACATATTTCGTTACAAAATAATTTCATCAAGAAATAAATAAATTAATCCACTCGAGAATATTCAACTTAATTTAAACCACAAAGTTTATTTCTAAATTAATCAGTCACACTAAAATATCCAACATTGCCAATTTTAACATTATCAAATTGTTCCATGATTTCAACATATATAATCATCTATATATATATATATATATATATATATATATATATATATATATACACATATGTAAATAAAACATATATTAAAAAAAATCACACATTTAAAACACATTATCAAATTAACCATATAATCCAATGAAATTTAGAACTATATATATATACATACATACATATATATATATATGTAATATATATTATAAAAAATAAAATAAAAAAATTTAAATTACAAAAAAAAACTTTTAATAAAACTCAACGCAGCCCGTAGGTACTGCATACCTCCCTCTGGGGATATCGTAGTCCCCACATGGCTACACCCAGTAGCCATCAGTTGCCATGTGCAACCTATGGTGGTTGTGTATAGTCTACCACAAGGTATAGGGGTGGTATGGTAGCAACTGACCACTCCCCCCAAAATAAAATAAAATAAAATATTGTTTTATATAATTTATTTTATCTTATTTTCTTATTTCTAATTATTATTTTATTTTGTTTTCACTTACACACCAGAAACCCATTATTTGTTACTATATATATATATTCTAAAAAGGACAACATACCAAGTTAAAGCCAACAGAAAAATTATATATATATATATGAGAATATTTAAATAAAAACAACATTCTTTTAGACAAACTTGATATTTTCTCAAACAAAACATAGATCTGGGCATGCACATTATAACCCCATAATAATTTATTTTCTTTTCCAAACAGTTACATTTCACAACTAATTTTATTGAAGAAAGATGAGAGGGTTTCCAAATTTAATTTTCTACTAAAAACTTAAAAGTTTGAAACAAAAAAAATTTCAACAACAAAACCTTCTATCAAACATATATGTAAATTTCAAGCATGAAAAACATGATTTTTATTTCCCCTACAGAACTATCAAAAACAAAAGAATTAATAAATAAAAAAGAACTTGGAGTCTTTCATTTAATGTCAAATCCAAACATGACAACCCTTCTTCCTCTTTTGAAAATAGACTTCCTCTATAGTTCCTTCTCCAATTCCTTCTTTCAGCTAGCTTCTAGATCAATATTATAGTTTTCCTTACAAAAAACAATTTTTAACAGAGAACCAAACACATTATTTTTTCGTCAACCATTGTTTCTTCTTCTTCACCTAAGAAAACCAGAAACCATTCCTGTGTGTAGAGAAACTTCTTCCTCTCACAATAAAAATAAAGAAAAATAAATAAAGCTCTTTTCTCCTTTCAAAAATCCACAACATGCATTAGTTCCTTTTTCTTGCTTTAAAAGCTCATACTTATCTCACAAATTTAATTAAAAATTCATTATTTTCACATTTATCCTCACATGATATTCTCATTAGATTTTATAATATTAATATTTTGAAAAAGATAATTTGCAATTATCATAAAAAATTATTTATTTAAATTAATTAATTTATACCTTTTAATTAATTAAATAAATTTTAATTTACAATATTTAAATCCAACATTTAATTGAATTACAATCACCTACAATTAATCATATCAATAAAATAACATTATTTAATCCTAAATAAAATAAAGATAAATTAAATAACAACTATCCACAAATAAAATAAATAATCAACAACAAACAATACTAAAACAAAGACAAGGTCAAAACCACAACACCGTAAGACTCACAATGAGGTGATGAACTTGGGATGGGGACACTTCGCTATCAACTCCCTTTTTAAACATCATACAAGTTGGGTTTATGGGACAAACTCAAACTTGGCAAGTAGGTGGAATCGGTGTCCCATACTTGCATCCTACATAGAAACAAATGTCCAGTAGCATGTAAATCTCCATTGCAGACATACCATGAAAGGTAATCACGGGGTAACATGGCACTCATGAGCGAGTGATACCACTCCATCCTTTCAACAAGACTCACTAGCAAACACATCAGAAACCATAGTAGTATAGAATCACATCATCACCATATATATTATTAAATAAAACCATAGCATATAACCAAATAATTTAATCACCACATAATGTATCATCAAACATCATAAGTAATGTCAATTGTAGCTAACCAACCAAACTATGAATCCAGACACAACCAATCCAGTGAACTAATCACCATCACAAACCAAGTACAAAACCAACACATAAGAGTATCGAAGAGTATCAACAACACGAGGGTTACTACATCCTCCCCCCCATGAACATGGCTTACTCTTGGAAGCCACTAAATAAATATGGGTAAGCCTCTCTAATATGATATGCGTCCTCCCATGTCACCAAAGTCTCATCATTCAGGTCCCATTGAACCCACACCTATTCAATATCTCTACCCCTGAGGGTGAGTCTCTGCTACTGTAGCATGACCACAGGTTCAAGTGCTAGCTACCTGTCCTTGACCTATAGAGAATTCCAATCAAGTACATTAGTAACATCTGGATAATGTGGCCGAAGAATTGAAACATGAAAAATATCATGAATCTATGATAGACTGGGTGGCAACGCTAGGTGATAAGCAATGTGGCCAATCCTTTCTAGAACTTCACATGGTCCAACAAATTGAGGCACGCGCTTGGAACCCTTTCCATAATGAATTGGGCTCTTTCATGGTCGCACTCTTAGAAAGACTCGATCACCAACAAAGAACTGATAGTCAACTCTATGTGCATCAACATATTTCTTTTGTCTATCTCGTGCTGCCACAAGATGCTCTCTGATGTGAGCTACATGTTGCTCCATGTCATGAAGCATTTCAAGACCTAAGAGAACTTTTTCCTCAAGACGGTCCCAACTTAATTGGGTCATGTAGGGAGGACCATATAGCACCTGAAAGGGGGCCATACCAATCAAGCTATGATACCCATTGTTGTAGGAAAACTCCACCACATGTAAATAATCCTCCCAACATGACTATTGATCCATCACATAGATACGAAGCATGTCTTCAAGAACCTTATTAACCCTCTCTGTCTAACCATATGTTTCAGGATGGTAGGCAGAACTAAACTTCAGTTGATTTCCTAAGGCATGTTGCAATGATGTCCATAATGTAGATGTGAACACTGGGTCCCTGCCAGAAATGATTCTCCATGGAATACCATGCAGATGAACAATATCTTCCATGAAGATTCTAGCAACCGAAGAAGCAGTGTAAGATGATTAGATGGGGGAGAAGTGTGCCACCTTGGTCAATCTATCAACTATGACCATGATAGCATCATGTCGTCCAAAATTCATAGGAAATCCCACAATAAAGTCTACTGAAATTATGTCCCACTTCCATTCCAAAATGAGAAGTCACTATAAAAGACCTATGGGATGCTGGTGTTCTACCTTGACCCTTTGACATTCCAAATACCTAGCCACCAAATCTGCAATATCCCTCTTCATGCCAGCCCAAAAGTACAGTATACGAAGATCTGCATACATCTTCTTAACTCCTGGGTGAGAAAAATAGGGAGCTCGATGTGCCTCAATCATAATTAGAGTCTGAAGACCCTTAGTAGAAGGCATGTACATGCAACCCAAATACCTCAAAAGACCATTAGACTCTAGTGAATACCCTACAAACTTTCATTCCAAAGCTCTACCTGATTCAATTTTAGCCTTCACTTCTTGATACTAGCTATCTGTGGGAAGTACTTCGAGGACCTGACTCAAATCAACCTCAAGAGCCACTACAAAAATCTCATGTGTCCGTCGACTCAAAGCATTTGTCACTAAATTTTCCTTGTCTTGAACATACTTGATCTCAAAATCATATTCATAGAGGAATTCCATCTATCTCCTCTCCCTGGAATTCAGGTTTGAGTACGTAAAAATGTATTGCAAATTGTGATGATTGTTGTGAAGCTCAAACCTATGACCCAATAAGAAATGCCTCCATCTCACAAGGGCATGAAACACTGTGGCTAACTCTAAGTCATACATGGGGTAATTTAACTCATGATCCTTGAGCTTGCGGGATTCATAAGCAATTACACAACCTTCTTGCATCAAGATGGCTCCTAAGCCCTCTAAGGAAGCATCTATGCACACCACGAAATCCCCAGTAGGATTAGGTACTACCAATATTGGTGCACTAGTCAACCTATCCTTAAGGGTCTCAAATGCTATATGGCACTGATCAGACCAAATGAACTTCTTCCCTTTCCTCTGAAGGGAAGTAATGTGATGTGCGATCCTAGAAAAACCATGTACAAACCACCAATAGTAGCCCGCTAACCCCATGAAACTATGAATATTTGGAACATTCTTGGGTGTTGGCCAATCAACAATAGCCTGAATTTTTGATATATCCATTGCAATACTTGCACCTAAGATGACGTGCCCCAAATATTTCACTTCTGCTTTATAGAACTCACACTTAGCCAAATTGGCAAACAACTAGTTGTCCCTCAAGCATTGTAATACTTGTCTCAGATGTTCCTCGTGCTCCTCCATTGATTTAGAGTAAACCAGGATGTAATTGAGAAACAAAAGCAAAAAATTATCCAAATAGGTTTGGAAGAATCCATTCATTATGCACATAAAAATTGATGGTTCATTCGTTAACTCGAACGACATAACAATGAACTCATAATGCCCATATCGAGTGTGAAATGTAGTTTTATGTATATCAGAATTGACTATGTGCAACTGATGATAACCAGATTTAAGATCAATCTTGGAGAAAACTTGAGCTCCTTTTATCTGATCGAACAAGTCATCAATTCCTGACAAAGGATACCTATTCTTGATCGTTATTTTGTTAAGCTTCCTATAATCAAGACATAATTTGAGCAAACTATCATTTTTAACAAATATAACTGTTGCTCCCCAAGGAGAAACACTAGGATGGATGAATCCTTTTCCTAAAAGTTCCTCCAACTGCAAATGGAGCTCTTGTAATTCCTATGTTGTCATCCGATATGGAGCTCGAGATATAGGCTCAACTCCATGGACAAGGTCGAATCTGAAGTCAATGTCACTCTTTGGTAGCATCCCTAGAATTTCACTTGGAAAAACATCTGAATATTCCTTAAGAAGAGGGTAGTCATCCAATGTAATCCCTTGACTCTCTTTTGATTCCAAATCATTAGTAGACATGACAAATAGATGACAACCCTATCTGAAGCACCTTTTTAATTACATGGTTGAGATCAAACGTAGTGAGATAGGTCTCTGAACACCAATGATCTCAACCTCATTACCCATATCATCAACACAATGCACAACCTTGCATTGACAATAAAATATAGCACGACGAGCACTCAACCAATCCATACCTAGAAAAACATCATAAGAACCAAGAGGTAGGATTCAGAGGTCGACCATAGTCATGAGTGACCCAATTTGCAAATTACAACCCTGTACTAGAGACTTAATCGCTACCTTAGCCCTAGAGGCCAATTCGACATGCCACTTATTGCCTTTCCTTGCTGCCACTAGTCTACAATGCTCTACTACTGAAGAGGAAATGAATGAATTAGATTCTCTAGAATAAAAAAAATTGAAATACTAGTGCCATACAAGACACCTGATGTTCTAGTTGATGATTGTCCACTACCGCAAACACTCGATGTGCTCTACCCGCATCACCCACTGTTAGCTCAAAAGCACCTGGTCTCTAACTAAAACCTGAAGTGCTCCTTTGTGGACATTTTCTAGCAATATGTCCCTATTTCCCACAAGAGAAACAACCTATTCCTCACCCAAATCCTCTTACACTAGACGGTGCACTCAACTACTAAAAATTTCCTCTTGAAGGTGTCGACTGTGTGCTCTGTGCAAGCTACTCAAAATGATCCTATCTAATTCACTGCCAGCTTCGGTTCTTCTTTCTATGAGATCTATCTCCCTACTGAGATTGTTGTTGTTGCTGATGACTACCCTTAGAGGGTGCCCAAAAATTCCTAGAAGACCCTACAACTTGAGGCTTTCTACCTCTAGAACCAAAACCTGATGCTAGAACACTGTCGATCTGAACTCGTGTGTGACCTCCCAATGCCATTGCTAAATTTTCTTCTACAAGATGAGCCTTCTCAATATCTACCTCCATTGTCTTTAGCTCGAAGAATCTAACTCCACAACTGATTCAAGCATTGAATCCCCTAACAAAGTGTTACACAAGCATTGCCTCATCATTACCAATCCCTGCATACTGTTTGAGCTCATAAAAAGGACACTCATATTGCTTCACAGACATTTCCATATGTCTTAACTCACATCCAGTGATTAGAAAGGAAACAACCCCTGAATCTCTCCATAAATAATTCCCAAGTCACCATGTTGATGTCAATATGTAATTTTTGTTCCTCCAGCCACCACCAAGTGGACACGAAGCCTTTGAGGTGCATGATGGTGCACGTATCCCTAGTATTATTGCCATAGGGATGCATAGAAAAACATCTATCCAAGTCAATCAGCCATGTCTCTGCCTCAAGACCCCCACCAGAGCCATCAAATGTGGGAGGTCGTGCTCTCAATAGGCCTCTCATGTGACCCGCCACTATTGTGTGCTGATCATTTGTTATTTCCTCATGTCTAGGTGCCCTTTCCCTTTCCCTTTCCAACCTATGTTCTTCCACTTTCCTGGGGCCTAAAAAACCCAGTATCTCCTCTAGTAAATGCTACAACTATCCATATAAACCTAGCTATTTTGGGTTCTGACCACCACCTAATAGATTTTTTTGAGAACTTTGTCATTCCTCATGCTCTAAATCATGGGAAATCGGTGGTGATGGAATTTTAAGGTTGGCTCCACGGCCACCACCCCAGCCTCTTCCTCGATCATGACCTCTACCCTGAGGCATGACCCTGCACCATAATTGGGGATATGTGAGATCAAGAGTTAACGCAAAGGTTTCCTAATAGACACAAACTACCCAAAGAACCCAGCATTAGCAACCTTGGCTCTGATACCAAGTTGAAACACCCCCTCATCCAAACCCCAAAGGGACAACTAAAAACGCAACAATTTTTTTTAAAAGATAAAGGATAAAAACTAAGTTTACTAATGCAATTAACATAGCTAATGATTACACATTAAACACATAATTCACTTGGGGTACACGAGGTGACATTACCTAAATTATCCCATAACAAATTTAAGAGATGAAAATTAAATTTCCAATAACATAATCCATTCATTCACATATCTTCATTTAAAGATTCATTAATGATAACCAAAATGATAAGAATAATCCATATAAAACCATACATGCAAATTACAATAAATTAAACATGGAAATATAAGGTACATATTTCCACAAATACAACATAACATTAAAGTATTTACAAATTGTAGTTCTAGATTGATTTACATGGTGTGATTATACATTACATCAATCTACTAATACATCTCAATGAACATATATACAAAAGTTACATCATAAGTCTTCCCAACACATGTGGGACTAATACATCAATACATAAAATACATCTAGAGTACAAATATACATCTAGTAACATATGAACCCTAGATCAACCACATCTGCAAAATCTATACTGAATGGTACAACTGCATCACAACAGACCCAACGGGGTGCATAGCACATTCCACTCGACCACCCCCATGCTAGGAGTAAATGAGGAAGGATCCCTAACCAAGAAAATCCAAATAGAAGATGCAAGACTAAAATCCAGATATTAAAAGTAAGAGAAGACAATGGAAACGTAGTATCAAAAGACCACTTCCAAAACATAGCAACAATAAATCACCAAAACATATCAATAGACCATTTCCTGAGGTTAGCAATAAAAACAACTCAAGGGAATGCTAGAAGAGAGTGTCATCGCATAGTCCTACATGGGTTATCCTGACTACCTTTCTCTAGGTGTTACCCCCATCTATGGTTATCCTGAAAGTCTCTCTAGGTGTCCGCCCCATAGGGTGACTCGTGCGGAACCGTTAACCTCTCATAGAGACGAGACAATGATCTTGCCAACCACAGCCTTCTCAGCCCACCTTCAGTCTGTGAAATCCCTAATAGGTGGATGAGACATCCATAATTATCTTGTTAATGTTTTACTACCCACCCCCTAATTAATTAATTAGGTTATCACTTTTTACTCTAACTCTAATGTGGGTTATCTTGACAGCCCGTTTGTGTGCCAATGCCCACGTAGAGCCACTCTCCCTAGAAACCCAAAACATAAAATCCAATACCAATGAGTTGTACTAACAAGAACACTGAGCCACAAAATAGAACAACCACAAGGAAAAACCATCTCACCAAAAATCATATGAATATACACCAATAAAAGGGTACAACTCCAAATGTAAACTCAAGATCATGAGTATAGTCTAAAATAGGGAAAAATATCAAATTAAAATATCAAAAATACACATTATTTCCCCATGCCTCTAGAAGTCCCTAACAAGTAACTTAAGCTACTATAAAATGATAACTAACTTAAGGTTTTTTCCCACAAGCCATAATCCCAATTAAGAGAGAACCATAATTAACTCAACAAAAATTTCAAGAGTAAAAAATTACATACACGAATAAGTTAAAATTCAAACAACACCATATAATATATTTCGCTACAAAATAATTTCACCAAGAAATAAATAATTTAATCCACTCAAGAATATTCAACTTAATTTAAACCACAAAGTTTATTTCTAAATTAATCGATCACACTAAAATATCCAACATTGCCAATTTTAACATTATCAAATTGTTCCATGATTTCATCATATATAACCATCTATATATATATACATATATATACACTTTTACACGTATATATATATATATATACAAATATATGTATATATAAATAAAACATATATTAAAGAAAATCATGCATTTAAAACACATTATCAAATTAACCATATAATCTACTGTAATTTACAACTATATATATATATATATACATATATAGATATACATATATATACATATATACACATATATATACATATATATTTATATATAATATATATATTATAAAAAAAAATAAAAAATATTCAAATTACAAAAAAAAACTTTTAATAAAACTCAACACAGCCCGTAGGTATTGCATACATGCCTATGGGGAGGCCACAATCCCCACATGGTTGTACCCAACAGCCATTGGCTGATGTGCATAGCCTATGGTGGCTGCGTACAATTTGCCATGGGGTATAGGGATGGTACGGCGGTAGCTAACCACTCCCCCCCAAATAATTTTTTATTTATTTTTTATATAGTTTATTTTATTTTATTTCTTTATTTCTAATTATTATTTTATTTTGTTTTCACTTACACACCAGAAACCCATTCTCTGTGAGAATATATATAGATATAGATATATATACATATATATATATATACATATATATACATATATATACATATATGTATATATATATGTATATATGTATATATATATATGAGTATTTAAATAAAAATAACATTTTTTTTTGACAAACTTGATATTTTATCAAACAAAACACAGATCTGGGCATGCACATTATAACCCTAGAATAATTTCTTTTCTTTTCCAAACAAGTAAATTTCACAACTAATTTTATTGAAGAAAGATCAGAGGCTTTCACAATAGTTTTCTACTGAAAACTTAAAAGTTTGAAACAAACAAATTTTCAACAACAAAACCTTCTTTCAAACATATATGTAAATTTCAAGCATGGCAGACATGATTTTCATTTCCCTTACAAAACTATAAAAAACAAAAGAATTAATAAATCAAAAAGAACTTGGAGTCCTTCATTTGATGTCGAATCCAAACACGACAACCCTTCTTCCTCTTTCGAAAATAGACTTCCTCTACAGTTCCTTCTCCAATTCCTTCTTTCAGCTAGCTTCTGGATCAATATTATAGTTTTCCTTACAAATAAATTTTTTTAACAAAGAACCATAGACATTATTTTTTCTTCAACCATTGTTACTTCTTCTACACCTGACAAAACCAAAAACCATTCCTATGTGTAGAGAAACTTCTTCCTCTCACAATAAAATTAAAGAAAAATAAATAAAGCTCTTCTTTTTTTTTCAAAAATCTGCAACATGCATTGGTTCCTTTTTCTTGCTTTAAAAGCTCACACTTATCTCACAAATTTAATTAAAAATTCATTATTTTCACATTTATCGTCACATGATATTATCATTAGATTTTATAATATTAATATTTTGAAAAAGATAATTTGCAATTATCATAAAAAATTATTTATTTAAATTAATTAATTTATACCTTTTAATTAATTAAATAACTTTCAATTTACAATATTTAAATCCAACATTTAACTGAATTACAATCACCTACAATTAATCATATCAACAAAATAACATTAATTGATCTGATATAAAATAAAGATAAATTAAATAACAACTATCCACAAATAAAATAAATAATCAACAAACAATACTGAAACAAGGATAAGGTCAAAACCACAACACCGTAAGACTGACAACGAGGTGATGGATTTGGGATGGGGACACTTCCTTATCAACTCCCTTTTTCAACATCATACCCATTGGGTTTATGGGACACGCTTAGACCTGTCAAGCATGTGGAGTCGGTGTCTTGTACCTGCATCTTGCATAGAAACAAACATCAAGTAGCATGTAAATATCCATTGTAGACATATCATGAAAGGTAATCGTGGGGTAGTAGGGCACTCGTGAGTGAGTGTTGCCACTCCGTCCTTTCACCAAGACTCACTTGCAAACACATTAGAAACCATAGCAGTAATGAATCACATCATCGCCATATATATTATTAAAGAAAACCATAGCATAACCAAATAATGTAATCACCACATAATGTACCATCAAACATCATAAGTAATGTCAAGTGAAGCAAACCAACCAAACTATGAATCCACACAACCAATTCAGTGAACTAATCACCATCACAAACCATGTACAAAATGAACACATAAGAGTATCGAAGAGTATCAACAACATGAGGGGTATTAGAACAATGAAAGAAGAACTACAACAAATTGAGAAGAATAAAACATGGATTCTTGTTGCTATACCTAAGGACAAAAATGTAATTGGAACTAAATGGATCTTTAGAAACAAACTGAATGAGCAAGGTGAAGTTGTTAGAAACAAAGCAAGACTTGTGTGCAAAGGATATTCTCAGATGGAAGGAATTGAATTTGAAGAAAAAATTTCCTAGCTGTGAGACTATTTCTTGCTTATGTTGCTTACAAAAACTTAAAGGTTTACTAGATGGATGTCAAATCAACATTTCTAATTGGTGAATTGGAAGAAGTGTATGTTGAGCAACTTGATGGATTTCACTTGAATAATTAGGGAGATATGGTTTTCCAATTGAATAAAATATTATATGGAATTAAGAAAGCCCCAAGACCATGATATGCCAGATTGGACAAGTATTTGTTGAAGCTTGGATTTAATAAAGGTATTGAGCTAATAGTAATCTATATTTCAACATTGATGATGATAAAGATTTGATTGTTGAAGTATTTGTTGATGATATCATTTTTGGAGGAGATGATAGCTTGTGCATGAATTTTGTTGATGAGATGAAAAATGAGTTTGAGATGTCTATGATTGGTGAGATGAATTTTTTTTTTGGGATTTCAAATTAGTCACCTAGGGAATCTTTATATCTCAGTCCAAGTATGTGAAAGAATTTCTAAAGAAGTTTGGTATGGAAGATTCAAAGCTAGTTGGTACACCTATGGTGATCGGATGCAAGTTGACACAAGATGATTCTCTAAAAGAAAATAAGGCTAGATACAAATTGATGATTAATGGATTGCTCTATTTGACTCAAACTAGACCTGATATCATGAATGTTGTATGCATTGAATGCTTTTACTGATGTTGATTGGGCAAGTGATGTGATTGACAAAAAGAGTACTAGTGGTAGTGCATTTTTCTTGGGTAAGAAGTTGATTTCATGGTTAAGAAGCAAAATGCCATTTCTTTATCTGCTACAGAGGCATAATACATTGTTGTTGCTAATAATTGTACTCAAGTATTGTGGATGAAGCAGATGCTGAAAGATATCAGAGTTGTGTATGATGAAGCTATTGCTATATTATCTGACAATTCAAGTCGAATTAAAATTTTTAAGAATTTGATGCTTCATTCAAATACCAAGCATATGTAATGCCCCTCCATTTTGCTCATTCTTGAAATTTAGAAAGTTGGTTGTTTGGTGGCCATGTCATGTTCGCTTGTTACTTGTGGTTGGTAATTTGCTAGGTCATAAGGACTTTTGGATTGCATCATTTAATTTGATTTTTATATTAGACAATATCACTAATCTTATGACTAGAAGTAATTTATCAAATTAATCTAATTTTTAAGGTCACTTGATTTGGTTTGGGATCAAATAAAGAGTTAGATTTAATAATAAATGTTAATTGTATTATCATTGAAAATTTCTTATTTTAAGATGAAAGAAATATAATTGTAAGAAAATGAATTTAATAAAAATAATTATTGTCTAATGAGTGAATTTAATTAAAAAAAAAAATTAAATTGAGAAGATATTAACATAGATAAATTATTTAGAAAATTTGAACTTAAGGATTAAAGCAAGGAAATTAGTTGAAAATGGAAAAAGGAATTGTTTATTGCTAAATAAATAAATAATAATAAAGCATCATTTTGGGAAGAGTAAAAGGCAAGGGGAGCTGGAAAAAGATGGCATATGCTTTATCTTCCTTTGTCTCATCATCTTCTAGATAGAGTTATCAATCTTTGAAACTCATAAAATTAGGAGGGAGGAGGCATCCTGCACGGGGAGAGGATTGCACAAAGAAGATTGGAATCCCACGAGCAGCCAAGCGTAGATTCAGGCTTGAATGGAATTTTGCGAAAGGAGAAATACGAAGGTGTGAATACCTTAAGCTTTATGCTATTTTCTGGTTAAAATTTAGTTTGATTAAGACCATCAGCCTACAAACTGTATTCGCATGTTAACTTCTAAAATTTTAGCTTCATATCGGTGATCGATGCTTAGTCTATGCTTTTATTCTTTGTGATCATTTCTTGCCATTAAGGCATCCCTTTCAACCGCTTTTCCTTGAGGCTTCTGTGTACAGCTCCCATGCCTTGTCTGTGCTTCCTCTTTATTCCAGGCATACCATGCAATCAACACATTCCTGAGACGACTTCTCCTTGGAAGTGTTTTATTAAATAAGCTCCATGTTTCTTTTCCCCTCCTGCCTCAATGATAGCACGTGAAAATAGAAGGTTGTAGACGTTTTTAAATACCTTTTTGACTTCATTGTCATCCTGTCTCAGTTTTGGCGCTTGAGCATTATAGGAAAGTCTAAAGATTTAATATACCTGCTTGATTTCTGCTGGAAATCTATCGTAGTTGCAGCACTTTAAAATAAAAAAATTAACTCCCAACTATAATCTGAGCGTCTCTAGAAACTTGCTGCCAGACAAAAATGCATCTGGTTCAAAAAGAAAAGGTCGTACATTAATTCTCCTCCTCATAAGTCGTGTATTTGCACCTCACCTTTCTCTTTCCCTTCTGTCTGTGGATAACATTTGGAATTTGATAATAATGCAAGTAGACAGCGATATTTCCAAATTCACGTATTCACTTTCTTATATACTTGTCAACCTGTCAAAACTGACGGAAAATGGCTTCTCACGTTTTTGCAACCGTAACCATCTCAAACTTGGAGGAAGCTTGGTTCCTGTGTCTTCTCTGATGCCGTCAATGAGCAGATTGTTCAAGTGAAGAAATTGAGGACCAATGAGCAGATTATTTAATTCTTTTGGTCTACGCAATGTTTCAAGCCTTTGCCAATTACCTCTGTTCAGTCGAAGCTGAGAGAAATTGATGTTATTGGATACAGTGTTTAGATGAGCTCCTTCGCATAGTCTGGTAATCTAAATTTATATAATCTCCCTGATGCCATTGGCAACCTATCACTGTTTCTGCGTCTCCCTGAAACCATTGGCGACTTGTCTCAGCTGCAACGTTTTCAGTCTCACGGGTTTCATTGTTAACCTGTCTCCGTGGCACTCGTGAACATTGTAGGGTGTATAGATTTAAATAATCTCTCTGTTTTCATTGTCCACCTGTCTCTGCCACACTATTGAACACAATAGGAAGTTTAAAAGTTTAAATAATCTCTCTTATTTTATTGTCAATCTGTCTCGGCCACATGCCACCTCTCCCTCTACCTTTGGTGTTATAAATTTATACTAGACTGTGATGGGAATGGGAACCCATGGAAGGGCGACGGTTGAGACAAGAGCAATAATGACTAACTCTTTGTTGCACCTGCTCTACCCTGCAAGCTTGCTGCCTTAGTTTAATAATCCAGTAAACTGTAGTTTTAGCTTATTTAGTGTTTTCTCATAATTGTTTTAGCTTCGTCTAAACTTGAATAGATTAAGGCACATATATAGAAAAGGACACAAATTTTCAAAGACTTATATTCTCTCTTTATGCTCAATAGCAAATTGGACTAGGGGACTTAAAATTTATGCGAATGATATATGAGTTCGGTTCCATTATAACCTTTGGATTTATAATTATTAAGTTATAATTTCATTCCATTATTCTTAGATATAGTCACTATTTCAGTCTAATGTTTTTAATAAAGCAAGTTTCCTTTTTAGATCTAGGGGCTAGGAAATAAATATCGAAACCTTCTTAAAAGAGAAGATATATCTTAATTCTTGATAGAAAAAAAATAATAATAAGACTTTATCTCACCTTTTAAGATGCTTTTGATTTATCAAAATTTCTCTTTTTTAGAGAATATTTATAAGGAAATTAATATGAGAGGGATGCATATTCTTTTATTGATAATATTTAGTTCTTATATGAGTAACTTTAGAGTAATAAATATCTCTATGTTTTTTCTTCTTTTGTAAAATTTAGTAATTACTTCTAAAAGGAATTAGTTAATTAAGAGAGTGAATTAATTAGGATTAAAGGAAGATATTAATTATATTAAATTTATTCTAGTCCTATATATATACATAATATATGGAATTTAAATTGGAAGATGATGATAAAAGAATTGAATATGTAAATTGAGTTGTTATAAGACATTTGATCAATGTATAGATTTCGATTACAACTTACCTAAGCACATTATGTATCAATTGGGAATGTTTCTTTGAAGATAAATAAATATTGATACATCTATAAGTCTAGTAGTAATACATTTAATGGGTACCATTTTAATGTTGTTATATGGTTACCAAATGACCTTGAATTTAATGGGACAATGCTTCGTTAATTCCTAAGTAAGTAGCATGAGTTATTCAACCCTTATAGTTGAATTGTAAGGTTTTTATGTGGGTTAATTAACTAGGAAATTTCATTATGATTGTCTCAAAATGATTATTGGATAGAGATGACCTTTTTAATTTCATTTGAGATGCGGAAACAAGAATAATTCATTATAAATACTATGTAGATAATGTTTTTGTGAAAAAGTTTAATTGCTGATATAATCTTATTAAGAATATGAAAATATGTCTTGTGATGATTATGAAATGTGATTACTTAGCATCTTTAGTTACTTAAAATTTCTCTTTCGTAAACTGATGGATAGAATGTGTTTGTTTGTTTATTGTTTGACGATTGTTATGATGATTTCATTTTGATGTGTCTACCTATCTCTTGAGTTGTTTGGTTTCAGAGGTGATTTTATTCATTGAGTTTGCATTTGATTAATGAATGAGTTGATGGATCTTTATTATTTTGGTCGCCCGTTTAAGTCCTTTTGGTTGAGGAGAGTTCCATATGTTTTCTTTTGTTCTTTACCCTAAGTGGTAAATTGGTTAATGTTATCATTGTCATGATTCATGGTTTTGCTTGAGTTGTTGATCTTATTTTTGTATTCACTCATTATATTTGAATTGAAAATAGTTCTGGTGGCCTTGCAATAATTGTTGTCATTGAAGGTGATTTACGTACCACTATAAGGGGGTTCTTGTGAGGAGAAAATTGAGGTCTCCCGTAGAATGCCTAGTTGGTGGTTTTTGGTTTTATTAAGTGATTTTGTTGAATTAAAGGTTGATTTTCTTTTGCGTTTCCCTATTTGAGGTGTCACCATTGTTGATTTGTGGATGGGTTTTGATGAAACTTTCTTTGTGTGGCCTTTTGGAGATAATCTCATAGTTGAGGGAAATTTTATCCTTGTGTTGGAATTATTGGAGAAAAACTTGTGTTGCTTCATTTTACCCTTGTTTGTGGGTTTTCATTCTTTTTGGCTTCCAGAGGCTTGAGATTGATTGTCAGTTGATGTTCTCCCTTTATGTGCCCTTGATGTGGCAAGTGTTTTGGTTTCATTATTTTAAAAGGGTTGTACGGAACTTTGTAAGACTCTGATGTGGTACTTGTTAGCGAGATGGGTAATGCCTCACATGCTTTTATGTTGTGACTCTTGGTTCAAAATTATGATGGTACAACCCTTGGTTTTTATGTTGTTGGGTCTCTAGGGAGAGTGGCTCCTCGTGGGGGCTGGCGCCCCGTTTAAGGGGAAGGGCACAGGATAACCCACGAGTGAGTTAGTAATCAAGTGAAAACCTAATAATTAACTTAGGAGGGTTGGGTAGTAATATCATTACAAGATTAATAAAATGGATGCCTCGTCTTCATTAGTGCTTTAATGGAAGGCTGAGAAGGCCGTGGTTGGCAAGGTCGTGACCTCGTCTTCACGGAAGCATGAGTCACCCTATGGACCGGCCTCCAGTTGGGAGGAAGAGCACATGACACCATAGATGGGACCGGCGCCTCCAGTTGGGAGGAAGAGCACAGGACAGCCCATGTAGGACTATGCGATGACACTCTCCCCTAGTTGCCCATGTGTTTTACTTTATTGTGTTCCTCTGGAAGTAGGTTATGGGAGTTGGTTTAGATTGTTGGCTATATTGATTTAAATTGATTATTGTTTTAATACATCTTTAGTATATTTTGTGGTCTTGTATGATCTCATTTATATTTGATTTACGATCTTGTATTCTTATGGAACTGTGTTATGATGTTTAATTGCAATTTGGAATTGTATTTATTAATTCAGTTTGTTTTGGAAGTGTTTCATGATCATTCTTTGGTTACTTGATATTGGTCATTGCTTTGATTTATGTGATGAGATTTATGATTTTAAGTTATTTTAATGACTCTTGGATGTTGTTGATTATGTCTTTGTAATTCTTGAGTTTTATGATACTTTTGTATGGCGTTGAGTCTTGTGGTTCCCTATTTGGATGTTCTTGGTTGTGGTCTCTTTCTTGTTAGCTCCTAGCACGGGGGGTGGGTCTTCGAACTCACATGGTCGGGTGGAACGTGCTCAGCACCCCATTGGGTCCCTAGTCGAGGATCGAAAGGTGCGGATTGGTGCTGTTGCAGTGACTCCAGAGTTGTATTTATCTTGGAGCCAGTTATGATACTTTGTATTCCTCTGTTCAGATGTATCATGTCATCTTGTGTATGGTTTCCGTTCATGATTGGAAACACTGTTGTATCATTGTATCTCCAGAACATTGTACTGTAATGTAATGTTAAACTTGGTGTGGTTATTGGCCATAGCAGTTATTATTCATTGTGTTGAGTTAATTATGTATATGTTGTATTTACTTAGATGGTTTATCATGTATGTGTTCTATTTGTTAATGTTTATTTTGTTATGGATTATATCTTTGGATTTTATTCTTTATTGTTGTTGTGTGGATCTTCGTCTCATAATGACTCCTCGTGTACCCCAAGGGATGTATGTGTTAGTGAATCCGTTTAAATGAAATTCATGTCATGACTTAATGTGTATTGCATGTATGTTATGTTTAGTTAATAAAAAAAAAATTGTGCCGTAATTATTATGTAATTGTCCTTTGGGGTTCGCACGGCGGGGCATTACAGCATATATCTATAAAGTATCACTTTTTGAGAGAGAGGGTGAGTGAAAAGGAAGTCAAATAGGAGTATGTGCCTACTAAGAAATAGATTGCACACATCTTTACAGATCCTTTCCCTAAGGATACTTTTGAGTATGGGTATGTGTAGGATCATGATGGGCCAAAAAGTGGTGATATGATGGGTATGTGTAGGCTATGTGGCTTGTGACTTCTTTTACCCAAAATTAATGAAATGAAAAGGATTTTTAAAGGAGATTCTCAACTTTCCGCCGATATAAATTATGCTTTACTTTGAATTTAATAAATTATTATTATTTATTTTTTATTTGAATTATGACTAAAGTTGTGATTGATAGGCTGATCGAAAAACATCTATAGCTTTCAAATGGTATCACATTTTTTGAATGAAAAACATGCATCACATTCTATGCTTCACATAATATAGGATTACAAAAGGAAAAAATTAATTTCATGAAGTTTTGACCAAGTTAAGGTGGTCAGACATACAAGTTTTTATATTTTTTAAAGTTGTAATAAAAAAATCATAATTAATTATTTACTTGGAAAAAAATTACAAAAAAATATGTATCACATCCGGACATGAGTCCTCTACTTATATATAGAATCTTATATAAAATATTATCATTTTATTGTAGTTAAGGTGGTCAGACAAACACCCACTTCTTATTTTTTCCCTGAAATTTATGTACTACTGCATTGAAATTTAAAATTTTCACCAAATAGATTTAAAGAAAAAAAAAATCTAGTAGTTTAGAAACTAGATTCAATTTGCTACAAATTCTATTCTTACATATTTTTGAAATAATATAAATAACTTATTTGAAATTTTTTATGTCAAGTTTCCGAACTCTGATTTTTCTAAATTTTTTGCCACTTAAGGCCCTATTTTTTCCATGATGATCTTGCACATACCCAAATCTCAGAGGGAAGCTAGGGGTGGTTACCCCTCCTAATCAAAACTAAGATTCATTAACTTGCATCAGTCTATGCATTTCATAGTCATATCTTGATCTAGATTGATGTTGTGGTGGTTTCTACTCAGGGGGAGTAGTCAGATGTTCAAATATGTGGTTTAGAGCTTGTGTGGAGAAAATAGATCTTTTTCATTGATATCAAAGGGGGAGAAGATTCATGTGAATTTTTTTGAATTATCTAGGGAGAAGAGTCATGTGGGAGAAGAGTCGTGTGAAAGAATTGAGAGGGAAAAAGTCAAAATATAAGGGGGAGAAAGTACTAAGAGTTAGTTGCATTGATGGTGTTTTCCAAATCATGTGTTTCCATCAATGCCAAAGGGGGAGATTGTTGGATGTTTTGGTTGTGTTGTTGATATTTGGTTGTCATTGATGTCAACACTATTGGCCTTGAATACATTAGAAGTTGTATATGTCAACGATATTGAGAAAATTGTAATAAAAATAAGTTGTAGGTTGTCAATGGTGAAGTGAAGTGAAGTTTGTTGGTTAGATTAGTATGTTGATGATCAGCGGTTTTCGATTAAAGGGGTTTTTTTAAGTATATCTAGTTTATCCATGTTAAGTTTTAGAGATTTGCATGAATATTTTCAATCGAGTTATGAGCAGTTTTGTTTTGATAGTTTTTATGTTGCTTCAGTTGGTGTTCCTAAATGAAGATGATGTGATTCTAGTAAGTTAAGTTGTTGTGGATGCTTCTCTGGTGAGTCTTAATTTTTGTGGATGTTTCTAGATCGTGCTCTATCTATGTTGCATGTATGCATTGATCGTTGTGCTCGCAATTAGATATTTTATCTTGCGTGTTCATGTTTTTCATGTTCTTGGCCAATAGGGTGTTGTAGCCTGTTGTGGATCTTCGAGGAATAACTTTTGAAGGTGTTTCATGTTCGAGGATTTTCTTTTGTATTTTCATTATGTTGTGGCTGACATGTAGTGACATAATCTCTTGTTGCAGATATATATAAGTGATATTTTATTTCATTTAAAGGAATGCATGTGCAAATAATGTCCTAATCATTCGGAGGAAGAAGCAGAGTGTGAAGAAGAGTGAGAAGAGTGTGAAGAAGTGTTCATGTATTTAACCAAAACTGTAGTAAGGCATTAGCATATGCTACTTTCTCAGTTCAAAATCCTACAGATGTAATCCAAATGTTTCTATAAGACATTGTGTCTTCTTTTGGGCAGTAATCCTTTTTGTATTTGAGTAGTGAGCTCTAGGCAGTGTGCTTGAATGCAAGTGCATTCCTCATTTATTTTTATTTATACTTTTAATAGGGTATAATCTTGTGGACTAACCTCCACTACGGTTTTCCCCTAATAGGGTTTCCACATAAAAAATCTTGGTGTTATGTGTATTTTTAATATGTTGATGGTTTATGATTTTGTGGTTATTTATCAGATCTAAGAATAAGGTTAATAAGTTTGATAAATTTAAATTTCTCATACAACTGATTCACACACCCCCCTCTCAGTTGTCTACCCTTGTGTTACCAACATATGAGGTATTGAAGGAGGGGTTTTTTGTGGTTGTTCTGGAGGAGGATTTTGATGAGGAGGTGAATCAATATTTTTATCATTTGGTAGTGCATTCTAAAAGTTCCTAAAAATTAAAAAAATTCCACTCAAAAAACTAGTTGAATCTATTTATTTAATACAAATCTTATACAAAACAACTAAAAACATTTATCTCTTCGACCTTAGCATTGTCATGACAACATTTTGGAAATAAATTGGTGAAAAAATGATGAAGAATAGAGACTCCAAGAATGTGACCATGCTTCAATGTGCTTGCAGGTCATGGATTTGTAGTAACAAAGGCATAAATGAAATTTTATTTATTTTTGTCTGTTGTTTAAATGGTTAACAAACCATAACACGCTCACATTATGGTCTAAATTGATCATAACATAATCACATTATAGCTCACTTGCATTTAGGTCTATAGGGGGAAAAATGTAGGGTGGCCACTTTTTTGTCCCACATCTTTGTGCACTTACCAATAAATTATTTATATTTATATTTTATGTTTATTTTTATTTATGATTTTATATTTATCTAATTCTTTTAAAACTTATTAATTAATGTATTCCATTCAAATATAAATATTAAATAAATTTTAATTTATTATTTTTTAAAACAAATTAGACTAATATTTAATATAGTAGTATGTATATCATTTATCTCTCTTATTTACTCTGACTCTCCTACTCTATATCTCTCTTTATTTCTCACTCTCTCTCTCTCTTTATATCTCTATACTTCTGTATCCCATCTCTATTTCCCTCCATCTCCCTCTCCCTCTATCTTATTATATATCTCTCTTCCTCTCTATCTTTATCTCCATATCTTATAATATATTGAGAGGGAAAGGGAGTGATATAAAAATCTCTCTTTCTCTTTCCGTATTTATATGTCTCTCTCTATATATATATCCCTCTCTCCACCTCTCTCTCTATAAATTCTTATCTCCATATTTCTATACCTCCACCTCTCCCTCTGCCAATACGTCCCTTTCTCTTTGTCTCTCCCTCTTTTTATCTCTATTTCTACCTCTCCCTCTTCCTCCTTCCATCTTCATCTCCATCTCCATCTCCATCTCTATCTCTATCTATATCTTCCTCTCTATCTCTCTCCCCTATCTCTATTTCCTTACCTCTCTCTGCCCCCTCCATATTTTCCACTATATCTATATATTTATCTCTCACTCTTTCTATCCCTAGCACCCACTCTCTATCTTTCTCCCTATTGCTCCCTATTTCATTATCTCTCTACTTTCCCTCTATCTTGTCTCTACAAATCTCTCTCTCTATCTATATATGTATATATATATATATATATATATATATATATATCTTCTTCTCTATCTCTATCTCTATCTCTATATATCTCTCACACAGACATACACAATCCATGTTTCGCCCTCTCTATCTCTATCTCTATCTCTTTATCTCCCCCCCTCTCTCTATCTCTCTCCCTCTCTATTACTAGTCTTTATCAGCTCCTTTATCTCTAACTCTTTTCCCCCTACCTCTATCTTCCCATCTCCCCCCTCCCTATCTATCTATACCTCATTATCTATATCTTTTTATCTTATTCAATCCATCTCTCCCTCAATATTTCTTGCTCTCTCAAGCTATTTATATATATCTCTCTCTACCTCTATCTATGTACCACTTCCTAAATATTTATCCTTTTATCTCTTCATCTCCCCCTCTCTCACTGTCTCCCTCTATCTATCCTTATTTTTTCCTCTCCCTCTTCATCTCTCCTCCCATCTCTTCCACTCTGTATATTTATCGCTCTCTCTCACCCCCTCTTTCTTTCCCAAGTTATATCTATCAGAGCTCTATTTCTACTTTCTATCCTATCTCTCATTTCTATCCCTATATCTCCCTCCCTCTCTCTCTCTCCCCCTATCACTCCCTCTTTGTATATCTCTCTCTACTTCTCTATTTCCCTCACTCATACACACACACACTCCTTATTTCTCCCTCATTATATCTATCACTATCTTCCCTCTCTCCCTCTCTCTATACCTCTCTCTATTACTTGTCTATCACCTTTCTCTCTCACTCTTTACTCTTCTATTTCTATCTCCCTATTTACCCTCCCCCTCTCTATCTATATCTCATTATATCTACCTCTCTTATTCACTCCATATCTCTTGCTCTCTTTATCTATACATCCCTCACTCCTCTCTTTATCTATTTCTATGCATATATCTCTACCTCTATCTCTTTATCTAGATGTCCATATCCTCCTTTGTCTCTTTACATCTCCCTCTATGTATATCACTCACTTTCTCCCTTTTCATCTAGTGAGCTATCTCTCCCCGCCTCTATCTCTCCTCCCCCCTATCTCTCTCTTATTCACTCCATTTCTCCATCTCTTGACCTATCCTACTCTCTCTCTATTTATCTCTCTATCTCCCTCTCACTCCACTAGATCTCTTTCTATTCATATGTATCTCTACTATATCTTTGTATCTCTCAATATTTTTGCCTATCCCTCTCTATCTATCTATATCACCCTCTATCTTTGTCTCCCACTTCCTCTCCCTCACCCTCTCTCCATCTCTACCTATCTATCTTGTCACTCTCTATCTCTACCTATATCACCCTTTCTCTCCCTCCCCCCTCCCTCTCCCTCTCTCCCTCTTCGCTCTCTTTATCACTTCATATCTTTATCTTTATCTTTCTACCCCCTCTCATCCTCTCCCTCTCTCTATATATTTATCTCTTCCATCTTTGTTTATCTCTCTTTCCTATTTATCTTTTCCTCTCTCCATATCTCTCTCCTCCCTCTCTATATCTATATTACTCTTTATCTATATCTCCTATCTCTATCTCCTTGCTTGCCTCCCCCCTCCCCTCTACAACCCTCACTCTCCCTCTCTCTCTCTTTGTCTTACCTATTCCTTATCTCTCCCCCTCTCTCCATCTACCCCTTTTGAAAACATAACATGAATATCTTGATAATTGAACTAGATTATCTTCCTAATTCAAAAAAAAAAATTGATTGTGCTTGGATCCCCATAAGTGAATGCATAGTTGATTTGAAGCCATCACTTCTCCATCAATAATTTTGTTGCAAAAATATCATTTTCTAAATGACCTACCAATTGAATTCATTTACTACATAAATGTATACAAGAAATAGACCAAAATATTTCCTAATTGATTATCCAAACCTCTTTGACTACCCATTACACACCAAAATACAATTGCTAATTATATTCAATTTAGACCTTATAATACAACCTAAATTGTACAACTAAAATTATGATATACTTAATTTAATTTATATTTATATTTATAATGAATGAAAAACTTTATTTAATAAAATACCAAAAAAATTTAAATTTTATCTTTAATTTCAGTTGAACCTCCTATGGATGGAGGTACTAGTTTGGAGGGAGATTTAAAAAAGTTGGTTCCACAGACACAACTATCACAAAGGAGAAAATAAAAAGTTGAGTACAATGATACCTCTACAATTGTGACATTGCAAGTGTTCGCATTCAATAGCAATCGATTCAACACGACTTTTGTTGTTGAAATAGATAGTTGGCAGTCAAGTTTCGAGTCATGGGATAATATAGCATATAAAAGGTTTTCCGCATTTTTTGCAATTTAAAAGTGAATCAATCAATACTGACAATAAAGACAGGCAATAGGGGAAATGTACTAGTAGCCTCCAGGGATAACTTCATGCATTTGTGTATAGTGCAAAATAGGTCCGATTTCATTTTTTTTTTGGGCTTCTTCATAAGTGAGTTAGGACCTTAAAAAGAAAAAAATAGCTTCTAGGTTTTTAAAATGCACCTTGTGGAACCCGTAAAGAGAAGGGTGCTCAAAAAGGGTATTTTTAAATCTCCATCCCCTACATCTTTACCACTTCGTGAGCACCCATTCATTAGACAACCAATAAAAACCTACACAAATTTAAGGTGTTTTCAATAGTTAAAAGGGTGTTTTCAATGTGTTTTATTTTTTTTGGTCAACTACACATTCAGTAGTGAACATATATTGGTGTAATTTGTAAATTTTTAATGGCATAATTAAAATAATGTAATGACTAAAATGTAAATGATTATTGGGAGGTCAGGTGAACAAGGAGTAAACAACAATTAGATCATGGGCAGCAATTGGGTTTTTCCCCATCAACTTCTTAATTTGAATAATTTTTAGTCAATAGGCTAATGGAGAGGGCCCGATGGTGGTGCAGACTCCTATAGCTGACAATCTGGGAAACTGTGAAGAAACGCAAAAGCATATCTAATGTGCAGGAGCTATCATGATGTGTTGGGAAAACCTTTCGCTATTTCAAAGTGAATCCATCATGATTGACTGCGTTAAATAATGACAGTCATACTGACTTCTTAGGGGAAATGAGCTAGTTACTCCATAGCTAATTTTGCATAACCATAGGGGAGAGGGTTCAGTAGTAGGGTTCAACGTCAGTCATGTAGTCATTTGTGATTATAATATATCTATTTTTACCACATATTTATACTATATATTATAAATAAATAGTCCAAATGTAAATTAAAAAAATAACCAAATGTTGATCAAAAGTGGACCTATACTTGAACACATGAGAACCTTTAAATGTTATATAAAAAAAACATAAATAGGGGAGAAGAGCTAGTATCTGCTAGGGATAACTTTGCGCAACTATAGAATTCAAACAATATGTCGAATTGAAAAAAAATATGGGTTTTTTTCACTCATGAGTTAAGTTCTTATAGCTAATGTTTTGGCTTGTGGGTAATTTAGTCGAGTGTGAGAGAATTGGATATGCACACATGGCTGAAAAAGTCACCTTTTAGAGGTGTCGTCCACTCATCACCACCTAATGTCCTAGTATTCATCCACTATAACCTCTAATTTAAAAAAAAAAAAACACCTAAATGTGTCACTATTAACATTTAATTAAAACTATTTTATCATTCAAATCCTCTCAAAAGTCAATGGGTCTATTTCACATTAGCACCTTATCAAATTATTTTGGTGCCCATTAAAAATCACTCCTACACATTAATTGCCTAACATTAGCACCATACACCAAACACATTACACCCCAATTAAACTTCATTTGGGGTTCGATTAATGCATATGATTGATGTTATTTTTTGGGTATCCCATTCTTTACCCTCATTTTACCGCACACTCTCTCTGGAAGGTTCTCAGTGATGGAAGCTTCTATAAATGGCGATGGCTCTCCATGTCTCCTACTGGTTTACACGCATTGAGGTAACAAAAAAAATCATTCTCCTTTGAATATGCAAATAATGGTATTGGTTAATCATTTTCTTCTACATCTTTCATAACTCGTAAGGGTTTATTTGATGATTGAAAAATTATTACTGCTTGTTTATGAAATAAATAATTCCTCTTACATGCCTTTTCACCATGTGCTATTTGATTTTGTCGTTTCATGGTGTTGGTGTTTTACACACAGGTTTTTTTGGGGTTGAATGATTTCCTCTCCCCATTTTAGCATGTGCTCATGGCCTGGTAAAGTTGATTGTTTCATGATTCTGTTTGCAGAAATGATAGAAAAATTTTGTGGGTTTGACCACATGTCTGCAAAAAATGATTTTTTGGTCTACATCAACCTTTTTATAAAAAACCCATGTGAATATGGGCATAAATTGGAAAGCCCATTTATTATACGCCATTTTTGTGAAATCCCTTGCTCTTTTTTCCAAATACGTGTGCTTATGGAATTAATCTCATGAAATGCTTGCCTAGAATATTTGACATCTACTTAAAAACACAATTCTTTATTCTTGTGAGTGATGAATTATTATTATGAAACCCCTGGTTACTTATTTGTTCACATTTTTGAAACAAATATGCCATATATGTGAAAACCCTTTCTTGGTTTTTTCCAAATTTGTGTGCTTAAGGAATTAATCTCATGAAACCCTTGACTAGAATATTTGGTATCTATTTGAAAACACACTTCTATATTCCTATGAGTGAGGAATTATTATTATGAAACCCTTGGTTACTTTTTTGTGCACATTTATGAAAACCAAAGTCTGTAATTGATCTACCTCTGCTAAAATTAATATCCTATCGTTGTTGAATACAACACAACATATTTCATTTACTGTACAATGTGCTTTGTACATTTTACTTATAGTTATTTCATGAGTTGTGCATTTAACATTTATATTTATGCACTGTCTTTTTACTTTACTTTACGAGTAAATGAAGGTCTTTTTGGTGACAAGTTTTTCCTTTCAAACTCCATTTATAAATTCAAAAATCTATGTGTTCACTTAATATTTTTGGTTATCTCTGAGCTTGCATTCTCATTATATATGTATATATGTCTATATATGATTTTGTTTTTTTGTGCATGTATACACACACAAACAAACTCATTTATACATATATATGTATATATGTATTTATGTATGTGTATATATATTCTATAAATATGTGTCTATGTGTGTGTGTGTGTGTGTTTGTATGTATGTATACATAAACACACAACTTATTCAATTTGTAAATGAATGTGTACAATGTTAGTTATATATATTTTGTATGACTATGAAAGACATTATCACACTTCTTAAGCATTACACCTGAAAATGGTGGATAATATGCTAGGGAAAAAGCTTTATCTTGAGCTTGTACACATTAAACACTTTCCCATTTTGTATAGAAAAGGGTAATTTACAAACATCTAAGCTTTCTATAAGATCTCCAAATCGAATTCTCCTAAGTTTTGCAGCAATTATTTTAGCATCCTCCCTGTAAATTGAAAATCTCATCATTGAATGCAATTTGAAGTTCTTTCACTATTAAACACATAACTTATTGAATTTGTAAATGAATGTGTACAATGTTATATATATATATATATATATATATATATATATATATATATATATATATATATATATATATATATATAGGGTATATGCAGGATCATCATGGAAAAAATAGGCCCTTAAGTGGCAAAAAAATCAAAAAAATCAGAGTTAGGCAACATGACATAAAAATTTGAATAAGTTATCTATATTATTTCAAAAATATGTAAGAATAGAATCTGTATCAAATTGAATGTAGTTTCTAAACTACTAGGTTTGTTTTAAAAAAAAAATCTAGTTGGTGAAAATTTAAAATTTCAATGTAGTAGTACTTAAATTTCAAGGAAAAAATAAGAAGTAGATGTCTGTCTAACCACCCTAACCACAATAAAATGATAATAATTTTTATAAGGTTTTAGATATAAGTAGAGGACTCATGTCCTGATGTAATGCATATTTTTTGTAATTTTTTTCCAAGTAAACACTTATTTATGAATTTTTTATTACAACTTATAAAAGATATAAAAAATTGTATGTTTGACCACCTTAACTTGGTCAAAAATTCATGAAATTCAATTTTTCTTTTTTTAATCCTATATTATGTGAAGCATATAATGTGATACCATTTGAAAGCTATAGATGTTTTTCAATTAGTCTATCAATCAGGATTTTAGTCATAATTTGAATAGAAAATGAATAATAATTAATAATTAAATTCAAATTAAAGCATAATTTATATTGGTGGAAAGCTGAGAATCTCCTTTAAAAACCCTTTTCATTTCATCAATTTTGGGTAAAAAAAATTCATGAGCCACATACCCATAATATTGCCACTTTTTTGGCCATCATGATCCTACACATACCCTATATATATATATATATATATATATATATCACAGTTTAGTTTCCTAATGTTTTCTTCACAGTATACATTGTTGCTCCTTACCATACAAAATTGTTGCTTCTTATTCATTCTATTCTCTTCATAGAATCATTAACTTATTATGTTTATCTCTTGTAATGCTCTTCACAAAATTGATTTAATTACTGTCATTTGAATTACTTTTAGATTTGTACATACTCCTTAAGTATATTGTTTTAGTTATCACTTGATTAAACCACCTCTGAAGGTTTCCCAGTTCACCTCTTTAGGCTCTGGCCCCTAATAGAAGCCACTCTTCTACTTGCCAACATACCAAACAAAACCAATCACCAAGGGAATCCCAAGTGCAAACCAACGAGATAAAACCACTCCAACTCTAGGAGGAACATAAAATGAAAACCCACTCCAAACACTAGAGGAAACAAAGGTAAAAACCCTCTCCAAAAACTGGAGGCTACAAAGGTCAAAACCCTCTCCAAACACTGGAGGCTACAAAAAACAAAACCCTCTCCAAACACTGGAGGCAAAAAAAACACATAAACCACTCTTAAATCAAAGGAGGCACAAAACATCCCCATTCGTGAAAACTGGGTAATACAAGAGGATACACCTATACGCCCTACTCAAGACAATACAATGGTTGACTAACATAATATAGCAACCCCAAAAGTTAAACCCCTTCTAGAAGACTTAACAACCCTTCAAGTCATTTTCCCCAAAGCGAAACAAGAAGAAGTGCACATAAAATAAGGGCAATCAAACATGAATTTAAATCTATATTTGGATTTCCTAAATCCACTTCCTTCATTAACCTTTAGTAGATTATTTCCACAATAAAACTAATTACATTTTGTCTCTTTCACACAAAGGATGAGATTTAACTAAACATTTAAGTCCCAAATTGCTTTTAAATAATAACTCAATAATCATAAAATTGCTCTGTGCAAGGTCGATACATAATTCAACTCTAGATGGATGACAACATTCAGGTATTAAAAGATGTCGCATAATGTGATTACATAGAGTTTATCTCTTCACTACAAATAATGATTAAAATTGATTGTGTTACAGTAAAATTATTATAAAATCAATATTTTGACATATACATCTCTATTAATTAAATATTCATTAAAATAGGAACATCATATCTATACAAGTTTAAAATTCATTTCTCACGTTTAAATATTATCTATTTAACCATATGCACATTTTCCAGCTTAATTAAACAAAGGATCAAAATCCATTTTCTGAAAACATCACTCTCTTAAAAAATCAATATTTACATCATTAAATAAAATAACCCTCTTAAAATTAATATATTTAAATATAAATATATATTAAACATATATACAATTATGTACTCAACGTATATACAATTGTATGTATATATGTTTAAATATATATAAATATTATTTAAATATATTTTTATAAAAAAAAAAATTGAAATTTCAACTCATTTAAATCAACCCTATTTAATTAAAATAAATAGTAATAAAACATTTATTTAATTTATAATATATTATATATATAATATATGAATATTATATATATAGTATATATATATTATATATTATATAATATTAAATTCAATTCAATTCAATAAAAAATTTAAATTTAAAAAAAAAAGAAATAACTTTTTGCTTGGCTTGCTGGCCCCCATAAGGGAGGAGGACACAACCAAGGTTGCACCCAACCTCCCCTATGGAGGTTAGTGCTGCTTGTGGCAGTGCCCTCCCCATAGGCTATGGGGAAGCGTTTCCACAACAGCGCCCCTCCATTGGGGCGTGGGCTGTGCATAGCCATAGCTGCCCCCCTCTCCACACAAAAAACTAAAATGTTTTTTTTAATAAATATTTTTATTTCATATAAAAAATTTAAAACCCTCCCCTACTTGCACAAAGATTTCTGTGTAAAGAAATTATTTTATAAAAGCCAAAAAATTCTCCAGCATAACCTCATATACTTGCAAACATATATATATATATATATATATGTGTGTGTGTGTGTGTGTGTGTGTGTGTGTGTATTATAGGATATATATACATGTATATACATAAAATTTTCATTTTTTTACAATTAAAATTGGGCAAATTTTCCCACCAAAATTCCCAAAGAACTAATTTCTTGTATCAAAATCCCTGAATATTTTCAAATCTAAATAGAAAAGTTTCTAATTTCTTTCATTTTCCTTCCATTTTTCTTTTGTTAAGATTGAAGATTCAATTGCAAGTTTCGAAACAAATTTGATATGGGTTTTCATTGAAATTCAAACAAAGTTTATGATTTTTCCAATAGCATAATAAGATTTGAAAACTCTTTCAAAAAGAAAACAAAATCAAAGAAAGAACCTAGTCTTTTTTCCAAAGCTTGAAGGATTCCAACACAACTTATTGAATTTAAAAATGAATGTGTACATATATATATATATATATATATATTTGTACACATTCATTTACAAATTCAATAAGCTGTGTTTAAATTTATAAATGAATGTGTACAATAATATATATATATATATATATATATATATATATATATATAATAGTTTAGTTTCCTAATGTGCTCTTCATAGTAAATTGTTTGTCCTTATCATACAAAATTGTTGCTTCTTATTCATTTTATGCTCTTCATAGAATCTCTAGTGGTATGTTTATCTCTTCTAATGCTCTTCACAAAATTGATTTAATTATTGTCATGAATTCCTTTTAGATCTGTAAATACTCCTTAATATTTTCTCTCTTAAACATTTATTTAAAAAATTCAGTGTCTCTTGTCTCAAGTTCATTCAACAAATCGATATATATGTTCGTATCCTTTCCCTATCCTTTCAAAATGCAAAAAATGGTACTGGTTAATCATTTTCTTCTCCATATTATTGAATTTGTAAATGAATGTGTACAATGATATATATATATATAAAACATTGTACACATTCATTTACAAATTATGTGTCTCTTCTCTATTGTTCATTCAAAAAATCGATATATGTGTGCGTATCATTTTCCTATCCTTTCAAAATGGAAACAATGGTATTGGTTAATCATTTTCTTTTGCATCTTTCAGGACACATGAAGGGTTTATTCGTTTATTGAAAAATTATTACTACTTGTTTATGAAACAAATCAGTCCTCTTCAATGCCTTTTCACCATGTGTTGTCTGATTTTGTCTGGTCATGGTGCTGGATTTCTAACGCCCTGCCACACAACCCTAGGGGAAGTTGCAATTAACAACGCAAATGCAATAATTTTTTTTTTGTTTAAGTACCAAAAGCATAA
Organism: Sequoia sempervirens; assembly: GCA_007258455.2. Taxonomy (NCBI): domain Eukaryota; kingdom Viridiplantae; phylum Streptophyta; class Pinopsida; order Cupressales; family Cupressaceae; genus Sequoia; species Sequoia sempervirens. Next base: position 485,819,816 of record VDFB02000017.1, read on the forward strand.
AATTTCACTACACATTTCCAACACCCCTAAGGTTACGAGACTAAGAATACTTAAACACAAACAAGAAACATGAATTAAAACCATTACATTTAATTATTTAACAAATTAATTACACGGATATTCCATACATGATAAAATTATGTCAAGGCAAAGGAAAATACGACGAGTTCCCAAAATAATCTTTACAATATCATTACAAAACTCATTCCCTGAATGAGGTAATTCCAATATCCAAGGTTCCAAATTACTGCTTCTACATCGATACAAAGAGGGGTAATAAATTACAATAATAACTAAAAAGAAAAATAGAATGAAGGTACTGGATCCCACGAGCTCTCCGACTGGAAATCTCATCCACATGAGCAAGAAGATGACCCAATGGATTAAGGTGCACGTTCCACCCAACCATGTGATACCTGAAGGCTCACCCCCCATGCTAGGAGATAGTAACAAGGAATTCCTATACAAGACCATCCACCCCTAGACACAAGCTAACTCACACTGACACAACCAAACACATGAACCATACAACCATAAGGATAGCACAAGTACAACTCCAACATCACTAACATTGGTCTCAAAGCTTCCAGAAATAAAACAAATAGAGTATGATAAGAAGACCAAATACATAAAACCAAATACCAACTATTGTCATAGAAAGAGTGTCATCACACAGCCCATCATGGGATATCCTCTAGGAATCTTCCTAGGCTTCGACCTCCAATCTAAGTTTTCCTGGTGGCCTCTATCGAATCCTGGCACCCATGCTCACTCATGCGGAATCAAATGCCTCTCGTAAGGACAAGCTAGATCACCTTTCCATTCTAGGCCTTCTTGTCTCATCCCAAGTCTATACAAGCCCTTGCGTCCATGAGTGAGGCTCAATTATCTTAATTAACGTGAAATACTACCTAAACTTCTAAGTATATTGTTTTAGTTATCACTTGATTAAACCACCTCTGAAGGTTTCCCAGTTCACCTCTTTGGGATTTGGCCCCTAATAGAAACCACTCTTCTACTTGACAACATACCAAACAAAACCAATCACCAAGGGAATCCCAAGCGCAAACCAACAAGATAAAACCACTCCAACTCTAGGAGGAACATAAAATGAAAACCCACTCCAAACACTAGAGGAAACAAAGGTCAAAACCCTCTCCAAACACTGGAGGCTACAAAGGTCAAAACCCTCTCCAAACACTGGAGGCTACCAAAAACAAAACCCTTTCCAAACACTGGAGACAACAAAACACATAAACCACTCTTAAATCAAAGGAGTCACAAAACATCCCCGTTCATGAAAACTGGGTAATACAAGAGGATACAACTATACGCCCTACTCAAGGCAATACAACGGTTGACTAACATAATATAGCAACCCCAAAAGTTAAACCCCTTCTAGAAGACTTAACAACCCTTCAAGTCATTTTCCCCAAAGCGAAACATGAAGAAGTGCACATACAAGAAGGGCAATCAAACATGAATTTAAATCTATATTTGGATTTCCCAAATCAACTTCCTTCATTAACCTTCAGTAGATTATTGCCACAATAAAACTAATTACATTTTGTCTCTTTCATGCAAAGGATGAAATTTAACCAAACATTTAAGTCCCTAATTGCTTTTAAATAATAACTCAATAATCATAAAATTTCTCTAAGCAAGGTCGATACATAATTCAACTCTAGATGGATGACAACATTCAGGTATTAAAAGATGTCGCATAACGTGATTACATAGAGTTTAATTCTTCACTACACATAATGATTAAAATTGATTGTGTTATGGTAAAATTAATATAAAATCAATATTTGGACATATACATCTCTATTAATTAAATATTCATTAAAATAGGAACACCGTATCTATACAAGTTTAAAATTCATTTCTCACTTTTAAATATTATCTATTTAACTATATGCACATTTTCCAACTTCCTTAATTAAACAAAGGATCAAAATCCATTTTCTAAAAACATCACTCTCTTACAAAATCAATATATTTAAATATAAATATTTATTAAACATATATACAATTATATACTCAACGTATATACAATTATATGTATATATGTTTAAATATATATAAATATTATTTAAATATATTTTTATAAAAAAAACAATTTAAATTTCAACTCATTTAAATCAACCCCATTTAATTAAAATAAATAATTATAAAAAATTAATTTAATTTATAATATATTATATATATAGTATATATATATTATATATATATAGTATATATATTATATATATATTACATATCATATAATATAAAATTAATTTAAATTAAATTAAATTTTTAAATTTAAAAAAAAGAAATAACTTTTTGCTTGGCCTGCGAGCCCCCATAACAGAGGAGGACGCAGCCAAGGTTGCGCCCAGCCTCCCCTATGGAGGTCGACGTTTCCACAACAGTGCCCCTCCACTGGGGCGTGGGCTATGCGTAGCCATAGCTGCCCCCCTCCCCACACAAAAAATAAAAATGTTTTTTTTATTATGGGGAAGCGCTGCCACAACAGTGCCCCTCCACTGGGGCGTGGGTTGTGTGTAGCCATAGCTGCCCCCTCCCCACACAAAAAATAAAAATGTTTTTTTAATAAATATTTTTATTTCCAATAAAAAATTTAAAACCCTCCCATACTTGCACAAAGATTTTTGTGTAAAGAAATTATTTTTATAAAAGCTAGAAAATTCTCCAGCATAACCTTATATACTTGCAAACATATAAAATGTGTGTGTCTGTGTGTGTATTACAGGATATATATACATGTATATACATAAAATTTTCATTTTTTTACAATTAAAAGTGGGAAAATTTTCCCACTGAAATTCCCAAAGAACTAATTTCTTGTATCCAAATCCCTAAATATTTTCAAATCTAAACATAAAAGTTTCTAATTTCTTTCATTTTCCTTCCATTTTTCTATTGTTAAGATTGAAGATTCAATTGCAAGTTTTGAAACAAATTTGATATGGGTTTTCATTGAAATTCAAACAGAGTTTAAGATTTTTCCAACAACATAATAAGACTTGAAAACTCTTTCAAAAAGAAAACAGAATCAAAGAAAGAACTTGGTTTTTTTTCCAATGCTTGAAGGATTCCAGTGGTGCTTCCAAATCTTTTTCCAGCCCACCCAAGAAATTCAACCTTCTTCAAATCCAAACAAAACCACATCAAAACTCTCTCCACCCAATTGCAAATTAAAAATTATATGACATTGTATTTCCTCACATAGAGTTTTTCCCCAAATTTAGTCAAACCCCTAAAATATCCCATCCACCAAATTTATTGCAATTTTGGGGATATTTCTATTTCTCTTTTAAAATTTAAAACAAATTTACTTTCCAATTGAAATTTCATGTATTTCAAAATTTCTTTTTAACAAAAGAATTCAAATTTTTGTAAACAATTTATTTTATCTATAATTTTTAAAAAGTGCAATTTAAAACATATTTTCATTTTTATTTTAACTTAACTCTATATATCTAAACATGATTTCCATTTTTTACTTTATTTTAAATCTTAACATCCAATAATGCCAAAACAACTAACTTTATTTAATTTATCAACATTAACCTAATTAATCAATAAAATAAATAACATTTCAACATTGCAACTAGATATATTTAATCATCATTTTAACTACACCCGCCCTTTAATAACCTTTATAATATGAAATTAAATAAATAACCAAGGAGGAATGAACCATATTAAAACAACTAAACCCGATGACAACCCGACGACAACCTGATGACACACTATGACTAGGGTGATGACTTGGCACAAAAAACCTAGTTACTATCTCCCAATCGATTACCGTTGGTCAATGGACATGCTCAAACTTGTGAAATCAGGTGGAGTCGATGTCCTATACCTATCAACCTGCGAACAAAGAGATTATATCGAACATGCATATATATGATATAATAAAACACACCGTGAAGAGGAAATCTCAGAATTGTAGGGCACTCGCAAGCGAGTGATACAATCTCATCCCCTTCACCAATACAGACTTTCTAACTGACGAGTCTAACATCAATAATATAATAAAAGCATAAATCATTTTTAATTAGATATCTGCTATGCTAATTCAAAACATGCCATAATGCTAACATCAGAGTAAAATTCCATCACAACAAAATATAACATTCACATCGCTTAACAGTTTGCGATCAAATAGTAACCAAGTACCAAAGTCACAGCATAACAAAAACACATAACAAAGAGAAACACTGCCGATCAAAAGATCCAAAATGGAGGGGTGTTATATCCTCCCCCCCTAGGGTCAGGCTTACTCCTAGAAGCCTACAAATACCCCTAGTACAAACACAATAAAATCATACATAATCAATGGTTCTAAAATTGAACCACTCCATATCTCAACATAGAAAACAACAACCTGTGCTATAATCAACCCAACCAAGTACACTGTCAATCTATAGAAATCAACATGGTGAAGCAACCACCAACCAAATCTCCAAAACACATATCCATGGATTAACATACATAATACACATATGCACCAATACACATCACCGAGAATCATCACAAGGCCACACATAGTGCGATATCATTACAATGTTAACGCAAGACAAGGTATTCAACATTATCACTTCAACATTCATTTAACATTTTGCATTTTGAATCTAGGTACAATAATTTAACATCTCCATGATTTCTTAAGACTTAACAAAAAAAATTTGGGGACTATAGGCCTCACCAACAAGATGCACCTATTATGAAATTATCATTAACATGCAATGGTTTCACTAATCCCTTTTCTCTAAAATTTTACTTACTACAAAATGATTTTCTATTCATATTATACATTTTCCATGATTATAAATGCCACTTGGGGACTTAGGTCCTTTACCCAAGGTTTGATCTAATAAAACAAACCTTCATGAATACATAAGCATTTTCTCATAAGATACAACATACCATGGGTTTCGATACACCACACACTCAAGGACAAGCATCTTCGTTAAACCAATGGGAAGAGAGAGAAGAAAAGAGATATTTATAGTTCTAACATAGGCATGAATGCAATCATGGTTTCATTATCACACAATCACTTTCACACAAATGCATCAACCATATGAGAGTATACACAATCTCTATGAACTAACAACATGATCATTCATTTTCTATTACCATATTTCATAATTTCAATACAATATAACATGCAAAAGCAACTCCAAAACCACATAGGGTCAATCAGGCAATCACTTACACAATCAGGTAAAGAACAAGAAGACATGCATCAGATACTAGAATGGTGAAGAAAAACAACAAGACTCCAAAAGAGAATATACACCAAAGGAATCTTCTTGGCACCCTCAAGGTCAACCAGACCTTCCCACAACATAAGCAGAGAAACCAAGCAAGGGTAATTTTAGGCAACACATGTCACCTGCAACCCACCAACAAGCTAAGGTCCAACATGCTCACCCGCAACATAGGATAGAGGGGAGTAATCGATCTCAACCTCGGAAGACTCTCAACCAAGGGAATCGGTCCAATCCTGAACGGTAAGGCAAGACCTAGGAGGCATCATTCCTCCACAACTCAAGACAAGGTTGGAAAACTCAGCAATCTAAAATGCCATACTAAGGCACTCAAGGCAAGAGGTTCTATGACTATCTTGCCCCAACAAGCACTTGGAACACACCCAACAAACACACTACAACCAAACTAAAGAACCACTCAAGGGTCACAACTCTTTACACAACGAAGGAGCCATGCATCAAGAAGGAGACCAATCAAAACACACTTTTTGGTAGGCTCATGGGCCTAACTAACCCCCACCAAAGAATTCATCAACAAGACATGCAAGGGGCAGAAATAACAACAAAACTAGTTGCCATCCACCACACACAACACACCAAATTCACACACTACACAATTGTCCATAATGCATTCTTCCAGTAGGAAGGGTATCGATGCATTGTACACTATCCTTTCCAATAGTTTCTTGCACCATTGGAACTATGCCACATAACAACAAATTCTAGGTAGACAAGTGTGATCAACCCAAAAGGAAAACATAAACTAACAAACAAAGCACCTAGGTCAACTCAATGGCTCATAGTGCCCAGAGTAGAACCTACGCAACTAACAGCTTAATGGGTTCCACATTATCCTAGAGTACCCAGTGTTTAAACCTAGGCTCTGATACCATGTGTAACGCCTCGCCACACAACCCTAGGGGAAGTTGCAATTAACAATGTAAACGCAATAATATTTTTTTTTTTGTAAGTACAAAAAGCATGAAAGTTCACTACACATTGCCAACACCCCTAGGGTTATGAGACTAAGAATAATTAAACGCAAACAAGAAACATGAATTAAAACCATTACATTTAATTATTTAACAAATTAATTACAAATCCATTCCATACATGATAAAATTACATCAAGGCAAAGGAAAATACCACGAGTTCCCAAAATAATCTTTACAATATGATTACAACAATCATTCCCCGAATGAGGTAATTCCAATATCCAAGGTTAAAAATTACTGCTTCCACCTATATACAAAGAGGGGTAATAAATTACAATAATAACTGAAAAGAAAAAAATCATGAAGGTATTGGATCCCACAAGCTCTCTAATTGGAAATCTCATCCACATGAGCAAGAAGACGACCCAACGGATTAAGGTGGATGTTCCACCCAACCATGTGATACCGGAAGGCTCACCCCCCATGCTAGGAGATAGTAAACCAAAGCAAACAAAAGATCCCCTATAAGATTCATTTAATCACAAGAATGATGCCAAAGAAACAAGCAAAACATAGAAGGGCATCATTCTAATGATCATACTAGCATCTTATAGTGGATTGGTGTCACATGTGCTAGTGACCCTTTCCCAACCCTTGATCAAAGCTCAAGTTGTGTAAATGATGGAGCTGATGGATTGAAATGGACAAGATCAAATCTCAAATGAAGAGAGTAACCTTGCATAAAATTGTGGAGGATTTTCTTGAGGATGAAGCTTATCATTTAAATATTTTCAAAATACTAAGTGTTGAAGAGAGACCAATGTGGGACTAAGATTGGACCAATGAAAGAATGACACTTGTCATCATGTGATAGGCCAATGAATGTGCAAGATTTGGGAAGAGTGCCCATGAGAGGGAAAATTTGAATTCAAATTTGAGAGTAAATGCTAAGTGGGGGACAAGAAAATGAGCAATAAATGCAATGTTGGAGGGACAAATCAACTTGCCTTTGAATTCAAAATTGAGGGAATGTTCCCCATAAATGCCATGTTGATGGAAAATCTTGGATTTAATAAATCAATAAAATTGATTTATTTGTGCAAGTGGAGATATCTAGAGAATGCAAGTGGGTGAGATTATTATTTAATCAGGGTTAGATTAAATAAATGATGATTATGTTGATTTAATGCTGATTAGGTGAGTTGACTTTTAGGACTTTGATATTTGATTTGTTTAAATCAGAAAATGATGGAATATGATTTAGTATTTGATTTAAATGGATTTTTGATTTATTAAAAGGTTGATGATAATGTTTATTTGATGAATGACCTTAGGAAATGAAATTATTTAATGAATGGATGAAAGTGCACCTGATTAATTGATGAATGGTCCTAATGCGAAATCTAATTTGACAGAATCCGATCGAATGCATAATGTTAATTTTGCATGTCTACATTTTCCCCTCTTTGAAGCAATGTACTTGTTGTGTTGATTCAAAGAATAAACTTGCTGCGATCAAAATTTAAAAATTTTCTGATTTTTGGATGCCCCAGAGGAAAGAAGTACACTGGTACATTGCCCCTCGAGAGATTGAGTGAAAAGATTTAATTTGAGGGTCGATCTCATGATAAAGAGGTTCAAAATGGATGGTTATGGATGATGATGCAAATGAGATGATTTTAAGATGCTTAGAATAACAAATCTATATTATCCTAAACAACTTAAATGATGATATGATATGAGACGGATGAGATGGATGATGTGATATGCTATGATTATGCAATGGATGATTTATGAGAGACTAACAGATCTATATTATGATGATGATTATGCAATGCATGTGAAATGATCGATGTTTCCTATGATGTATGATATGGATGATATGTGGTATGCTGATAGTTTTCTAGATGTAAGATGGATGATGATGGATGCATGATGGATGCATTGGCGATGTTATGTTAGCATGGAAATGAGATGATGACAAGAGGATCCAACAAGTCCATGATTGGTCGAGACTTTATTAGAGATGATGATGATAGATGATGATGATGATAAATGATGATGATTTGCTTATCAAGGATTGGGACTTTCAAAGGGTCACTTACTTTATGTTTGATAACACGCATAGGTACGATGCATCAAGGTATCAAGAACCAGGATGGAGTTGTACCTAGTGTGATGGACTTTGACTCAACAGGTAGATAGGAGTATTCTTGTTCACACTTGACATACGAAAACCTTGCTAGGGTGTACCTAACAAAGCAAGTATTCACCAAGTTATATTACAAGAGCATCCAACAAGCACAGAAGACAAAATAATAATGATCGTTGCCCCATTCCTATCTCTCTAAATCCTTTGTTTGGATATCATCAAGAGGTCCCTGGAATGAGCGCAATAAGATAAATCAAAAGAAAAGATCAAGTACACAAACAAGCCAATGTTCTTCATACCTTCAGCCAAAGGGACGTGTTTTGATAGGATAAGAATCCAAGGTGATATCCAAAATGATGTCCATTGTCAGAACAATATATCCTAGGACATGCATTGTGGAGGATGATGATGGTTGATAAGTTGATTGATAGGCTATTGATATAAGGTCGACTGACATGTTTGCGACTGATCAAGAGTTTCATTTTGTTTTAGAGGTTTATTGTTTGCTTTTGATTTTACGATTGAAGCTTGCATTTGCTGACTATTGTGATTGTGTCTATTTGTGTTTCCAAAGGATGAAGGTGATGATGAGTTTATTATCGATGATTGATTATTGCGGGTGAAAGAGAAATGGGGCGGATGGATTTTTTCAAATATTTGGATGTTTTTGACGTTTTGAAATGTTTTGAGGCTGTTTTTGGATTTTAATGTTTTTCAGATGTTTTGGGGTTTTCTGAGATTTTACAAATGTTTTGATTTTTTATTTTTTGAATGTTTTGGATTTTGTGTTTTTTTGAATGTTTTTGGATTTTGATGTCTCGGGGGCTGATCAAAGATTAGCCTTGCCTACGTTTAAGCTCAGAGACGAAGTAGTTTGGATTCCAATGTTTTTGATGTTTTCTATTTTTGATTGTTTTTGGATTATGATATGATTTGGATGTTTTTGGATTTTCTGATGTTTTGGATGTTTTTGGATTTTCGCATGATTTTGACGATTTAGATATAGACATGTGTGATGATATCAATGCTCTATTTTGGGATTTTCGTGAAACCAAGCTAAGGTTGATCGATTAGGTCAATGGATTGATGATGATGATAACATTGTTGAGGATACACAACAATGCAAGGATTGGATTGATCAAGATTGACGATGATAACATTGTTGAGGATGCACAACAATGCAAGGATAGTGCTAAGCAACACAATGATTGGGAAGGATATCCCAAAGATGATGATGGATTGATGATGATTTGATCAAGACTGATGATGATAACATTGTTGAGGATGCACAACAATGCAAGGATAGTGTTAAGAAACACAAGGATATCCTGATGATTTCATGATTGGATTTTGATTGATCATGATTGTTGAAGCTTGGTTTAGAACAAAAGTTGTTCGAATGATTTGATGTGATGTTTGAAGGATGCGTTTAGATGTGACTGATAGTGATTGTTTTGATCGATTTTCAATGAAAGATGAAGCGTGATAAGGAACATGTTCTCGTCAAAATGTGCCATGGGCTAGTGATTTGGATTTTTGGTCACAAGTGGTTTGACCAATTTGGTTTCATGTTTGCCAATGTTTGGATCACCACATAAGTTAGAGGATATAGATCAAGATTTATTCCCAAAGCAAGATGTACATATCTACCCCCAATGTCCAGCAATGTACAAAATGTCATGGATGGATGCTTGGATAGGTGTGTGGACGGATGGATATGGGTAAGCACACAAAGGATGCGAAGGATTATCTTGCGATAAGATAAGGTGTTTGGATAAAGAATGCTCATTTAGATAATGCTTCATGGCTCAGATAATGCTGCATAGGATAGGATCAATGAAAATGACCCATGTCAAGATGTTTACCATAAGCAAGTGTAAAGCATGCCCCAAAATTTCATCAAGATCAAGATAACTCAGATGATGTATGCAGATATATGCGAATGGATTGGATAAATGGTTCCTGGATGGATGGATTTATTATGGCTAAGATGGATGGAATGCTCGATTTATTACAGATGGGATGAGATGCTTTCAACTAGACTAGCGCATGTAGATGCTTGATTCCACACATGATGCCTGTTTGCCAGGTTTTCATCATGGTCTTGCCCAAAGCGCCACCATAGTGGTTTTCACTAGAGGATGATTTTTCTCTTTACTATTTTCAATCCTTTTTCTGATTTTTTTGGATTTTCATATTTTTTTGATTTTTTTTTTGTTTTTTCTGAAAGATTCATGCTGAACCACCTGGTGGTGTTGATGTAGATGCCCTTTTCATAATGTGTCATCGATATCCTGCTTGAAGAAGCTGCTTTGCTAAGATACATGCACTTGAATGCAACTTTTGGGATTCGTGATTTGCTTCATTGATACCAGGGTTAACTCTGTCTCTATACGCACATCGCGATAGAGTGCCTTCTGAATCCTTATGATAAAGGGTTGTTGCCAATACATGGTTGATGTGAGAATTGGATATCATGCGTGGAGGTGTGGATGGAGTCCGTTTAGGGATAAGAGATGGATTGGTTGACAATTTGGAACCTTTGACTCTCCAAACTTGGGAAGATGAGCAATGATGGGTGGATACAGAAGTGTGCATGGAATTAGGACCAACTACTTGATACACTTTGTACATCGCTTGAAAAGCCTACTTTTGATTTTGCAGACATCTTTGATGGATACCTTTCCCTCTTTTAGTTTGCCCCACAGTTTCTTTGACTGATGGAGTATGATAGGGATGATCTTTCTTTGTATTTTTTGGTATCCATGCGTATTTGATTTGTACATTATGCTTCTCATTTTCTTTTGATTTGATAACGTTCTTTGTACTTTGATTCAAATTCTTCTTTTGACTTTGGTCCCAATTCATGGATGGGGTGATGGGTGGATGAAGATTCATGACGTGGTTGGTTGTGGTATTGACACCGGTTTCATCATAAGGATTCTTCGTGCTCCCTATGTTGACATTTTCTTGAGACATAGTTGCCCCCAGTATGGTGGTAGTAGCAACTTCATGCTTTGATTCTGCTTGTTCGAACAACTCTTCTTCAAAATGCATTCTCTGATCAATGATCACTGTAGATGAAATTATTTCCATTTGTTGCTCTGCTAACTTTGGATGTTCTATCTGACTTGTTTCCTTGAGCGGATAATGATGGATATCTTTATTCATGATGTCCTTACTCTGAGTTTGGGACATATTTGATCCTGATGTTGACAACTCTGTTTGATTGTAGGAGTTAAGAATCTGCTCTTTTTGTGCAATAATGTCAGGAATAAAGAGATCCTATTCTGAATAATGATCATCTATGTTTCCATCCAAAGAAAGCATCTCATGGGTAGATGGAGGAGTATGGATATGATCATCTTGCATAGATAAGAGAGTGTCCATCAAATTATTGTAGTATCTTGAAGATACAAATTCTTGATCTTGAATGATTTTGGAGTTGCTTTTGACATGCTTTGGATCAAGTTCTTGACATGGGGCAGCTTCAAAGGATGGATTTCTTAAAAAGGACTTTTGGATGTCAACATTAGGCATGGTCAAGTTCAAGGTTCCTTTAGCATCTGTAACCATGAGGTCAAAGGGGATCAACATGTTTTGAAAATGACCATTGCTAGACCTCGGTGAAAGATTTTGATCATGCTCTGGAATAAATTCTTGAGATATGTCCTCTACCTCATAAGGCAATGTAGAAACATTTTCAACATGATCATAGGTCGATGGATCATGCATTATGTCAATAGGATCAAATAATCCTAACACTCCTTGAAATAGATCACTAAAGAGTGGCTCTTGATGTATGGTGAGTTGATCATCAGATTGTGTAGATACATCCTCAATGTGTTCCTCGATGGAGATGTTTTGATTATTGTTTTCAACAATTGCAATGGAGAGATTGTGAATGTCTTCGACCATAGAGTCAAGTGATGTTGATATTTCTTGAATTGGCTCATTGTTAGGTATCATTGGTGGATTTTGATCATGATTGAAAAGTGACTCTTGACCTATGTTTATTTGATCTTCGGATGAGATAGAAACATTTCCAATGTTCTCTTTGATGGATGGATCTTGACCATTGCTTTCGACGATTATGGTGGGGAGATTATCAATGCTATCACCAATGATTGAATGTTTTCGTGTTTGTTCCTGTGCTTGTCGAGCAACTAGAGAGGTTTGGGTAGCTTGATAGGCTTGTTGCACTTGTCAAGCTTGTCTTGCTTGTTGCATGGCTAGATATTGTTGGATGGCCTTTTGGTATGACTGGTGAGCTTTTAGAGCAATGTCATATTGTCTTGCTGATTTGGTTTTGGTGGTAGTGATGGCAGATTCAGAATCATGTTGGATGTAATGACAAGTGTTTGAGATACACTCAGAGCGATCCTGGTAGTGAGGGGTTGAGATGTGATGGGTGTGATATTGGTGGTTGGAATGTTTGAAGGGATAGTGATGGTTGGAATGACTGAGGTGATAGGTCCTTGGGAGACTATATTTTGATTTAGGATCAATGTTGTTTGACTAGATACCATCCATTGGTGTGATGTCGATGGTATTTTCGAGGGATTTGACATGATGGTTTGATTGACATTGGGTGGATTGATTTGGGTGGAGTGATTGGTGCTAGGTAAAAGGGGAAGCCCTAAACCAAGGAATGATGTTGGTAATAGTGGTAGAGATTTCCCTTGGCGCAATGCCTCAACTATTTTGCTAAGTGTAGCAATTTGATCTAGCCAAATTTGTTCTTGATTTTGATCTTGACTCACTTGAGATAGTTGATTTGGCTTTTGTTTAAGCAGATTTAGGATGCCTACTTGTGGTTTTTGAATGGGATTATGGGAAAATTGACTTTGGATAATGTTCTGATTTGGGATGATGTTCAGATTTGGCATGATAGGATGAACAATGTTCATATTGGGAATCATTTTTCCAAAGTTTTCCAAGTTAGGATTCATGTTTCAAAAACTTGCACTTGGTACATCCACATCTGGTTTGTAGGGATTTGGTGGAATGACGTTGTTCTTTTGAAGGCTCATGGATTGATTGTTCAATTGATAGACTTGTAGGTTTGGGCTTGGATTTACCATCAAGAATTGTGTTCCAATCTTTGATTTGGGCATACTCACACTTGTTGTTCTATTGACATTTGTCGAAGGTAATGGTCCCATGTATGGATTGTATAAGTGTGAGTTTTGATAATCAATCAGAATTATAAGGCTTTGAAGATTCAATTGATTTGGATTACTCAAGATGTATGGATCAAGTTTGTATTCCATGTTCTCCTTGTGTTTTGACCTTGTTGCAAAAGTGACTTCTAAGGTTCTTAGGACCAATGACAAGATGGAGGATGAAATGTGTAAATGATATGAGTGTTGAACGTTTTAAGGACTTTGGATCAATGCTAGACTTAGGGTTTGATTTTGATTGGTTTGATTTGGATGTGATCTTTAGGATAAATATTGTTCAAAGGATTTTTTGATTTAATTAAATGTATGAGAAAGGATGCATTCCCACATATTTAACTAAAGAAATGATTTTGATTTAAGGATGATTTACCCAAGTCTAGAATGATGTTTTCAAAGCTCTAAAGTTGCTTGGTGCGATGGATTTTGATAAGTGTTTGGATGGATGAAGTGTTTGATTTGATCCTAAGAGACTTAGAGAGACTTTGTTTACTAGGCCAAGGTATTGAAGAACACACTTTTCTCTAAGAGCAATCAAAATAACAATATGACCAAAAGATATCAAGTACATGTGTGGGGTCCAATTTGTTATCTTTTCTTAATGATTTTTTTTACAACAAACACACTTCTTGATTAGGTTTCAAACTGAATGTCCCATGTCACAACTTCTTTTTGTCCCACAAAGTGCTATGTGAAAGTTCCAAGAAATTAGGACAAGGGTGGCCTAATGTTGACCTTTGTAAGAGAAAATTAAGATGTAAACCCAATTACTTAGAAACCTCTAAGGACATAATCCCAAGGGAAAGCAATAGTTCTTGGGTTTTTTCAAAGGTATTTGGTCTAACTAAGGGGTTTGAAATTCTAATGATGATGTTAAATGATGGTTTTCCAATGTTTTCGATAAACACATAGTGTCCTAGCTTAATGGTATGTTTTTCTTAGTGGGATTGGCTCATGCCCTTCATAGAAGAGATGATTTTACATGCAACCAAGGAAAAATATAGAGGTATGATGAAATCCTAACCTCTATATTTCAACCAAGATCGGACATGGCAAGTAACTTCTTGGAATCAAAGTTCCAATGCACCACTTTGATAAACTCGCTCAATGGATAAATAGGCCACTACAAAACAAGGGTTCTAGTTTAGAATTTCCGTTCGTGGAGATTGATGCATATGGCAAGAGTCCCCTTTCGGATCCATCTTGTTGGAGCCAAGCGCATGATAATGGCGTTTAACCAATACCCACATTTATATCCCGGCTGGAAATACTCTTGGCTTTAGAGTGTTACCGGTTGAGTCGTTCCCTTGGGTGAGTACTTTTTCCCAAGGTAGGCCCTCTAAGATAAACAAAAGAAAGGAAAGACACAATCCGTAACTTGATCAATCTTTGATGGCAAAAAAGAAAGAGAATGTACATGAAAAATTCCCCTACTCACACTCACACAAGATGTTCAATTTTTAAGCCAAAATCAAAGTGTTTCAAAGCAATAAAATGCATTTTGAGTGTTTCTCTTGCACCCTAGATTGCACAAAGCGCAAGGGGAGAGGATACGCATTCAAAAATGCACCCAAGACAAAATCAAAATTCAAGCACTTGTTCGTTTTATAGCCTTCAAAGCAATTGTGAGTTCATTTTAAAGCACCAAAATCAAGTGTGAGAAATTGTTTGTTCAATTTAGCCAAATCCAAAAGCTAATGAGTTTCTAGAGTTCAATTTTTTTAGCCCAACTTTGAAAATAATAAAAAAATGATCTAGTTGTCTTAAAACAGAAAATTAAAGTACTGAATGGAGGCTCTAAGTTATTATAATAAGCATTTAAAAATACTTTTATAATTTCAAGTGCCCACTTTCTTCAAATTGAAGTCTACTTGCGATTTATCCATTTTGTGACACCATAATGTTGCACCTGCAAAAAAAAAGAAGAAATTTGTGGATTGAATGTTGGAGATATGTAAATCATTTATCACTATATTCCCAAGGCTGTGAATTTTGAAGTTGGGGCGTTAAAGTTGTAAAAAAATAAAATAAAGACTTTGCTCCAGCGAACCTCCAACTTAGTGGCTTTTAGTATATTAAATCTATATTCAATGACTTTTTACTTTTGAAGTTTTCCAACAATAAAAGCAAATTGTCCTAATTGCAACCAATCACCAATCCCCCATGGAGCAACAATCATGAAAACTGCAAAAGTATGGTGTATTAACTCATTTCAGTTAGCTCTGAGATTCATAAATGCATTGACTATGCATTTTAGATATCACCAGTCCTTCCCTTCGTATTTATGGATCTGTCAACAATGCAAACATTTCAAGCCACCAAACCATAAACAATGATGTTGCACAACACTTACTTTAATGTTAAATTGATGTCATATAGAGTGAACCATATCTGTATAGAAAGATCTCTATCGATAAGAAATTTATTAGTATCTCTAAGAAATGAATATGGTATCGTGAACAATGCAAGTGGCATATAAAGCATTAAAATTACTGAGCATTCACTAGAGAATTCAATGCACAACAACTTTGAATGGCACTAAGACAGCAACAGTTTTGAGGAGATAAAGGCGATATTTATGGATGCACAAACAAGTCACGTTAACTCACCACATCAAATCTTTGATATGTGTCCCAATTATTTATGTTTCCCTCCACGAAAAAGAAGTCTTATCATTATTTTTTGAAATGCAAGTAGCAACATTTGAACTAGATCAGTTTACCTTTGTTAGTTTTCTCCCGGCCTACGCTAACTTGGGAGATCTTGAAGTGGGTAAGGAACTACACCATGAAATCATTAGAAGAGGATTTCATTTTGATGTTTTCTTAGGGAATGCCCTTGTTGACATGTATGCAAAATTTGGAAGCATAGACAAAGCACGTGCCAACTGTGTGACAGAATGCTGTGGAAACATAGACAAGATGCGTGAGCTCTATTTGATAGTCAGATGTTGTAAATGTAGCTACCCTGGTAGACGTGTAATCAAAATGTGAAAGCAGAGATGAGGCACGCGAGGTATTTGACAGAATGTCTGTAAGACATGCAGTCTCATGGACCGAAATGATTGCAGAATTGGTACAAAATAAAAAGTCTTTGAAAGTTTCAAGCAAATGCAACTAACAGGTGTAAAGCCAGACTCGAAAACCTTTGACAACATTCTCCCCCACTGTGCCAAAACAAGAACCTCAGAACATGATATGAACATCCATGAAAGCAACCTGAAAAAGGAATTTATTGTACATGTTATAGATGCTGCTACTCTGGTAAACTTGTATCCAAAATGTGGAACCATAGACAATGCGCGTGAACTGTTTCCTAAAAATAAAAATAAAAAATGATGTGGAAGCATAGAGAAGGTGCGTGACCTGTTGGATAGTCCACCTAATAGAGATATGGTATCATGGAATGTGATGATTATAGGATATGCATAACATTGATTACGCGAACAGTTTAAAAAGAAATGCTAATGATAGCGAGATCTATGCACAAATGAGAGAAAGTGTAAAATAAAATATGCAAAAGAGATTTAGTTTGATGGTCTCATGTCTTAAAGTGAAGATATTTAGAAACTTTTAATCCAAGAGCAGGTGTAAAGACCAACTCTTCAACCTCTTCTGTGTCCCTCCTGGCTGCGCGCAAATGACATTTTTTTTGTTTTTTTTTTGGTAAGAAAATCAAAACATAGTGAATGCTCTAATGAGTACACATGCAAAATGTGGAACAAATGCGTGTGATCTATTTGGATAGAATGCTCAAAAGAGATGTTAAGAAAAATAGAAATAGACCTCATTTCCATATGCGCTGATGTGTTAAAAATGATCCCCACTTTAGAGGAAAACTAGAATAAAAAGACTCGAACTGCTGACTGAACACATCCATGAAATCGATGCCCATGAATATCGATAGTTCCCTATTCATGTCAAACTGCACAACAAATTTATTTGATATTTATTTGATGACAACAAATATTACCACAACCTGTGCAAGGCTTAAGCTGAGGTTAGAAACTACATGCCTCCTTAAAAAGACTTGTTCAAGAGAACGCATAGGTAAATGATATAACCATAATAAGATTTATATAAGCAGAGCACACACGTGGTTCAATTACAACACTAGGTAACCAATTTGAAAGATGAGCTAGTTTATAAAATCCTAATAGCCACGATTAGAAGAAATGATATTCACATTAAAACATTTCCAGAAATTAATCAGTCACCATTCTGATGGCCCTCCTTCTAGCGCCATATGTAGGACCCTAAATCTGCATTGGATCAAAAACCAAAACCCTTAGTATTGTTATTAAACCAAAGCAAACAAAAGATCCCCTATAAGATTCATTTAATCACAAGAATGATGCCAAAGAAACAAGCAAAACATAGAAGGGCATCATTCTAATGATCAAACTAGCATCTTATAGTGGATTGGTGTCACATGTGCTAGTGACCTTTCCCAACCCTTGATCAAAGCTCAAGTTGTGTAAATGATGGAGATGATGGATTGAAATGGACAAGATCAAATCTCAAATGAAGAGAGTAACCTTGCATAAAATTGTGGAGGATTTTCTTGAGGATGAAGCTTATCATTTAAATATTTTCAAAATGCTAAGTGTTGAAGAGAGACCAATGTGGGACTAAGATTGGACCAATGAAAGAATGACACTTGTCATCATGTGATAGGCCAATGAATGTGCAAGATTTGGGAAGAGTGCCCATGAGAGGGAAAATTTGAATTCAAATTTGAGAGTAAATGCTAAGTGGGGGACAAAAAAATAAGCAATAAATGCAATGTTGGAGGGACAAATCAACTTGTCTTTGAATTCAAAATTAAGGGAATATTCCCCATAAATGCCATGTTGATGGAAAATCTTGGATTTAATAAATCAATAAAATTGATTTATTTGTGCAAGTGGAGATATCTAGAGAATGCAAGTGGGTGAGATTATTATTTAATCAAGGTTAGATTAAATAAATGATGATTATGTTGATTTAATGCTGATTAGGTGAGTTGACTTTTAGGACTTTGATATTTGATTTGTTTAAATCAGAAAATGATGGAATATGATTTAGGATTTGATTTAAATGGATTTTTGATTTATTAAAAGGTTGATGATAATGTTTATTTGATGAATGACCTTAGGAAATGAGATTATTAAATGAATGGATGAAAGTGCACCTGATTAATTGATGAATGGTCCTAATGCGACATCTAATTTGACAGAATCCGATCGAATGCATAATGTTAATTTTGCATGTCTACAATATATATATACATACATACATACATATATATATACATACATACATATATATATATACATACATACATACATATATATATATATATATACATACATACATATATATATGCATACATACATACATATATGCATACATGCATATATACATGCATACATACATACATGCATGCATATATATATACATATGTATCTATGTATGTATGTATGTATGTATGTATGTATACCTTCCAGAGAGACTGTGTGGTAAAATGATGGAAAATAATGGGATACCCAAGAAAACATTAGTCATATGCATTAATTGGAACCAAAATGAAGTTTAATTGGGGTGTAATGTGTTTGGTGTCCTGTGCTAATGTTTGGTGATTAATGTGTACGAGTGATTTTTAATGGGTGTCAAAATAATTTTATAAGGTGCTAATGTGAATTAGATCCATTGACTTTTGAGTGGATTTGAATGATAGAATAGTTTTTATTAAATGTTAATAGTGACACATTTTGGTGCTTTTTTTTTTTGCAATGTATATCAATGATTTTTTGTAATGTATATGTATCTATGTATGTATACATTTATATGACTATATGCATTCATACAAACATGCAAAAAATCACAGATATATAAGGCTCCCCAAATAAACATTGAATCCAAATATAATGCAAAATTTAGTCATATCATCTCTAATAACCTACGTAATTGGCACCTACAAACTCAAATTTGAAACACAATAGTCAAATTGAATGCATTTAATTGTCAAATTCAAATTTCTAAATAAGAGGGACACCAACCAGTAGCATTCACAATTATTCTCCTCTGGTAATATCCTCTCCATACTACAGAGCATTGAATGGCATCCTTTGCACATTCCTCATATATATCCAAGGGTGATGAGAAACAATGAATATAACTTGAATAAATCTTGGTATACAATTCTATTAACATTTATATTTTTTTACATATATTTATGTTTTCCATATGAAACTTTTAATATGTTGAATTTGATTAATTATGTGTTGTTGTACATGCAGTATTGCAAAGGTCATATGATGTTTGTATGTTACTAGCCTTGGTTGTTACTACCTGTGGCTGTAAATATTTTCTTGTAGGCACAGGAGAACAAGGATAGGTGGTGCAACAATGTTCATGGTGGGAAACTCGGTAAATGTGTTTGTCAACACACCAAATAATTAAGGATTTTTTGTTGATATGGCTTTAAGTTTCAATTATTTCTTTTTATTGTTCACTAAATAGTATGTCTTTTTATTTATTTTCAATAACTATTGTCCATTTTTATTTGTTCTATTATATTTGTTTGTTGTGGTAGGCATTTCAAATGGCTAGGAGGTTGTAAAGAGCATGTCAAATTGCAAGATGAAATTTCAGGTAAAGTCTTTCAAGAATTTACTTTGGTTGTGACCCGATAGACATTGTGTTCATTTATAATGTTCATTTTTCTTATTCATTGTTAACTTACATTTACAATTTACAATTAGATTGATTTCCAATTGTAGGGTTGAAAAATTTATAATTTCAATTAGATTAATCTATGGATAAGTTGCATATATAAGTATAGATATATGTATACATACACTTAGTTGTGTATACATACATACATACATACATACATACATATATGTATGTATGTATGTATGTATTTATGTATGTCTGTATGTATGTATGTATAGACAACTTTAAGGAGATTGTAAAGAGCGTGTCAAATTGCAAGATGAAAATTTAGGTAAAGTCTTTCAAGACTTTACTTTTGCTGTGACCCAGCAGACATTGTGTTCATTTTGATTATTCAATGTAAACTTACACTTACAATTTATGGATATGTTCGATATAGATGTATAGTTATATATATGAATGCATATACTTAGTTGTGTATACTTATACACACACACACACACAATTATGTGTATGCATACATATACATATATATTATGTATATGTACATGCATATACATAGTTGTGTGTGTGTGTATGTATGTACATAATTTTCTGAATTTTAATTACATGCATTTCTTAATGTACATTTAAATTTTCAACAAAGTTAGTTAGATGAATACAAAAACACATATGCAAAAAAATGATAGGTGAATACAACCAACACAAAACTGATTTTGAATCACAAAAAGCATAAATCATTAACTTGGACAGCTCCCAAAACATTCCTAGGCTGAAATCATATTTATTGCATCATAAACATGATTAAGACAAAGTTGGAAAGAAGACAAGGAGTCTTCAGTTTTACAAAAAACACATCGGCACACATCGAAGTAGAAAAGTTCACAGCAGACAAGAATTTAGTTGTACAAAAATACACACTAGCACAAATTGAGGTCAAAAAGTTCACAACAAAAAATCCTAATCAGACATCCATAGATCTGATTAAGAAGTGGTGTCCTTGGGGGTCAATTCACTCCACATTAACTAGAGAAGATGTTAAGGACTGTAGATTATTTTGTATGGCACTTGCTATACAAGCAAGTTGTTCCTAATTTTCCTTTGGATTGAGTTGTAACTATTGAGAGAAGCCTTCAGAGGACCCATTTTGTAGGCTACTAAGAGCAACAAAGGCTGGAGAAAAAATGTTAATCATGTCCCTTAAAATTGGATGTTGAGTTGGAAGAGGAGTTGTAGGAGTACTCTTACTTCTATTTCTTTCTACTCTTTCTATCTACTTTTGGCTTTCCTTCAACTATCGAGCAATATTTGCTTGCTCCCTTTCATACTCCTTTTGATGTTGTTGCCTGAGCTTCTCCTTTGAAATTTTCTTTTTTTTTGCAGCACGCTCCAATATCTTTACCTCCCTCTGTTCTAGGATTTATTCTCTTTTTTCCTTTTTTTCAGCCATTTTCTCCCTTTTCCTTTGCTGCAATTCTTGGTTTCTTTGTTTCTATGCCTCTTGTTCATTCAACAAATTGAAAAAAAATCATCTGATGCCAAAATTTGAAATTTCCTACTTAGGCGTAGCACCTCATTGTGACCTCTATTAGATGATTGGTGCACCCTTTGCGTTGGGAGTTGCAAAAAAATGCTTCTCCTACCTGTTGGTTGCTAGTCATAGACTTTTGTGCATGGCACATAGTCATCTTCTTTGTTGCTTTAGTCATTACCTTCCACTCCATCTACTTCATTTTCAACCTCCTAATTTCTCCCAGTCATGAAATAATGGATGGCCTCTTCAAGATCAACATGTGGTGGTGATGGCATGGACAACCCTTCATCCCCTTGAGTGAAATTTATATGCACCCCTATTTTTAAAGTTGCATCTTGAAATTTAGATGGCAGATTGAGACTCTATTCATTTTTAGCTTCCTGATTACATGTTTGAATTGTTGGTTATTCTTAAATTTCTATCGCCTCAATGTTTTATGTGCAATATCCTTCTTCGTTTGTTGGATTTGGGGGATTTATTATAGAAAAGTTTTCCACAAACTATCCAATATGTTCCTCATTCCAACCTACTATCCTTAGACAAGTCTCTACTACCATGAATTGTGCCTCATCATTAGTTGTATCAACCTCTATTTCAGCTCCCAATGTAGTTCCTTCATTTTCAACCATAAAATATTTTCTTGACCACATATCCAATTCAAATGCATGTCGATATAATGGCCAAATTCCCAATCTTCCAAACCACTTGCAATGTTATTAGGAGTCAAAGCTTGTACAAAAGCTTTGTTGGCAAGTTTTTCCAACTCTTCCCTTCCAATGTCAAGTTGGGGATGTGTAGAGAGCCATATACTCCTATGTTGTTTGAAGTAGTTTTTGAAAGGTGAGAATACACTAGCATCAAGGGGTTGCAATTTATCATTGCAATGTGCTGGAAGTATGAGAAAATCTATTCCCAAAGTCTTTGCTTCTTCGATTATTTTGAATGCCACATGGCTACCATGACCGTCAAAGATGAGAAGTTGTCTATTTGTTTGTGACACCCCTCTTGGGACATTTCTTGCAAAGTGTTTTAACCATTCCACAAATAATATTTGGTCATCCAAGCATGCTCTTGGATTTCCATGCATGCCCTTGGCTCACAATTAACAATATAGTCTCTAATGTTCCTTTTGAACTTGAACAAATAGTAACCAAGTATAGCTTGACCTGCTACACTAACAAAAGCTAGAAAATTGATTCATTCTCTACTTTTAGAAATTAGTTGTGGAACAAATTTGGTCCCTATTTTTGCAATAAATCTCATTGCATAATTTTTGTCAACCTGCACACCCGTTTCATCTCAATTCCATATTTTTTTGGGCCCATAATTGTGTTTATTGTACAACTACTTCAAGTTGTCATAGAATGAAGAAACTATTTCGGGGCGTAGCATTATAGCTCGATCTATGTCCACTCCTTCAAGTGTTTGAATTGTCAGATCAAGATGCCTTTGATGAAAAACAACCCACCATGACCTCCTTAGTATCCCATTTGTGAATGGGTTAGGCCTCGCTCCAACCATTTGTGCCACCGTTGACTTAAGTTGTGAGACTTGAAGGCCATGGAAAATATAAGCCATGTCTTTACACCACTGCACAATTTTAGATTCTTCTTGATCAGATAGGAAAATTCATGGCCCCTTCCTTTTTGTGGATGTCACACCATTGAGCCATGCCATCAAACTGCTAGGAAAGATTCCCCATTTGATCGTTGAACCTCTGATTGACATTCAATTGTCCTCAACATCTACAATGGATTTTTCCATGTGATTCATAGTCCAACTTTTTTTGCATAGATCAGGGGTTGTCACATGGTCAGCAGGTGGCAGTTCCATTTCTACCTTAGTATTATGAACAATAGGCTCATAACCATCATTTTCATTTGTCTATTCTGCATTTTTAGAAATAGCATCTTTTTTGATGTTGATTGTTGGCTCTTCATCAACAACATTTGGAACATTGAACATCACTCCACGAGGTACTCTAATTAAGAAACTCCCACTCGATCTTTTCCTCTTCTGCCCTAGTGCAATGATTATCAGTGATCCTATACATTGTAAGCAATAAAGTGTCAAAAAAATAATGTTGAAAGTAGTAAAAAAAAGTTGAAATCATTATTGAAACAACCAACAAACCTAGGAGTACCATTGTTTTCTTTCTAAAAGGAGAATGATGTTTGTTGATACCTCACACCATGGAGAGAAAACATCATCAAACATATGTATGTACAAAAATTTATATAAGTATACCTTTGTCTATGTAATTATATGTATAGATATATATACATATATATCTATATGTATATGTATGTATACATATAATTACAAATATATTATTACATAGAAAATCACTGATATACATTGCAAAACAAAAAAGGGTACTAATTGTGTCACTATTAAAATGCACTTAAAACTATTTTATCATTCAAATCCCCTGAAAATTCAATGGGTCTAATTCATGTTAGAACCTTTTCAAATTATTTTGGTGCCTGTTACAAATCACACCTACACATTAATCGCCAAACATTAGCACTAGACAACAAACACATTACACCCCAATTAAACTTCATCTGGGGTACGATTAATGCATATGACTAATGTTTTTTTTTGGGTATTGTTGTGCCTTCAGCAAACGGGTATGTGTAGGATCATGATGGGCCAAAAGTGGCAATATGATGGGTATGTGTAGGGTATGTGGCTGGTGAATTTTTTTTACCCAAAATTGAAGAAATGAAAAGGGTTTTTAAAGGAGATTCTCAGCTTTCTGCCAATATAAATTATGATTTACTTATAATTTAATAAATAATTATTATTCATTTTCTATTTGAATTATGACTAAAGTCCTTATTGATAGGCTGATTGAAAAAAATATAGCTTCCAAAGTATCACATTTTTAATTCAAAACATGCGTCACATTTTATGCTTTGCATACTATAGGATTAAAAACAAAAATTGAATTTCATGAATTTTAACCAAGTTAAGTGGTCAAACATATGATTTTTATATTTTTAAAAAGTTGTAATAAAATTTAATTCATAATTAATTATTTACTTGGAAAAAAATTACAAAAAATATGCATCACATTGGGACATGAGTCCTCTACTTATATCTAAAATATTACAAAAAATACTATCATTTTATTGTGGTTAGGGTGGTCAGACAGACACCTACTTATGTTTTCCCCGAAATTGAAGTACTACTGCATTGAAATTTCAAATTTTCACCAAATAGATTTTAAAAATAAAATAAACCTAGTAGTTTAGAAACTACATTCAATTTTCTACAGAATCTTTTCTTACATATTTTTGAAATAATATAGATAACTTATTCAAATTTTTATGTCAAATTTTCTAACTCTAATTTTTCTAAATTTTTTGCCATTGAAGGGCCTATTTTTTTCATAATGATCCTGCACATACCCACACATGCCCCATTCAAAATAGGGACCCTTTCTTTTCTTCACCTTACTAGGTCACTTTTGGTTGCCACCTCATTTTGTGTGCCCCCTATTTGGTGTTCAAAATGGTTAGTGAGTCCCAAAGAAGTCATCTCGAGTTGATCATGTTTTTTCCCCCTCAAATCTTCAAAGTTCCAAGTCTTTGTGGGTTCCCATCAGTTGTTTACCTTAGTGTTTTAAAGCTGGCATCCATGGAGCCCATCGAGCCCACCTTGTCGGGCCACCCCTCATGGGTTTCCCTTGCCTCACGACCATTCCCAATGACTGTCCTTTGTTAGCTTCCCACTCAGCAAGACCCAGATCCTCTAGCGTCATCC
The DNA here is from genome assembly GCA_007258455.2 of Sequoia sempervirens. Taxonomy (NCBI): domain Eukaryota; kingdom Viridiplantae; phylum Streptophyta; class Pinopsida; order Cupressales; family Cupressaceae; genus Sequoia; species Sequoia sempervirens. The sequence goes on from VDFB02000017.1 coordinate 485,845,338, forward strand.
ATTTATCATTGAACAACCTAACGGCTATCACCCAACTGCTACTGAACTGTTGGATCTCAGTGTCTCCAACACCATTTTTGAATTTGTAGCCCATAAACCTTTAGCCCTTTGTACGATCAATTAATGGTTGCATTTAATGCCTCATTTTCTATAAATAGGAAAATTGTATGTCATTTTCATCTATCAGTCGCTCAGAGAGGAGTCAGAGAAATAGCTTGTCGTGCCGCCATCACTTCTACATCGTTTGATCTTCATTTCCAGATCATTTCTACCTGATGGGTCATCCAACTTCATCAGATTTGTGAGGTAGATCTGCCACCTATGCCTCACTTTGAGTTTTTCAATTTTTGTGTAAAATCACTAAGTATAAGGGACAAAAACTTAATAGGTAGATAAATTATGGCAAAGCACACAAAACCCACATCATGAAATTTGAAAAAACCTCAAAATTGACCCATACTTTAGTTGTGGGACTTGAACTCTCGACAACCGTTCATTAACTGGGTCTTTTTCCTCCCTCGGACCCATAGACTCTCATTTCTATAACCATCGCTTCAAAGTTACATCAAACTTTAAATGATGGGTGACCCCTCTGGGTCTGCCCTAGTGGGAGGATGCTCCTTTTCCATTTGGAACTTATCAAAATCCATAAGTGAAAATGAAATTCTAACAAGCTTCTCAGGTCCGCCCCCACGAGATTCTATCCCCAGGGCACCGCTCATGGTCTGTTGCCCCCAAGCGGCTTTCAGAGCTTGACTTTCTAGCGCTTGGGTCACATCCTTCTGATTTCCCTTAAACTCACACTTAAGAAGTCTCAAGTCACTTCTTGTCTCGGGTCTCACCTCGCGGACTTCCACTGGTGGAGTTCCATCCACGCCTCACTATCTCGAGCTTCTTTGACTGTCTGTCCATCCGACTTTCAGACCCCCAGTCCTCACTAACTTCTTTCATTTTGAACTCTAAACAATCATATGCCAAACTCTTTTTCAGGCCCCAGCCATGGACCTTTGTCTGCGGGTTGTTGCAGTGAGAGCACCGTCACTTATAGATTTTGAGTGATAGCCTTCCACCCTTTGGGTCTCGGTTTTATCTCAACTATTTGAATGGAAAGTGGAAATTGTTAAGTGCTTAACCACCAACAGATTGCTCTTTTCAAATTGCCATCATCGGGACTCTATCCCATCACCACCATAACTAGAAGGAAAACTACCTCTATCCTTCTGGTGCTCGGAACTTGACCTTACCTTAGCCACTAAACTTTGAAATGATGAAGTAAAACATGATGGCCTTATCTTTGCCTGGACCTGATCTGGTAGGTTGTTCCCACCCAAAATCTATCTAACCTCTATCATTTCCAACAACAATTTCCCAACGTCCTTCCATCCCTTTCAACCTAAAGTGCTTAAAGAACAAAGAGTGATATCGACAACCTTCTAGAGCTGCAGGTCCTGCCCACCAAAAATCCACCCCCGGGATGTCGTCTTACCAGATTCATTCCCAACGATAGAGTTCAAATAGCCAAGAGTCATCTTGAATCTGATTTCCAAAAGGATGGCCTTAATGCCCTTGAAACTTCAAACTGAATTTGATCCACATGCCAAAATAGGGAACTCTCCATAGTGGACCCCACAAATAGACCAAATTTGAAGGCAAGTCAGGACGGGCATGATACTATGCCCTGATTGTCATCCCTCCTGCAACTTCCCCAAACTACCATCAGCCTAGGGAAATCTGACCCTCAGGACCCAAATTGTTGAAACTCCCTCCTGCAAAATACTAATGTCAATTTGAAAGAAATGTTAGGATTATTAAATGATGATTCATCTAGTCTAACACCATTTTGTAGAGATTTGGTTAACATTTCCATGTTTTCATGTGTGAATGTGCTTACCTCTCTTTTTCTCGCAGGATATATGGAATCAGGTGCAGGACCATCGGGGGTAGCTATGGAGAAGGAAAAAGGGAAGAAAATAGCCAAGGCACCCTGCAGGAAAAACAAGAAAGACCAAATGAAATATAATTTCTAAGGGGAACCTCTGAACTCCAAAGTCACCTCAACCTGCAATGAGGTATCTGGCACAAACATCAGGCATGTAGACATTGATGAATTGAAGCAGAGAGTCTGAATCAACCGTACAACCAAAAGTGCGAGAAGGATCAAAATTAATGGGTTGGCCAAAGCTACAGGTTTCCATCCCACTCTTATTTCCCCTAAACTAGTGATGGCCTGCAAGGAGGCATATCAACCAGAGACCAGAACCATTGTGGATAGAAACATAAATGTTTTGGCTGACATGTCTATCAAGTCCATAATAAATACTTTTCATATCCCCACCTTTAGAGATATGGAGGAAGCATTCATAGAAGATGGCAAGGCGATGTGGGATGAAGACCCTCTTAAATGCAAAAGGCTCATCATCCAATACTAGTTGATCTAGGAGCTCTTCTGTAGTGACTTTTATGAGGACTACCATGATTTGGTGACCTTCCTGAGTAGGGTCATGGGCCTCCCAAATACGGCCTATTTCTAGGATTGGATGGTATATTTTGTGGAAGAGATACTTCAAGGTAAAACTATGTTTTACTGGGAAGAAATAATTAGTGATTGCTTCCATGAGTAATTTATGGATATAAAGAAAACCTAACGCTTCTATATGATGTCCTACATGGTCTATTCACTAGTGGAACAAACACAATATAGAGGTTTGTTTAGGGCTCCTGATCAGGAATGAGGAAGAGAACTGAAAGTATATGATAAGTACCCTCAATTGTAATTAACAAACTTTAAGAGGGATTATTGTAGGGTCAATGATGCTTTCATAGGTCATATCATCAGATTGCTTAGGGGTGACTTTGAAAGAAGAGTCTCCCACAGTGCCAATGCCTTCCTCAAATAATTTTCCTTCTCATTCATTCAGTATCCAAAGTTCACATACATCTGAGCTGAGGGATTTTTAGAGAAACCATACAAGCTGCCCTGGTACCCCAACAACCCGATAATACTATTAGAACTCAGTAGTTGCGACATGCACACACCCTCCTAAGTAGCAAACATAAGGTTGGGATGCCATATCCACTATCCTTCAACCAAGGGCTATATGAACTCCACACATCCTAGTGTACTGACAATTCAGAAAAAGAGCTTGTGGAGTATCACTTGAGGTTCTACACTACTTGACCACAAATGGACCCTTATGGTAAGTTGAAGAAGATTTTCGCAAATGAATATGCCCATCCGCATAGTGTTGATGGATTTTTCACCAACTACAATGATGATAATGAAGTGCAAATGAGGCAATACATGTGCATGACTGTGTATTTTGTAAAGAGGGTCAACCTATTCCTAGTGCCAGACCAAGTAGTGGAGGATGAGAATACAGTAATGCATCCTCGATACAATGTAGTTGCCAACCTATCGCTGCCACTAATTGACTAGGATGAGCAAGAGTTTGATGACCTGAATATTCTAAACAAGTCTGTTGAAGCTCAAACAAAGGAATGGACTGATGTGAAAATTTCCCAATTAAAGCAACAATGGGTCACTCTGACCTACGAGAAACTTGAAAAAGAACCTGCAAGTGAGATAGATAGTGGGACAGTTGTTGCCCCAATAGAAGAAGCTTCTCAATCCCCTCTAATCACTAGGTCAAGAAAAAGAAATGAGACGGTTGAAGGATAGTCTACACCCCATGTATACTCGAATATTTCGAAAGGTGAATCCTTTAAAATGCCAAAGACATCAGGTAGTCTTGATACCATCTAGGAGGACCCTCTTCATGAAGGGGAGGAAGTAGAGGTTGACCAACCAAAGTCCCCACCTACTACATCCACCCTTCCAACCACTACTACCATTAACGTTACTACTACTGCTTCCTCTCGGGCAATGGTTGTTACTTCCCTACCTGCAATGGATATCTCTATCCACCTTGCTTCCACTCTGCCCACAACCCAAGTAATGGTAATAGATTCTTCCTCTACCACCACCTCTTTGATTTTCTCTATTTCCATGTCTCCGACCACTTCTCTTCCTCTAGCAAATACAACAATACCAATTCCCGCGCTCTCACTTCCAGAAGCCTTCTACCAACATATGCAGAATGTTTCCCCAAAACTGTGAGGGGTGTTGACAAATCCAACCATTCAAGCTACCTTGGCACAAATTCTTGCTAATATTCCCACCTCCACTCCTCCAACTAAACCACCATAAATGAAATCCACAATGGAAATATCAAAGGATTTGGAGAGACAAGACAAGGAAGCCACTAAAGGGATTGAGGAGAAAGAAAATGATTACCATTATCATCCCAAGTTCCAGTGCTTGCCAATTGATGAAGTGGTGCATGAAGGTGAAGAAGCAGAATCCTCTGAGAGTGACGTAAACGATGTTACCACCAAATATATTGTGGAGACCTTTGATGTAGACCTCAAGGAGGAGCTAGCCCAACAATTAAAGGATATTGGAGAGGAAGAAGAAAGGCAGCCTTGCAAGGAAGAAAAGGAATCAAGTGATGAGATGGAGGAGGATACTGAACCTCCAATTGGGGAGCATGATGAAAGCCCCAAACATGATGAAGAAATTCCTCTCTCAGGAGAACAAGAAGAGAAAGAAGAGAAAGAAAAGAAAGAACAAGAAGAAGTACCACCTCAACACGAGGAAGAGGAAAAGAAAGAAGAAGATGAATCCCAAGAAGAGGTTGAAACCCACAAAAGCCTAGGAATGGAGTAGCCCAAAGAACATGGGCATGAAGAAGAAAGGAAAAATGTTGAAGGGGAAGATAGCTCCAAAGAACATAGCCACCAAGTGTCCACAAAAGGAAACTATATTCATTCATGATTCATATTCAAAGAAGAAGGAGAAAGGTCTAGGCATGAGACCCTAGGTAGTAGGGCAATGGAGATTTAACACACCCAAGAAGAAGAGCATGATCATGAATAACCAAGGGGAGAATCTCATATGCCTGAGTGGCTTGAGAAACAACTGGAGAAGAAATATCCTACCCCAAATGATCCAAGAGCAAGGCTAGAGGCCATCTTGGCCCGAGCCCAGATTAGCACCATGAAAGAAAAGAAGCCTATGGTTAGATCTCAGCTAACCATGGACACCTATGGATCTAGAACCATGCAAATAGCCACACCGGTGGTGGGAGAAGAATGAATAAGTTACAAAATCTCCACCATTGACTTGGGGATGGCTACTAGGGAGCAAAAAATCAACCACCTCCAAGGGTCCTTCACCACTATCATGCATTAGATTCACAAGGATAAGATTTCAAAAGAGGAACTAAAGGCACAAGTTGTTGATTTGATGACATATTTTCAACAATGGTTGTCAGTAGAAGAGATTCCCACCACATCCTCAACACCACTAGAATTATTGTCCAAGGACTATATTGATCAGCTTGAGAAGAGAAAGAATTGGATGAAAGCTATAGAGGATTGGTTCAAACAAGTTATCTACAATGGAAACATGGGCATTGCCCGTCCAGTTGGAATTACCAACAAATTCCTAGAGTTGTGAATAGTACTGAATAAGAAAATTCTACACTGATTTCCCCGAATTATACAGAATCACATACCCCAAGCTTGTGGTTATCCTCAAGGTACCTGAGGGATCTTGGGAAAAGGAATTTTCTTTGGAAAAAGGTGATCATTGGCTTGTAGAGACGTGGAAGCTAGGAATTGACCACATAAAGGACGTATTGGAGTAAGTGCTTCATGAGGTGGAGATTGAAATTGATTGGATCAAGGAAGCCTATGATGTTTGTGAAGAGTACATAAAGCTGATGATGGACTTTGATGTGCCCACCGTTGAATTAAATCCCAAAAAGATAAGTCCCTACTTTGACAAGAAAATGGAGAGTGGGACTGTGGATGTGCTAACACCTGATTTCATTGGTTTTTCTGCAAGATCTTTCTCTCAGTCCAAACAAGTGATTAAGAATGCACAAAAATTTGACGAGGACTGGATACCATCTAATATCTTGGAATGGAGAAATCTCTAGGTGTTGCTCAAAAAGTTTGTGGAGTATGCCACTATGAAGAGAAATGAAGGAATCCTTGCTATTGATGATGAGTTCCTCACTGTGTAGCTACAGCAAAGGGAAATCAACAAAAAAAAATTGGTACAGTGCTGCCACAATAAGACGAAATAGGGAAAAGACAAAGAATGTATTTTAAATTGTAATATATTTGGGGTTAGGTGAAACCCTATTTTTTAATGAGTCTTGGCCACACAATGTAATTCAATCTTGGCCATTCATTTTTCTTTCGGAACACTATAAATAGGGGGTCTCCTCTCATTTTCAAGAGAGAGTTGAGTTGTTGTAAAGGCATGCTGCAAAATTTTTAATAGAAGTTCATTGGCTTTTAGTGGACTCTTGAGTTTCTACTACATGTTACATGGTTCTTCTCGCATATTTAATTAATTTTAAGTAGATTTACTTGTCTTTGCTATTCTTCATGTTTCAACTTGCTTTAGTAGATTAGATAATGTTGTTCATTGGTTTTGAAGCATTTTTGTTGTGTGTTGGAAACCTTTTTGGTCCATACTTTTTTCTGTTTATTGATGGTAGACAGCTATGTAAATTTAGTTTGGACTTAAATTGAAAGCTTCTCTAAATTTCCATTGTTTTTTCATGCTTATGGTGAATGAATGATTGAATAGGGTATGTGCAAGATCATGTGGGCCAAAAAGTGGCAATATGGTGGGTATTTGGATGATGAATTTTTTTTACCCAAAATTGATGAAATGAAAAAGGGTTTTTAAAGGAGATTCTTATCTTTCCACCAATATAAATTATGCTTTACTTTAAATTTAATAAATAATTATTATTCATTTTCTACTTGAATTAGGACTAAAGTCCTAATTGATAGGTTGATTGAGAAACATCTATAGCTTTCAAATGGTATCACATTTTTTGAATCCAAAACATGTGTCACATTCTATGCTTTGCATACTATAGGATTAAAAAAGAAAAATGAATTTCATGAAGTTTTGACCATGTTAAGGTGGTCAGACATACGAGTTTTTATATTTTTTAAAAGTTGTAATAAAAAAATCATAATTAATTATTTACTTGGAAAATAATTACAAAAAAATATGCATCACATTGGGACATGAGTCCTCTACTCATATCTAAAATCCTATAAAAATATATTATCATTTTATTGTGCTTAGGGTGGTTAGACAGACACCTACTTCTTTTTTTCCTGAAATTTAAGTACTACTACATTGAAATTTCAAATTTTCACCAAATAGATTTTTTTTTTTAAATAAACCTAGTAGTTTTGAAAACTAAAATTAATTTGCTACAAATTATATTCTTACATATTTTTGAAATAATATATAGATAACTTATTCAAATTTTTATGTCAAGTTGCCTAACTCTGATTTTTCTAAATTTTTTGCCACTTAAAGGCCTATTTTTTTGATGATGATGTTGCACATACCTAATATCTACAGTCCTTAGAAGCTTGCACAAATTTCATTAGACTGTGATATAATCTAGTCAAGTGAAATTATGTTTAGGAAGGCTGTCCACATTAGAATCCTCCATGATCACTGGGTATGTGCAGGACCATGATGGGCCAAAAAGTGGTGATATGATGGGTATGTGTAGGGTATGTGGCTAATGACTATTTTTTTACCCAAAATTGTTCAAACAAAAAGGGTTTTAAAGGAGATTCTCATCTTTCCACCAATATAAATTATGATTTAATTTGAATTTAATAGATAATTATTATTCATTTTCTATTTGAATTACGATTAAAGTCCTGATTGATAGGTTGATTGAAAAACATCTATAGCTTTCAAATGGTATCACATTTTTTGAATCTAAAACATGCATCACATTCTATGCTTTGCATACTATAGGATTAAAAAATAATAGTTTTATGAAGTTTTGACCAAGTTAAGGTGGTCAGACATACGAGTTTTTATATTTTTTAAAAGTTATAAAAAATTAGTAATTAATTACTTACCTGGAAAAAAATTACAAAGAAATATGAATCACACAGAGAAATGAGTCCTCTACTTATATCTAAAATATTATAAAAAAATATTATCATTTTATTGTGGTTAGGGTGGTCAAACATACACCTACTTCTTATTTTTTCCCTAACATTTAAGTACTACTGCATTGAAATTTCAAATTTTCACCAAATAGATTTTTTTTTTAAAATAAACTAGTAGTTTAGAAACTGCATTCAATTTACTATAGATTCTATTGTTACATATTTTTGAAATAATATAGATAACTTATTCAAATTTTTACATCAAGTTGCCTAACTCTAGTTTTTTGAATTTTTTCACCACTTAAGGGCCTATTTTTTCCATGATGATCCTGCACATACCCCACTATTCACTGTAGAATTTCAGATCTAGGAACCTTCTCTCTTCCCTACCCTTTTTTGATTTTTTTTATAAATAACCTATGCTAAGGTTTATTGCAAATTTTAAAGCCAAATCTAAAGCTAAAATAGGAGTTTAGGACTATTGTTTGAGCCTGGGAAAATTACATACTAACATCCCCATCTCAGGAACTCCATTTCAAGATCTAACTTATCTCCAACTTAACCTTGTAATTCCAACCTATGATTACCAAAAAAATTGCATTGAAACAACTGAGAGAGTCCATGTATGTCATGACCTAACACTCGAGAGACCTTGGGGTGATTTTCAACAACTTGTTGTTGGAGATTGTCTTTTAAGAGAGGTAGTGCATCTATGCACTACCTGTGTTGAGAAAGTGTATAAAACATAGATCAATAGAATTGGCACTAGAAGGAGGGAACCTTTGTTAAGCTGGATTGAGGTGATTCACTCTCCCCTAAGAGGTCCAAAATAATTTTAAGGTCTACTCCAAACAAAGGGGAATTTCAAGAATTATAGCCTCCCACAAGGGCTAGAAGAACTAAGAGAGAGGGCACAACCTCTTCTTCCTCTTCCATTCCACCCACTTCACCTCCCTTCTCCTTCTATTCACCTCAGACTTAGTAGACTTCCTTCACCTTTATTCATTCCACTTAGCCATACCGCATTGCTTTCCCACCTCTTGCTTCGACACCAGTACATTTTGACCCATTTTTTGATGAATGTCGGGTCAGAATTTTGATGTTTCAAATATCGTTGAAATTATGACATAATAATAGCGATGAACAACCATCAAAATTCTAATGGACGGTCGTCAAAAAATGGGTCAAAATGTAAAGGCCACAACCAGGGTCCTCTCTCTTTCCCTGCCCTCAAAATCCAAGGTGTAGTCCCGACTGCTACTACCCCTATGCAGCCCCAGGTTACTATTCAACAACAAATATCACCTCCTCCTCCCCTCATGGCTTGGCTTGGGAAAAATCCTTCTCGGTTGCACTTCAATGCCTACCATGACATGCATAAGAATTTGGAGATCTTTTGTTCAAAGTTCAGCCCTCGAGATCTATCGAGGATGGTTGAAGAAAACATCAAGTTATTCCAAACAATGCTAAAAGACATGTAGATCGTTCACAAAGATGTGGCATGTAGGATTTTCCCTTATTCGTTGGGGGAAGAAGCCTTCTATTGGTACATTAACTTGCTGGTGGGTTCCATCACATCTTGGAATTTTTTGATGAACACCTTCTTGTAGAAGTACAAGATCCCAATTAGCCCTTCAAAGCTATATCAAAAATTCATGATAGTTCATAGGGAAATCAATGTTTCGATCAGCACCTTCAATGATCGATTCCACCAAGCCTACACAAGGTTGCAAGCCCCGTATGTGCTCAATGATGTTGTTTTCTTACCAATCTATTATGTAGCATTGGACTACCTTATGGCTGTGTTGGTGAAGAGAATGAAACCACCTCTAACTAGACTAGTAGACCCTTATGTGGAAACAGTTATTGCTAGCAATGACTTGGGTCAAAACAACTCTAGTCCATTTCCCTCCTTGGGGTAGCTAGCTCATCCTCTGTAGATTCAGGGACTTACCCAAGCATTGGAATAACAGACTCCCCTGATGAATTAAGTGCCACAACTTCCTCTAGTGCCTCACCCAGGGAAACCTATGAATCAGGCACCCCTAGTGCCTCACTACTTGTATCCCCAACAACTACAAGTGTATTCACAACAGCCTCTAGTTCCTCTATATCTACAAGGGCTTCAATCCATGTTAGCTCAACAAAATCACCTAGAGGCACAACCTATCTTCCTTTAGAATCAAACATTGTAGCCAAGCAACACAAAGAAGGACCAATTGGATGAGCTGACAGAGATGATCTAAAAGATTTCCATAGAGATGACACACTTGAGAAATTAAAATAGCTAGTTGCAATCCTCTCAACACAACATTCAAGATAATCTCAATCAAGAAAGTTGGGATAATTGTGAGGTAAGTACCTCATCTGGGCCTAACTCCAATCATAACCTCAAAAGGAGGACCTCATAGAGACAAAATAGAACATGGAATACAAGGTTGAACAATGGAGGTGTCCCCACCCCTTTTGATCAGCCTGCTAGCATAGAGAACATAACTAGCAGAGTGTACCTTGTTGAAGCTACTCTATCTAGATGGTGCAAGATTCTTAAGATGAATAGGCATTTTCAATTGGATTACCCTGAATTCCAAATAGTCACAAAGATCTTTCTAATGGAGGTCTAGAACACTGTTGAGAGAAAAAAATGCAAAGATATAGTTCCATCTGAGCCATACGATTCCTCCTATCTCATGGTCAACTAGGCCCCATTCCTACATAGCAAAAGCAACGAGCCCGAGATCAAGACCGCCTCTGCCAAAAATGAAGAAGTACAAGAGGTGAGTAATGAAGAAGCCTTGTCTCATCTCTTTAATTAAGCAGATAATGGCCCTCTTGATGAGGAGGAGTTTTAGGAAAATGAGGTCCAAATGTTCCATCAGAGAGCCACTCCATATTACTTGAGAAATAGACAAGCAAGAGGAACTTTCACTACCTCCACTCCTAATTATTTCAGCACCCTACTTGACCCCAATGCTAGCAACAATCCTGGCTACCCCCATGTGCCCAAGAAATATTTGAATAACAACCAACATCCTAATCAAAACCAAATTCAGCCTACTAGCTCATCCATAGGCAAATATTTTGATGTCGAAATCAAAAAAAGGGGGGAATATGTTGGTGAAGAATTTAAGAAAATTAAAATTATCTTGTCTACCTTTGAGTTCCTCAAGGTTCCTATAGTTAGGAATTCCTTTTTTAGAGTGATTAATGGAACCCCCTCCTCTAAAACAACACAAGAGATACTTGCTAAGAGAGTCACCTTTGAGGAGCCTCAACAAGAGCCTGTAATCCAAGATATCATATAGGTAGGAAGAAGGACATTTCCACAAACCAACAAGCTAGAAAACAACCTGCCAAAGAGTTGACCTCGGTGCAAACCAAAGAAAATTCCAATGAGAAGGACAAGATTCAAGTGGCCTAGGATGACATGCCTATGGAATTATTCCAAGGTAACTTTGAGATGCAACCCTTCCTCACCACAATCAGAATATTTGGAAAGAACCTGCACAATCTTTTGATATACTCTAGAGCATCAGCCAATGTCATGCCTTTGGTAGTATGTAGGGCCCTTGGGATTACCCCCATGCCCTCTAGGAGAAAAGTGACTCAGCTGGACAAGACTAAGGTCAACATCATTGGGGAGATCGATCACATCTCAATTCAAATTGCTGCAGATCCAAGGGTGCAATAGGTAATTGACATCCAAGTTTTAGACATTCTTGACACATATGGGATTATCTTGGGATGGGACTTCACTAGTGCATTGAATGGGTATGCTGCAATAGACTTTTCTCACATGTGGCTACCATGGAAAGTATTTCCAAACTAGATTCGAATAAATCAAGATCAACGAATGAAATTCATGATCACCGAATATAACAATGTTAATGAGGTGTTGTTTGCTAAAACAAAATTTGTAAATTATTGCCCCTTTGCCTATCAAGAAGGAGCGGAGCCTCAAGAAGAAGAACTAGCTGCAAAGGTCTTCCTGGTGAAATGTACTCCTCCAACCAACTTGGCCCATGTGCCTCAAAGCCCAAAAATGTTAGTGGAATTAGAATATGAAGAGCATTATGAAGATGGAAATTTGGAATTTTTGGACAGTTTTCAAGATTTCATGAAGAAGTGAATACAAAATCAACTTAGTCTAGGAGCCATAATGGACTTCTAGGAGCTCCTACTCCCTAGCTAGTGTAGAGTTGACAATGCTTCACAATTTGAGTTTGAATGTTTTTTGTGTCAAGCAGTAGTGGAAGATGTCAAAGGACTAGTTACTCCTCAAAACGAGGTGTCAACATAGCGGTTGTCAACCAATCACAGTGAACCAATACCTACTTCAGAGGTTATGGATGCAAGCACACAACCCAAAAGGAATGAACACATAATTGGTCTCGATGTCAAAGAGCCTTCCAAGTTCTAGACATTGCACTTTGACGGATCTAATTCAAAGTAGGGAGCCGGAGCCGGGTTCAAACTTATTAGCCCTATGGGTAAGGCTTAATTTTATACTCATATACTTCAGTTTTATTGTACCAATAACATAGTGAAGTATGAAGCATTAGTACATAGTCTTTTGATGGCTCTAAGAAAGAATGTCAAAATGTCGCAAGTTTTTAGTGGTTCTGATTTGGTAGTCAAACAATTTAGGAAGTTGTACTCCTGTCATGACAGAAGGATGGAAAATTATAGGCATAGAGTCTAGGATCTCTTACAAAGTTTAAATTCCTTCAATATACAACTAATCCCATGTTCCCAAAACCATATTGTTGATGCTTTGGCTCAAGCAACCAACACACTACAACATCTATCTATGTATAGTCTCAAGAGATTCATAGTTGAGCTGAAATCCACCCTATATTTCCTAGAAAATGTCACTCACTTCCAAGTATTCAATGATGATAGGCATATCCTTGAGTTTATCAAAAGTTCTGACATGTTTTCCACACAAATAATTGACGAAACTGATCCAGAAGAAGTTGAAATTGACATAGAGGGGTTCATCAACCTCAAAACCAATACAATCACATGAGGAATGGTTCAGCTTGAGTGCATATTCGACTTGGATCAAATTAGAGATCAAGACCAACAAGTAAAGAAAGAGTCCATAAGCAAGCAATGTGATGTCCACAACCTCAGAACAACCGAGGAAGTAAAAAATGTTTTTATTGACAAGGTGTGCACTACAAAAGAAAAGAAATGGATCATTGATGCTTTACAAAAGTATCACAATGTGGTAGCATGGAGCTATGAGGATATAAAGATCTATGATGCCTTCATCATCACACATACCATCCCTCTCAAGCCCTCTCAAAGACAATGCCCCATCAATGCCTTGTTGGAGCCTATCATCTACAATGAAGTACAAAAGCTACTTTCAGCCAGAATCATTTTTCCACTCAGGCATTCCACGTGGGTGGCCAATTTGGTCCTAGTCAGGAAAAAGAACAAAGAAATCAGATTGTGCATGGACTTACACAATCTAAATAGAGCCTCAAAGAAAGAAAACTATCAAGTTCCATCATTGGATGAGGTACTGCAAATCGTCAATGGTTCACAAATGATGAATTTCTTGGAGAGGTATTCCAGATACAACCAAGTGATGGTATACTATGAATATCACCACAAAACAACATTCACCACCAAGTGGGGCACCTTTTCCTATAAGCAAATTCCATTTTGGCTCATCAACGCAGGTGCCACTTTCCAATGTGCCATGGAAATTACCTTTAAATATCTAATTGGAAAGTGCATAATAATCTACATGGATGATTTGACCATGTTCTCAAAGAAGCAGAGTGATCATGTCTTCAAATTATAAAAATAATTTCAAAGGTGCTGAGAATTTTGGGTTTCCCTTAATCCAAATAAATGCATCTTCAGAGTCACGGAAGGCAAGCTGCTTGGGCATGTTATTTCAGAGCGGGGAATCTCCATAGACCCTGAGTGCATCCAATCCCTGCTGAATATTCAACTACTAGGTAGTAAGAAGGAACTGAAATATTTCTTTAGAAATATCAACTTCGTGAGGAAGTTCATCACAGGGTTTGCTGAAATCGTCAAGCCAATCAACACCATGTTGAAACAAGATGCTAAGATCGAGTGAACCCCATAAGAAAAGAAATCATTTTAAAGAGATTAAGAAAGCTATTGTTGAGGAACCTATCTTATTCAGCCCAACCTACTTGAAGCCCTTCTATATCTATTCATTTCCTTTAGATCACTCATGTGCTAACATTTTGACCCAAAAGGACAATGATGGAAATGAGCATCTAATCGCCTTCATGAGTGCTCCCTTGAAAGATGTCAAATGAAGATATCAAAATGTGGAGAAATAAGCATATGCTCTTATTAGAGGAGTTAAGAAGTTCAATCATTATATCTTGCACAATAAGGTGTTTTCCATTGTTCCTGACCCAACAATGAAGACATTGCTCATGCAAAATGAGCTAGGAGAATGAAGATCCAAGTGGGTTACATTGTTGTAGGAATACGACATGGAAATTCAACCAATGAACTTACAGTTCAGCAATATCAACTTGAAGATGTTTCCCCAGGGGAATGGTACGATGACATAGTCTACTATTTGCTGAACCACAAGTGCCTGTCTCACCTGCAGGGTGTCTAGAAACATGCTCTCCACTTGAAAAGAAATAGCCACAAGCTACAAGGATCCATACTATACAAGAGGAATCATGAAGGTGTCTATCTAAGATGCTTTGGAAAAGAAGAAGTAGATCATGTCTTGAAGGAATTCCATGACAAGTTTGGCACCGGTCATGGATTTGGCCCTTCTACTACACATCAAATCTTAAGGGTACGTTACTATTGGACAATAGTTTTCAAGGATGCTCATAACCATGTATGCATGTGTTGTCTCTTCCAGACCACCGTAACCAGAGAAAATAATGTTGTTGTCCCATTGCAACCAGTTCTGGAGGTGAGACCATTTGTTCAATGGGGTCTCAACTTTATTGGTCTGGTAAGCCTACCGTCATCTGTAGGACACATGTACATTCTAACTACTTCCAATTATTGTACTAGATGGACAAATTTCATTGCATATAGGCAATGTACAATAGAGGTAGTTATGAATTTTCTTGAAAGTTTTATCTTGAATCATTTTGGTTGCCCATATGCATTAGTATGTGATAGTGGCCCTGCATTTTCCTCTCTCAAATTTGTTGGTTGGGCCTTTGATTATGGAATTTCCCTCAAGTTTTTGTCTAACTGATACCCTTAGGGAAATGGCTTGGCAGAATCTAGAAAGAAAAACTTGATTACTGTGATTAAAAAACTACTTGATAAGGAATCTCAGGGACTAGCATACCCAGCTCCATTTTTCCCTTCAGGCAGACCGCACATTCCATAAGGCTGCCCTTGGTGATTCCCCATTCCACTTCATTAATGACTTAGAGCCTATATTCCCAATCCACCTAAAAATCCCCACCCTCCAGTTTATCAATGACTTTTACAAAGAGGGGGATCATAGAGAATCTCGCTTGGTTGAGCTGTTGCATTTAGAAGAAGTGTGTGACCATGCAATAAAATATTTTTCCAAGCATCAGGGCGTAGTCAAGAGATGGTTCGACCACTAAGCCAAAATCAAGGCCTTTAGAATCATTGATCTAGTCCTATGTTGGGACAAGGCCCATGAGAAGAAAGGGGGACATGACAAATTTAACGAGCTGTGGCTTGGCCCCTTTTAGATTGCTAAAATCCTTAGAGATAATGCTTTCCACCTAAAGACCTTAACTGGTGAAGATGTCTCATTTCCTCTCAACAAGCAACACCTAAATCATTACTTCCAAGCCTAAGCTCCTTTGGAGTTGGTCCTGTAGATACATGTACATAGGTTAGTTTAGCTTGCTTTTGCTTTGCGCTGTCTTGCCTCGCTACTTTGCATTACTTTCATTTTTTCCTGTTTCCTAGTGTTTTTGCTTTGATGAGGGTGTTCTTCATTTTTTCTATGGTGGTCATGCTCATTCAATGAACGGTTCACTTTGTTGCCCATTCTTATTGTTCTTCGGCTAAATATTCACTCTCAACTATTGGTCTCTGATAGCTTCCATGGAATTTTTTCCTCATTTGAACTTTGACTTAGAACTTGACCCTTGGTTGAATCTTCCTTTCACGTTCATCTCATATCCTACACAACATGTATATTAAAGGTTTCCAAAGAGTTGTATGTTAGAGTAAGAAGTTGTTTTACTTAATTAATTTAATCATATTGGTTAATTAATTAAGTCACTTATTCCTCTTTATTACTTAAGCTAAACTTAGGCACATTAATAATTAATTATTAATTATTAAGTGTGCACACTAGGGTTTCCCTTTTTAGGGTTTGTTGATCTCCTTCATAAGGATTGATCACTTTGTAATAATTGATTCTCTTAATGCATTTTTTGAGAGGTTTACAGAGAACATCTTTTTGGTTCTTCATATCTTTTGCATGTGACAGGTATCCATCTTGCATGCAGGTGATCTTGGATTCTAACATGGTATCCATCTTGCATGCAGGTGATCTTGGATTCTAACATGCTCTGATACCATGTAGAAGTTGAGAAAGCCAACTTCACAGACCCCGAAGATCACCTGCATGCAAATAACCTGTCACAGAAAGAAGAGATGGAGACAAACAAGCAAGGGTGCTCTGAAAGCTGAAAAATGTATTCATCCAAGAGAGAGATAAATTACAATGATGAATCCTTATAAAAGGATATTGTGCATCCCTAAAAGAAACCCTAATAGGTAGACATTTAATAATTAATATAATTATTAAATGTCACAAAATGCAAACTAAAGTGAAATCTTAAGAGAGGAATAAAGGTAATTTAATCAACATGATTAAATTAAAACCTTTACTCTAACACCCCCCCTTAAGATGAGCAAAAGTGCAGTTACAAACATGTGCAAGAAAGCAAAGGTAACTACAATGCAAAGAAAGTAAACTTGGGTCCGGCAACAAGGCGTCGGTACCCAATTACAACCAAATCTCTGTAAAGTGGAGAAAAGAGAAAACCTCATGGGAAAAACTCTACTCCAAAAAGAGATGAAAGAAATAAATGCACTAATAAAGAAGGATAGGAGGTGGATAACATAAGACCCCCCATAGACAGCTTCTATCATATAAGTACATGTACAATGGTCTCCATAGGAGAAAAAGAAAGAGACTAGAAGGCCCCCCCACAATGAAGAAACTCCTGTCACACATATGGATGCCTGAGGTAGAATCCAGAAAAAGATCCTAAAGCGGCATATAATATTCCTCCCCTTGGGAAGAAACGGATCCAAAGGACAATGTCGATGTCCAATTTTTGCCTCGTTTGCGGCGTTGGAAAGGTATTGAGGAGCTCTATGTTGCTGTCCATTTACTTTTTCTGTATCTTTCCCAGGTTTATGCATGTTGTCCTATTTGGACATTGTAGACATTATGGACTCACTTTGCATGTATTTCTCTTTTGTAAACGCACTAAGATAAAGTGCCTCAGCATTGTATGTGTAGTATTGGGTTTCTTGCACATCACTTTGTGCCATATTTTGTACTCGCACTGTATTATAAAGTGCCATGGGGGGTTGTGTAGTGCCTTTGTTTTGCCATCACACCTTTGTCCGGTGAGTGTCCCTCCACGACAACAGTGGATCCATATGATTCCAGCCTCATGTATGTGTGTTTTATTTTGCACACCACTTTTTTCAGTTGCAGGTGCTTTCTTGTGCACCTTCAGATGCTCTTGGTTCCTCTTCATGCACTACTTTCTGGCATTCAATTTTAGTGTACCTGTCATGGCTCTCCCTATTCAGCATTATGGGGGGGTTTCTATTGTTGGTGTTAATGCTTCTTTGGTTTCGCCTTGGAAGGGATCTTCCATTCTCAGTTGATTAGTGTTCTTCAGACTATTGGTACTTGTGCCATCTGTATCTTCGTTCCAGATGTTTTTCCTTTGTTTTCCATCTGATTCTAGTGTCGTTGGGGGCACTCATGCAGATTGTTGTCTTCTTGATCCTGATCATCATATCTTCAAAGGAGGTTCTTCGGCACCGTAGCAGTCATCTTTTGACAGAGTTTGCAGATTTTTCATGCTTCTGTGATGTTCTACATGTTCTTCTTTTTTAGGACATTTCCTTGATTTGGAGGCTTTTCAGTCCTTCAATCGCCTTTGATCTCTTCTTGGAGTAGAGTTTTGTTCCCACGAGGTTTTCTCTATTTCTCCACTTTATAGAGATCTTCTGTTTGTACATGGGTACCTTACTTGGCCTTGTTTGCCGAGACCCATCTTTGCTTTCATGCATCTTTTTCTTAGTGTTTTAGCTACTTCCTAAGTTCATCTTAAGGGGGGGTGTTAGAGTAATAAGTTGTTTTACTTAATTAATTTAATCATATTGGTTAATTAATTAAGTCACTTATTCCTCTTTATTACTTAAGCTAAACTTAGGCACATTAATAATTAATTATTAATTATTAAGTGTGCACACTAGGGTTTCCCTTTTAGGGTTTGTTGATCTCCTTCATAAGGATTGATCACTTTGTAATAATTGATTCTCTTAATGCATTTTTACTGAGAGGTTTACAGAGCATCTTTTTGGTTCTTCATATCTTTTGCATGTGACAGGTATCCATCTTGCATGCAGATGATCTTGGATTCTAACATTGTATAGCAGTTGTTATGATGACTTAGCAAGCAAAAAATCTCAAGTCTACTCCAGTGACCATTGTGGTTGCCAAACCCATAGTAGGATTAAATACTTACATGGTTGATCAAGAAAAGAAAGTGTTAAAAGAAGTATCAAAAGAATGAAAAAGAAAAGGGAAATGCAGAAACTGAGCAATCGTATGGGTGTGCGGATAACTCTACCAGGGCTATGGATGTGCAGTAGGTAGTAGAGCAATGTTCATGGGGTCACAGCGACAACTCTATTGGGGCTATGGATGCCTGACTGGCAGTGAGGCAATGTCTAGGTTACTTTTGGGGTTGGACGATTTATGTAACTTGCTTGGTTCAATTAGCTACCACTTGTCATAGTTTCTAAGGGAAGGGAATGAATTCACTTAACACACACTTCGAAGATGTTTTGTAGGTTGATTTAGCTAAGGATCCCATTCTCTTAGTTCACTTTTGGACGTCGGGCCCTGGTATGTAAAATTAGAGATTCTGGGTTATGAATGAGAATTTATCCTTATAATGCTCAGGAGTGTTGCCCAACAAAGTCGCCATTTGTTGTGCCTTCAGCACACACACCCTGTTCAAAACGTGGACCCTCTCTTTTCTTCACCTTACCGGGTTGCTTTTGGTTATTCCCTCATTTTGTGTGCCCCTTGTTTGGTGTTCAAAATGGTCAATGAGTCCCAAACAAGTCATCTCAAGTTGATCATGTTTTTTCCTCCTCAAATTTTCAAAGTTCTAAGTCTTTGCAAGTTCCCATCAACTGTTTTCCTTAGTGTTTTAAAGTTGACATCCATGGAGCCCATCAGGCCCACCCTATCAGGTTGCCCCTCATGGGTTTCCCTCGCCTCACCACCATTCCCAACGACAGTCCTTTGGTAGCTTCCCACTCACTAGGACTCAGACCCTCCAACACCATCTGTTTATCATTGAACAACCTAATAGTTATCGCCTTACTACTGCCCGATCATCAGATCCCAGTGTCTCCAAAGCCATTTTGAATTTGCAGCCCATCAACATTTGGCTTTCTATACCATCATTTAATGCCTCATTTTCTATAAATAGGAAAACTATGGATTTCATTTTCATCTGTCAGTTGCTTAGAGAGGAGTTAGAGAACCACCTTTCGGTGCCACTATCACTTCTGCATCGTTCAATCACCATTTCCAGATCATTGCTACCTGCTGGGTCATCCACCTTCATCGGATTTGTCAGGTAGGTCTTCCACCCATGCCTCACTTTGATTTTTTCAATTTTTGTGCAAAATCCTAAGTATAAGGGTGAAAAACTTAATAGGTAGATAGTTTATGGAAAAGCGCACAAAACCCACATCATGAATTTGAAAAAACCTCAAAATTGACCAATACTTTAGTTGTGGGACTTGAAATCTCGATGACCATTTATAAACCAAGTCTTTTTCCTCCCTCAGACTTGCACACTCTCATCATCATCACCATTGCTTCAAAGTTACATCAAAATTTTAATGGCAAGCGACCCCTTTAGGTCCACCCTAGCGGGATGACACTCCTTCTTTACCGCTTTGGACTTAGCAAAATCCATAAGTGAAAATGAAAGTCACACAAGTTGCTCGGGTCTACCCTCGTGGGATTCTATCCCTAGGGTGCCACTCATGGTCTATTATCCCCAAATGACAAGGGACCTCAGGTCTCATCCTTCTTATTGCCCCTATACTCACACTTAAGAAGTCTTAAGTCACTACTTGTCTCGGGTCTAGCTTCATGAACTTCCATTAGCAGAGTTCCATCCACACCTCACCATCTCGAGCTGATTTGACCATCTTTCCATTTGACCTTCAGACCCCAGTCCTCGCTGGTTGCTTTGATTTTGAACTCTCAACGATCATATGCCAAACTCCTTTTCAGGCCCCAGTCTGTGGCGTTCATAGGCTGCCACAGTGAGAGCATCATCTCTTAGGTCTTTTGAGTGATGACCTTCCACCCTTCAAGTCCCAATCTTATCATGGTTTTTTGAATGAAATTTTGAAATTGCTAAGTACTTAACCACTAGCGGATTCCTCTTGTCGGATCACAGTCATCGGGGCTTCATCCCCATCACTGCCATAAGTAGAAGGAAAATTGCATCTGTCCTTCTGATGTTTGGAACCCAACCTTACCCTGGTCACTAAACTTTCAAATGACAAAGTAAAACATGACAACCTTATCTCTACCTAGACCTGATCGCGCAACATCCTTCTGTTCATTCTGAATCAAAGTGCTTAATAGATAAAGAGTGATATCGACTACCTTCTAGAGCTGGGGGTCCTGCCTACCGAAACTACACCCTCGAGATGTTGTCTTACTAGAGCCAATCCCAATGAAAAACTCCAAACAACCAAGACTCCACTTGAGTCCGATTTCCAAAAGGATGCCCTTAATTCCCTTGAAACTTTAAACTGACTTTGACCCAAATGCCAAAATATGGCACTCTCCCTAGTGGATCCCACAAATAGACCAAATTTGAAGGTGGGTTGAGATGAGCAGGCTATCATGCCCTGATTTTCGTCCCTCCTACAGCTTCCCCAAACTACCATTAGCCTAGGGAAATCTAACCCCTAGGACCCGAATTTTTGAAACTCCCTCTTACAAAATTATAATGTCAATTTGAAAGAAATGTTAAGATTCTTAAATGATGATTCATCCAGTTTAAAACCATTTTGTAGAGATTTGGTTAACGTTTCCATGTTTTTATGCATGAATGTGCTTACCTCTCTTTTTTCCTATAGGATATATGGAATTAGGTGCAGGATCGTTGGGAACAGCTGTGGAGAATGACAAAAGGAAGAAAACAACCAAGGCACTACGTGGGAAAGATGACAAAGACCAAATGAAATAAAAGTTCCAAAGGTAACCTCTGAACTCCAAAGTCACCTCAACCTAGAAAGAGGTCTCTGACACAAATATTGGACATGTAGACATTGATGAATTCAAGCAAAGAGTCTGAGTCAACCCTATAATCGAAAATGTGAGAAAGATCAGAAGTAGTGGGTTGGCCAAAGTTGCAAGCTTCCCTCGCGATCTTATTTCCCTTGAACTAGTGATGGCCTACATGGAAGCATATCAACTAGAGACTAGAACCATTGTGGATAGAGATGAAAATGTTTTGGCTAACATGTCTCCCAAGTCAATAATAAAGAATTTTCATATCCCCACCTTCAAAGAGATGGAGGAAGCATCCATAGAAGATGGCAAGGAGATGTGGGATGAAGACCCTCTTAAATGTAAAAGGCTCATCAACCAATATTGGTTTAAAGAAAAGAGGGGTAGTGTAGCTAAGGTGCCTTAGGAGCTCTTCCAGAGTGACTTTTATGAGGACTACCATGATTTGGTGACCTTGCTGAGTAGAGTCATGGGACTCCCAATTGTGGCCTATTTCCAAGATTGGATGGTATATTTCATGGAAGAGGTCCTCCGAGGTAAAATTAAGTTTTAGTAGGCAGGAAAAATTAGTGTTTGGTTCCACGAGCAATTTATGGTTGCAAAGAAAACCTCGTGTTTCTATATGACGTCCTACCTGGTCTATTCACTGGAAAACCAGACACAATACAAAGGTTTTTCCAAGGCTCCTAATCAGGAACTAGGAAGAGAACTAAGAGTATATGATAGGTACCCTCAATTCCAATTCAAGAACTTTAAGAGGGATTATTGTAGGGTCAATGACACTTTCATAGGTCATATCATCAGACTGCTTGGGAGTGACTTTGAAAGAAGATTCTCCCACAATGCCAATTCCTTCATCAAATAGTTTTCCTTCTTATTCATTTAGTATCCCAAGTTAACATACATCTGAGCTGAGGGATTTTTAGAGAAACCATACAAGCTACCCCGATATCCCAACAACTGGATAATACTATTAGAACTCTCTTAGCAATTGCGGCATGCACACGCCCTCTTGAAAAGCAAGCATAAGGCTGGGATCCCATCTCCCCTATTCTTTAGCCAAGATCTATATGAACTTAACACATCCCAGTGTGTTGAATCTTCCAACAAAGAACTTGTGGAGTATCACTTGAGGTTCCACACTGCCTGGGTATGAATAGACCCTTATGGTAAGTTGAAGAAGATGGTCAAGAATAAATATGCCCATCGACATAGTGTTGAAGATTTATGGGCCAACTACAAGGATGATAATGAAGTGCGAATGAGGCACTACATGCACATGAATCCATATTTTGTAAAGAGGGATCATCTTGTTCCCAGTGCTCGACTAGGTTGTGGAGGATGAGAATACAATAATGGATCCTCGATATAATGTAGTTGCCAACCTCTTGCTGCCACTAATTGACTGGGATGAGAAAGAGATTGATGACCTCGATATTCTGACCAAGACCATTGAAGCTCGAACAAAGGAATGGATTGATAGGAGAATTGCCCAATTAAAGCAACAAGGGGTCACTCTGACCTACGAGAAACTTGAAGAAGAACCTACAAGTGAGACAGATAGTGGGATAGTTGTTGCCCCAATAGAAGAAGCTTCTCAGTCCCCTCTAATCACTAGGTTGAGAAAATGAAAAGAGATGGCTGAAGGATAGTCTAAACCCTACGTATACTCAAAGAATCCTTTAGAAGGTGAATCCTCCAAAATGCCAAAGACATTAGGTAGTCTTTATACCACCAGGAGGACCCTCTCCACGAAGGGGAGGAAGTAGAGGTTAAGCAACCAAAGTCCCCATCTGATTCCTCCACCCTTGCAACCACTGCTACCACTCACATTGCTACTATTGTTTCCTCTCGAGAAATGGTTGCTACTTCCCTGTCTATAGTGGATATCTCTATCCACCTTGCTTCCACTCTTCCCATGACCCAAGTATTGGTAATAGATTCTTCCTCTGCTTCCATGTCTCTGACCACTTCTCTTCCCCTAGAAACAACAACAATACCAATGCATGTGCTCTCACTTCCAAAATCCTTCTCTTGGAATATGTAGAATGTTCCCACATAACTATTAGGGGTGCTAATGAATCCAACTATTAAGGCTTCCTTGGCGTAGATTCTTGCTAATATTTCCACCTCCACTCCTCCAACTGAACCACTAGAAATGAAAGTCACAATGGAAATATCTGAGGAATTGGAGAGACAAGAGAAGGAAGCCACTAAAGGGATGGAGAAGGAAGCAAATGATTACCATGAGCATCCCAAGTTACAGTGCCTACCAATTGATGAAGTGGTATGTGACGGTGAAGAAGCAGAATCCTCTGAGAGTGATGGAAAAGATGCTAGCACCAAATATATTGTGGAGAACTTTGTTGTGGACCTCAAGGAGGAGCTAGCCCAACAATTAAAGAAATTTGGTTAGGAAAAAGAAAGGAAACCTTTTAAGGAAGAAAAGGAATCAAGTGATAAGATGGAGGAGGATATCGAACCTCCAACTGGGGAGCGTGATGAAAGCCCCAAACATGATGAAGAAATTTCTCTCTCAGGAGAACAAGAAGAGCAAGAAGAGAAAGAAAAGAAAGAGCAGGAAGAAGTATCACCTCAACATGAGGAAGAGGAAAATAAATAAGAAGATGAATCCCAAGAAGAGGCTGAAATCCACGAAAGCCCAAGAATGGAGTAGCTTGAAGAACATGGGCATGAAGAAGAAAAAGAAGAAAGGAAAAATACTAAAGGGGAAGATATCCCCAAATAACATATAGCCACCGAGTCTCCACAAAAGGAAACTATATTCATTCATTATTCAAATAAAGAAGAAGGAGAAATGATTAGGTAGGAGACCCTAGGTAGTAGGGTGATGGAGATTGAACACACCCAAGAAGAAGAGCATTATCATGAATCACGAAGGGGAGAATCTCAGATGCCTGAGTGGCTTGAGAAACAACTGTAGAAGAAATATCCTACCCCAAAAGATCTAAGAGCAAGGTTGGAGGCCATCTTGGCCTGAGCCCAGATTAGCACCAAGAAAGAAAAGAAACCTAAGTTCATATCTTAGCTAATGATGGATGCCTCTAGATCTAGAACCATGCAAATAGCCACACCGATGGTGGGAGAAGAAGGAATAAATTACATCTCCATTATTGACTTGGGGACAACTACTAGGGATCAAAAGATCAAGCACCTCCAAGGGTCTGTCACCACTATTGTGCATTAGATGTAAAAGGATAAAATTTTAAAAGAGGAACTAAAGGCACAAGTGGATGATTTGATGACATATATTCAACAATGGTCATCAATAGAAGAGCTTTCCACCACATCCTCAATGCCACCATAATTACTATCCAAGGACCATATTGATCAGCTTGAGAAGAGAAAGAATTGGATGAAAGTTACAGAAGATTGGTTTAGATAGATCATCTACAATAGAAACATGGGCATTGGTCATGTGGTTAGCAGAGCCAACAAATTCCTGGAGTTGCAAAGAGTACTCAAGGGAATAAGAAAATTCTGCACCGATTTCCTCAAATTATATAGGATCATATACTCCAAGGTTGAGGTTATCCTCAAGGTACCTAAGGGATTCTGAGAAAAGGAATTTTCTTTGGAAAAAGGTGATGATTGGCTCGTAGAGACGTGGAAGTTGGGCCTTGACCACAAAAAGGAGGTATTGGAGCAAGTGCTTCATGAGGTGGAGATTGAAATTTATTGGATAAAAGAATTCCATGTTGTTTGTGAAGAGTACATAAAGCTAATGATGGACTTCGATGTACCCATTGTTGAATTAGATCCTGGAAAGATAAAGCCCTAATTTCACAAGAAAATGGAGAATGGGACTGTGCATGCGCTAATGCCTAATTTCATGGGGTTTGTTGCAAGAGTCTTCTCCTAGTCCGAATAGGTGATTAAGAATGCACAAAAATTTGATGAGGACTAGGATACCATCACAAACAAATCAAGGACTCGGCTGAATTTCCAGGTGATCCAATCTAATATCTTGGAATGGAGCAAGCTCTAGGCATTGATCAGAAATTTTGTGGAGTATTCCATCGTGTAGAGAAATGAAGGAATCCCTATTATTGATGATGAGTTCCTTTCGTCATGGTGTGGCTGCAGCAAAGGGAAATCAACAAAAGATAAAATTGCTATAGTGTTGCCATAAGAAGATGAAATAGGGAAAAAACAAAGAATGTATTTTAAATTGTAATATATTTGGGGGTAGGTGAAACCCTATTTTTTAGTGAATCTTAGCCACACAATGTAACTCAATCTTGGCCATTTATTTTTCTTTTGGAACACTATAAATAGGGGGTCTCCTCTCATTTTCAAGAGAGAGTTGAGTTGGTGTAAAGGCATGCTGCAAAAATTTTAATAGAAGTTCATTGGCTTTTGGTGGACTCTTGAGTTTCTACTCCATGTTACATGGTTCTTCTCCCATATTTAGTTAATTTGAAGTAGATTTACTTTGCTTTGTTGTTCTTCATGTTTGAACTTTCTTTAGTAGATTAGATAATGTTGTTCATTAGTTTTGAAGCATTATGTTGTGTGTTGGCAACCCTTTTGGTCCATAATTTTTTTTGTTTATTGATGGTAGACAGCTGTGTAAAGTTAGTATGGACTTAAATTGAAAGCTTCTCTAAATTTCCATTGTTTGTTCATGCTTGTGGTGAATGAATGATTGAATATCTGTAGTCCTTAGAAGCTTGCACAAATTTCATTAGACTGTGATATAGTTTGGTCAAGTGAAATTCTCTTTAGGAAGGCTATTTGCAGTAGAATCCTCCATGATCACTATTCACTACTAAATTTTAGATCCAGGAACCTTCTCTCTTCCCTACCCTTTTTTTCCCTTTTTTTATAAATAACCTATGCTAAGGTTCATTGCACATTGTAAAGCAAAATTTGAAGCTGAAATATAAGTTTAGGACTGTTGTTTGAACCTGCAAAAATTACATACTAACTTCCCCATCTCGGGAACTCCATTTCAAGATCCAACTTCCCTCCAGATTAACCCCATAAGCCTACCCTATGATTACTAGAAAAATCACATTGAAACAACTGAGAGAGTCCATGTATGTCATGACCTGACACCTGAGAGACCTTGGGGTGATTTTTAGCAACTTGTTTTTGAAGATTTTCTTTCAAGGGAGGTAGTGCACCTATGCACTGCCTGTGTTGAGAAAGTGCATAAAATATGCATCAACAAGTATCCCATTCTTTTCCATCATTTTATTTGGGTTTACATATATATACGTAGATATAGATGTATTTATATGTATTTTTATAGATATATGTATACATGTATCTGTGTATACATATAATTACACATTTACATGTATGCATATATCTATACATATATACATATACATATACATATATATACATACATACATACACATATATATATATACATACATACATACATATATATATATGCATACATACATACATACATACATACATACATATATATGTAGATATATGTATGTATATATATCAATATATATGTACAATTTTTTTTAAATGTATACATATATATCAGTGTAATTATATGTATAGACACATATGTACAGTAAATTAAACAAGTTGTGTTGTATTCAACAATGATAGGATATCAATTTCAACAGAGGCAGAAGAATTAGAGACTTGGGTTTTCAGAAATATGCACAAAAAAATAACCAATTCATGAAAATAACTATAAGTAGAATGTACAAATCACATTGTATAGAAAATGAAAGAAGCTATGTTGTATTCAACAATGATAGGATATTAATTATAACAGAGATCTAAATCGATTACAGACTTGGGTTTTCAGAAATGTGCAAAGAAAAAAACCAAGGGTTTAATAATAATGATTCCTCACTCACAGGAATACAATAGTACATTTTTAGATAGATGTCGAATATTCCAAGGAAGGGCTTCATCATATTTATTCCTTAATCACACAAATTTGGAAAAAACCAAGCAAGGGTTTTAACGTATATGACGTATGATAAATGTAGAGTGGAAAATCTTCATTTAACTCCAAAAAACTCATGGGAAAAATCAACCACCATGACCCAACAAAGTCAAACAACACATGGCAAAAAGGCATTGAAGAGGAATGATTTATTTCATAAACAAGCAGTAATAATTTTTCAATCAGGGAATAAACCCTTCATGGGTCTTGAAAGATGAAAAGGAAAATGATTAACCAGTACCATTATTTTCATTTTGAAGGGATGGGCAAAGGATACACACATATATATATTGATCTACTCAATGAACAAGAGACAAGAGACACAAAATTTGTAAATGAATGTGTACAATGTTATATATATATATATATATATATATACACATTCATTTACAAATTTAAAAGATGCAGAAGAAAATGATTAACCAATACCATTGTTTGCATTTTGAAGGGATAGGCAAAGGATACACAAATATATATCAATTTGTTGAATGAACAAGAGACACAAAATATAAAATGACAAATATATGTATGTTGGCCTACTGTATGTGCAGTGGAAACTAGAAAAATAGAAACACGTTTTTTAGTAAACAAATACTAGTCTGTTGTATTGGACAACCAAATGAAAGGTATTTAAATAGAGTTATATACATATATATGTGTGTGTGTGTTTATGTATGTATATAAGTATAGATATACATGTATATATTTTTTTATATGTAAGTATTTGTATGTATGTATATGTATATATATCTTTGTATATATATTTTTAAATACATAATACACATATATACACATATATTAAATCCATATATATATACACATGTAAATATGTACAAATATATATATATATATATATACACACACACACATATATGCACAAATAAATGGCAAATGTAAAAATTGATAAATGACAAAAAATAGAAAATGAACACATGGATTATTGAATTTGTAAATGGGGTTTGTAAGGAAAAACCTGTCACCAAAAAAGACCTTTCATTTACTTATTAAATAAAGTAAAAAGACATTGCATAAATATAAATGTTAAATGCATAGTTCAAGTATAATGTATAAAGTACCAACCTAAAACTTGGGATAATGGAGGATGCCTGTTGATGCTTTGAATTTTGAAGAGAAAAATTCTTCACAAATAGCAATTGTAAATGATGTTGGTTACTTTCGCCCTCTTATTTAGGAATTCGAATCTAACAATTGAATGCATTCAATTTGGTTGTTGTGATTCAAATTTCAATTTGTTTGAGCATTTGAATTTTTAGATGCCAGTTACGTAGATTTTTAAAGATGATATGACTGAATTCTACATTATACTTAATGTAGACACCTAAATTTGGACGCTTGATTTATCCAAATTTATCCCCTTTCGTCTAAGCATCCCCTTATTTACATTAATTAAGTAATATCGCTATTATTTAATTAATATCCTTAATTCTGCCAAATCCCTAATGTATTTAATTAATAAATAAATACCTTATCTCTTTAATCCTCCTTTTCATCAAATGAATTAAATAAATATCACAATTATTTAATTCCTCATATGTCACATCCTCCATCATTTTGATCTAATCTTAATCCATCTCTTAATCTCATCATTAGGGATGTGCACATGCCTAATCCTTGATTAGGATGTGTCACATCCTCCAAATTTTGCAAGTTGGCCTCTAATCTCTCTTAGCCACGTAACCCTCCTCTAATCCTTCATTAACTAGCCTAATCAACCTCTCAAAGAATTTTTAATTTCTTTTATCCTTCCAAGGAATATTAAATTCTTTTTTCTCTTCCCCATGTGATCTTTGACTTGTCACATCAAGTCACATGTGAAATCTAACCCTCTTCTAATGAGTCCTTAATTAGTCTAATCAAGTACTTGCACAATCATAATCACTTAATTGAGTCAACCCTATTAAATGCTTTTTCTTTTTGGACAAGGCATCTTCATTCCCAATGTGAATTTTTAATTCACATTTAATCCCCCAATGCATTTAAAGGAATTTTAAATTCCTTCTCTCATCCCCATGAGGATATTTGAAGAATTTTTAATTTCTCACATGTCCTTTCACCCACATGGGTACAAGTACCTCTTTTATGAGGAGATCTTGTCCCAATCCCAAGGTACTATGTACCCCCTCCATATCATGTACTATCATTCCACCTCATGTACACATCCCCCTTTTTAAGCCATATCACATGCCACATGTCAAGATGTGAGGGCTTATGAGTTCTCAACTCACCTTAGCCCTACATCTTGATCTGGGTGGCTCAATCTTGACCATCCATTTCCCTAGAGAACTCCAAATTTTCTATAAATACCCCCCTTTTCTCTCATTTTGGGAGATCATGCATTGTAGCTAAACTCTTGCAAAATTTTCCTAGAATCCATACTTAGCCATTTTCATGTTTGCATCCACCTTCATCCATTATCATATCATCATCTAGCTTGCATCTTGTGCCATCCAAGGAGCATACAACACCAAAGATCGAAGGGCCAACCAAAAGATCGATTCGACACAAATTAAAAAGTTCCATTTGTTGCCTTTATTTTGTATTGAATCCAACTAGGCTAATCTTGAGGTGGTTTTTTTTAGTGTTATTTTGCATTCTCCTTTTTGCTGCTCATTTTCTAGCACATAGATTTTCCCTATCACATTTCTGGCATGCCCGGTGGGACCCACAGATGGGTCTCTTGCTTTAACATTTTTTGTTTTTTGACTTTTTATAGGTACAGGTTACAGAGGGGCGGACCCGACCTAATAGACAGGCGGACTCGCCCCCCACAAGCGGACCTGACCTTCTCTAGGGGCGAACCTACCCTCCCCAGACTGCATAAATTGTTTTTTGGAAATTTTTCACAGAGGGGCAAACCTGACCTAACAAACAGGTGGACCCGCCTTCCACAGGTAGACCTGACCTTCTCCAGGGACGGACCTACCCTCCCCAGACTGCAAAAATTATTTTTTGGAAATTTTTCATGGAGGGGCAGACACGAGCTAACAGACAGGTGGACCCAACCTAACAGATAGCCAGATTTTCCCCAGACAGCCAGATCTGCCCTCACAGACAGCCGGATTTGCCCCATACAACTTTTTTCAAAAAGTAAAATTTTAGTTTTTTAGCAATTTTTTGGCTATTTTAAGGGTTCTTAACCCCTAATTAGGAACATAGTTTAATTTAGAGGTGTTAATCAACCTTGTATGTTGTGTTTTTGGGTGAGCTATTTGACGTATCCAATCCCATTGCGCCAGTTAGCGATCCTGGGTGACAAGAAATCGTAGCTTACCACATCCTTTGAGTCTACCCATTTTATTCTTCTTAGTGGGACCTGCTTGGGGATTTCATCACCCCAAGGGACGATTCCAACCACGCGTACCAGCAGGGTATATAAAGGGGGGAGAGTAAAAGTTGTACCTCAATCCAACCATGTTGTAATTGGCGAAGCATCGGGATGATGTGAAGAGTTGGTCCGAGCCTTTTTAGGTTCCTGACTCATGCTTGTAACGGGTTGGTGTTCACAGTTTGGGCCTCACGTATCGGGTGTATATCGACGACTCCCTAGTAACCATGTTCATCCTAGATTAGAGGACTTTTTCGACCATACCTGTCCTTCTAGAATTAGGCTTGTGCTATCTGAACTATCTTTTTTGTGTGAAACTAGTGATTGTCTGATTTGGAAAATCCTTTTCTTTTATGATTGTCATGTTCTCAGTCCTTTGCCTTAGTCCCTTTTGTCAAAATTCAAGTTAAACCTAATAGATAGGTGGACTTTCCCTCATCCAGGGGCGGAACTAACCTAAAAACCAGTCCTTTGGAGCCTATTTTGGTGGATTTTGAACAACTTTTTCTCCTTGGGCAGACTTGCCCTCATCTAGGGGCAGACTTGACCTAAAAACTAGTCCTTTAGAGCCTGCTTTGGTGGATTTTGACCAACTTTTGCTCCTTTGGCGGACTTGACTTCATCCAGGGGCAGACTTGACCTCTAAACCAATCCTTTCAGGCTTGTTTTTACCTAATTTTCTCAAATTTTTCTCCTTGGGCGATCTTGCCCTCATCTAGGGGCAGACTTGACCTCTAAACCAGTCCTTTCAGTCTTGTTTTGACCTAATTTGATCAACTTTTTCTCCTTGGGTAGACCTGACCTCATCCACAGGCAGACTTGACCTTTGACCCACCCCTTTCAAGCCCATTTTGACCAATTTTGACAATTTTTTTCTCCTTGGGTGGACCTGACCTCTACTTAGTCAGATTTTCCCTGACAGACAACCATATATGCCCCACAATTTCTACATTGTAAACCCGTTTTCCTTTGTTCCAACGCCAATCTTCTCGATTTTTCATGCTCTTTCCAACGACATATAACACTTCATACTTTTGACCAACTTGTTTTTCCTTAGGCAGACTTGCCCTCTATAGGGGCGAACTTGACCTATTAACAGGTCCTTTTCAAGCCCATTTTGGCCATTTTGGAGCAACTTTTGCTCCTTGGGCAGACCTGACCTTCTCCTGGGGCGGACCTAACCTTCTCCATAGGCGGACTTGACCTTCTCTATGGGTGGACCTGACCTTCTCCTTGGGTGGACCTGACCTTCTCCATGGGCAGACTTGACCCAATAGACAGGTAGATTTTCCCTGACAGACAGCAATATATGCCCTACCATTTTCACACTATTAACCCATTTTCCTCCGTTGAAGCGCCAATCTTCTCAAATTTTCATGCTCTTTCCAACGACATATACCACTTCATACTTTCGAGAAGTTTCCTAGGGCACCTTTTCCTTCCCCATTCACCTTCTCGAGGGGGCATACCCTACCATTCTCTCTTAATATTCCATCATAAACCTTCCCTTACGAGACAAGAGCATCCCCTCTAGACAACCCTCGAGACAACCACACTTGCCCTCCTCCGAAGCCATACCCGCCATGCTTCAGAGCCATACCTTCCCTCCTCAACAATCCTGATCAATCATTTACTCATTCTAAGTAATCTTTCAACTATTCCAAACCTTCATCTTCTCGTTTCGAGAATCATTCATTCATTGTGAGTAGTCATTTACTCGTTCTGAGTAGTCATTCATCCATTCTGGTCAATCTTTTACTCGTTTTGATTATTCATCCATCCATTCTGAACTATCAATCATCTGTTTAGTCATTCTGAGTAAACGTTCATCCATTTAACACATCCTTTCATCATTTCAAACTCTCGTTCTATCATTCCGATCATCCATTTACTCGTTCCGAGTAAACGTTCATCCATTTCGCACCTTTGTCTATCATTTCTAACTCTCGTTCTATCATTCCAATCATCCGTTTACTCGTTCTGAGTAAACATTCATCCATTTTTCACATTCATCTATCATTTTGAACTCTCTTTCTATCATTTTGATCATCCGTTTACTCATTCTGAGTAAATTTTCATCCATTTAACACATTCTTTCATCATTTCGAAGTCTCATTCTATCGTTCCTATCATCCAGTTACTCGTTTTGAATAAACTTTTCAAACCTCCTACCTATCCTTTTGAACTCTCATTCAACAATCCCAATCAATCATTTACTCATTCTGAGTAATCTTTCAGCTATTCCAAACCTTCATCTTCTCATTTCAAGAATCATTCATTTGTTGTGAGTAGTCATTTACTTGTTCCGAGTAGTCATTCATCTATTCCAGTCAATCATTTACTCATTTTGAGTATTCGTTCATCCATTTCTCCAATCAAATGATCATTTTCCCCATCCAAATCCCCTAAACTTCGTCTCGAGTTATTATCCAAATTCACCTAAGTGTCTGATCTGATCGTCATCATTAACATCCTCTTAGGATTGTCATCCATCCTAAGTTAATCATCATCATCGACCCAATCAATCCATTTTCAATCTCAAAGTGGGTTCGGTGTCGTAATCATCCATTTATCCTTTAATCTGATCAATCAATATCCTACGTCACCTAGGATAATCTCTGAATGGGGTTTACAGTCCCTTTCATCATCCTATCTGATCCACCAGTCAATCTTATCAATCAATCGATCAATCCAATCGCATCTCTATCAAATCACCTTCGACCCAATCAATCTACTTTCATCTCGAAGCAGATTCAATGTTGTAATCATCCTTTTGTAATCAAATTCAAAAATTTGAAGCAATCCCATCACATCATCTAATCATCCTAATCTAAGCTTTAATCCAATTATGATATGAGCTTACCCTAAATCCTGATTTGAGCTTTAGTCCATTCCCATCCAAAATCTTTGATCCATCCTCTTTATCCTTTCATCATCATGAATTCTTATCCTCCATCAATAGTGGTCTAGGGAAACCCTAATTATGTTGACAATGATAACGAAATTCTTGTCGATCAAGAAGAATGTGACATAGATCCCTTTAACACTATCATTGCTAGTAAGTTTTCAACACCCGCTTTCCAAAATCCAATCATCCCTTTGAGTTATCCTGTTATGTCTTCATCCATACCTAATCATTCTCCCTATGCTACCTATGACAAGGGATACCCATTATATCCATCATATCCTTCATCTACATCATCCACTTACCCTAGTCTGCCATCACAATACCCCTATCCTAATCCCCCATCCACATCCTCCTATCTCAATCCTTCATCTATATATACCCACTACCCCAATCTCCCATACCAATCTACTTCCCATTATCCCACATTCACATCAACCTATCCTAATCTAACATCCACATCAACTTACCCTAATATGACATATGCATTTCCCTATCTCAATCTACCATCTCAATCTTCCCATCCTACTCCATCATCCTCATACCCTTACCACAATCCATCACCCACATCCTTGTGTCCTACTTCACCATGCCAATACCCCTATCTTAACCCTTCACCTAATCCCCCATCTATTCCCAGTCCTGCATCTAATCCCATTCCCCCATCTAATCCTTGTCCACCAATCCCTAGCCCTAATCCCCCACTAATCCATAATCCCTCATCCACTCCTACCACAACATCTCAGCCTAGAGTATGCAAGTCTCTCATTTCAAAAGTTCTCCAAGGACTTATAACAAAGAATACATCCCCCACTCCACACCTTGAGGTTGTGGAATCGTGCCATCTCAACCCATCATCCACGATCAATAGTGACGAGGCCCTTCTCCACCCAACACCTATTATTGATGTTACCACCCCTAGCACCACTCAAACCATCGAAACCATCATATCCTCTAAATCCACTGAGCCCCCATCTCCTACCATCACATCCTTCGAATCCACTGAGCCCCCATCTCCTACCATCACACCTTCTGAATCCACTGAGCCCCCATCTCCTACCATCACATCTGCTAAATCCACTAAGCCCCCATCTCCTACCATCACATCTACCGAATCCATTAAACACCCACTTTCTACTCCAATAGTATTTGAACCCATCGATGACACCCGAATCCAATCCACTTCTCCCATTCCTAGTGTCACTAAAATCCATTCCCATGAATGTTTTGAATCCTCCATCCCTCCATCTTCCCCACTTGAAGAGTCTCTCTAAGACTCCATTATCATGCCTCCTACACACGATGAGTCATGCCAAGAGCCTGATCCAAAGCATGCCAACATATCCCCTTCTCTAGATCAAGATCCTACCATCCCGTCTAGTCCACCTCAAGATCACAATCCCCCATCCATTCCATTCTATCTCATGATCCCCTTGTCATCTAGGCTTCCACCTCTCCATCTCCATCTCCATCGCATGATCCCACTACCACAAATCTAGATTCTATTATATCCCCTGACCCCTCTCCTGATACCACCCATCTGAATGAGGCTATCCCATCATCTCCCTCTCATAATCCCCCATCACCGCCTAAAACTACTATCCCCACATCGCTTGCATATCCCCTTGGTACTCTCACATTCTTCCATGGTGGCCTCCTTGCAGAAGAAAAGCATAGTGTATTTACCACCCATCATCCCCCACCTAATAATGGACTCGCATTATGTTTTTAGAATAACACAAATCCTATCATGGATCACATGCTTAAGAAAATGAACTATCAAGGAAAAGGTCTAGGCCTTCATGAGCAAGGTATTTTAGAGCCCATCCAATTCAAAGAAAACATTTGCATGCAAGGTCTGGGACCTATTTCCCAAAACTCACAATCTAAAGATGTTGGTACAACCTCTAGACGTCCTCAATGAGCCTCTTCCAAAAGAAATATAGGCTCTTCCCATCGCTCCACCATATCATATGCTGCCATCCCTCCTCCTCTATCGTATCACCTCAAAATAATTATCCATATTCCTCCTTCATTTGCTCCATCCATTTTGGGTCCTTACATCCCATCATCCACCATCTCCCATCCTTCATCTACTCCATCCATCTTGGGTCCATATATCCCAAGATCACCTCCTCCATCTCATCCTTTCATCCATCCAACACCTATCCATGTCATCCATCATAAACCTCCCTCTTGCATATCCCATAATCAGGATCAACAAAGGAACATACCTAAACATCCTCCAGCTACACATAATCCCCATACTCCTACCTCCATTGCTCCACATCGTCCATCTCCTCACACCCATCCCATTGTTAATAAAAGAACTTTGGATGCTAAAGTAAAAATGCATAAATCCAAACATCCACATGAATCTAAAGCTCCCCATGTCCCCTCTAAATGACATGTTGAAGAAAAGAAAAATCAAATCCACAATCCAAATCAAACCCATTGGCCACAAAGGCCCACTAAAGCAAAAATCAGAACCATGTGGATTCCCAAGAAAAAAAATGCAATTCCATCAAATGAAAAATCTGTAAGAACATCCAAAGTTGCTAATCCAAAAGCTAATCATACACCCCTTTCATCTCCTAAGTATTTTTTGGGTCCCTATGTCCTGAAATTCACTATTCCATCTCCTCCATTATCCCCACATTCTTCATCCATTAATCCTCTTATCTTTTCACATCCATCACCATATGTGCCAATGTTGGTCCTGAACTCACCACCCCATCACACATCCACCCCATCATTCTATCCATCCCCTTTTCAACATCCGATCCATTACCCCACATATCTCCCCCATCAAATCCCTCTAATTCATCCTTTTGCATAATCCACTTCTCCTAATAAGGTTGTACCAACATCCAACAGTCAGTTCAAACATGAGCTCTTAATACCTCGTATGAAACTTGATGTTTGAGTCCTTCATCCATATCCTTATCGCATGTCTTCTAAATCCACTTATTTTCCTCCCTATCCTTATCCATCTCCTTCCACATGCTATTCAAAAATCCAAAAAATCCAAAAAAAAAAAATCCAAAATCCAAAAGTTCAAAAATCCAAAGTCCAATTTTTAAAAGGCCAAAAAAAATCTAAAAAAAAAAAGAGTTCAAAATCCAAAAAGTCCAAAAATTCAAAAATCCAAAAAGTCAAAAGATCAGAATTTAAAAAAAAAAAATAGTAAGGAGAAATAATTCGTCCAATGGTGAAAACTTGGCAAACAAGCGCCTTGGATAAGTACCATGATGAAAACCTGGCAAACAGACGTCATGCATAAATCCCCATCTACACTTGGAGGTAGTTTCCTAATATGCATTCCCTCCATCCGCTACGCTTCATGCTATGCTTCCAACTATACACCTGTCTTTTTGCTATACGTCCTCTTCATTCATCCCCTCCATCCTACCTATCTTACACATCTTGCTTAGCATATCTCATTTATCCTGTCCCTCCATCCTTCTTGTGATTTTGATAATAAAAAAAAATAGGGGCACCTATCTATGCATGCTTTGGACACCTCTTGGTATACATTCCCTTCACACATGCTCTATCATATACCTTAATCACCCATCCTATCCTCCTCTAGTTATCTCCTTCATTTTCCCATCTTCCATCTCTCATGCCTCATTATACATGACATATCTAGAGTGGGGGCATTTATCTTCGTTTGTGATATAGTCCTTGGAGATATCATTCATTCCTTTAGAGCAATCCCTTCCATTTCCCTATCCTTATCTCCTTATCGATATATCCATCTCCCTATCCTTATCTTTTATCCCTCCATACAATCCTTATATCCATCTCTGCATCCTTATCTTCCTATCCTTCCATCATGGCATCCATTTTCATCTATCCATTGTTAGTGTAATTAATTAATTATTACACTAGCATAAGTTAACTTAGGTCTTTCATTTAATTAATTAAGTCCTAGGTTGCAGTATTAGATAAATCATTTAATAAATGGGATAATATTCCCTTCCTTATTTGTAGGAGATAAGATTCCTTCTAGAAGATGAGTTGTCCTTCTAGAACTTATCTCAACATTTAATGATCATCTAGATAGGGTTCACATGTTGTCACATGTTGTTAGATTATAACACTTGGCAACATCTCATGCATATTAGGGTTTACCTCTTGCCTATATAATCAGGCATCTTGTTCATTTGTAATAATATAATCAGATATCCAATATCAATATATTATCAATAGAATCTTTAATCAGCACTCCATTGTTGCAACACTTTCTTTGTGGTTGATCATCTTTCCTGGCTCAAAGGTCATCCATCGAAGACTGCAGCTTCAAGGACTGTGCATCCATAATCTCAACATCCATTTGGTCACCTTTTCCTCATCCACATCATTATCCCTCTATCCCATCCATCCAAACAATCCTTTTCCTCCCCCCATCCTCTCTCCTCATCCCATCTCATAATCCCTTGTCATTGGTATCTAGCCATAGGCTACTCTCCACACAATCCAATGCCATCTATCTTATCGTCATCACTTCCACTTCTTTTGCACATCTTTTCAATCTCCTCTCCTTTTTTCATCCCTCTTCTCTTCATCATATCATCCTCCCAATTCATCTTTTGATGATTTGGATAACTATCCCATCCCTGAGCTTTGTGTAGTCACCATCCTCCGATCCAATCCCACAAGTCTATCTTGTCTCATCGTGTCAGTCCAATCATTTTATCCCCTTATTTGGGGTTATCTCATCATCCTTTATCCATTGACTATCATTGATATTTTATCGAACTACGTTGCCCCTATGCTTTCACATAGGAAAAGTCAATCATCTGATCTGCCCCCGGGGTTCCATCCATCATCAATCTATATTGTTCACTTTGCTCCTTTTCTCCATCCTATCTTCATCATCCATTGAGGTCTCCACCATGATCAGTCGTCAGCCTTTTATCGAACTACGAGGGCTCTGTGCTTTCATGTAAGAAAGGCTAATCTTTGATTGGCCCTCAAACCCCTCCCCCCGCTAGGTCTTTAGGATTTGTTAGTCTCCTCTCTTATGTAATGTCTCTTTTGTCATGTCGTTGAGCTATGCCCTTATCTAGCTAGTTCTTAACCAACAAGATCAACTTGTATCATTAGATCCAATTCGTCCTAAATATCCTGAGTCATATCGGTCTTCCAGTTTAGTACCTATCATTGGTCTCAGCAGGATGCATCCTTCCTAACAGACCTCATCAATCCCATCCATCCTCATGATCCTATGGCAAAGGACATTTGAAATTGATTGTGATCTTTTGATGCTTTTGGCTTTTGTTTATCATTTGATCTCCCTTTCATCACTTGTCATAGTCGCTTTGATCCATCATATCATGGTGTGCTTTGACTAGTCAACATAGGGGTGTATCTTGATCTTTTCTTTGTCTTCTCGGTTGTCCCACGTAGTACCCACCAAGATCCCTGAGGTCTTGTGTTATGCTGGGGCATCCTTTTGTGCTTGTGGTTATCTCAATACCTAGCCTGACCAAGGTCTTCGCGACTTTGGGGTGTTGGGATAGCCTTCTTGTTTGTTGTGTTTGTTTCATGCATTAGACACTAATCTGCCTTGGTCCTTTATACCTTGGTGTATCGTGTCTTCTGCTATAGCAAAAATTAGTGCTCCTAAAAATGGAAAATTGCATTTGGATTGCATTTCATCTCCATCCTATCATCTATCAAAATCCCCCCCATCCATTCATCCTTCATCACGCTCCCCTCCCAATCTCCTACTGCCTTTCCATCCTTTCTTACCCATCACTTTGCATCATCTTCTTCATCTCCCCTTGCATCATCTTATCCATTTCGAGAGCACACCCATGCTCTCTTGAACCCGAATGTCCTCTCGAGGGGGCATCCTCAATCCCTAACTTTCACCTTCACCCCCATCATCTTCCTTCCTATTCACTTCTTTAAATGACTGGGGCATCTTTCTTAATCTAACCATCTTCTTCAAGGTTCTATGTTTTAATATTCTTTGAAATGATGCTACTTCGTAACACCATCTTAAAGAGGGGAAAAATGTAGACACCTAAATTTGGATGCTTGATTTTTCCAAATTCATCCCCTTTCATCTAAGCATCCCCTTATTTGCATTAATTAAGTAATACCGCTATTATTTAATTAATATCCTTAATTCTACCAAATCCTTAAGGTATTTAATTAATAAATAAATACCTTATCTCTTTAATCCTCCTTTTCATCAAATGAATTAAATAAATATCACATTTATTTAATTCCTCATATGTCACATCCTCCATCATTTTGATCTAATCTTAATCTATCTTTTAATCTCATCATTAGGGATGTGCACATGCCTAATCCTTGATTAGGATGTATCACATCCTCCAACTTTTGCAAGTTGGCCTCTAATCTCTCTTAGCCACGTAACTCTCCTCTAATCCTTCATTAACTAGCCTAATCAACATCTCAAAGAATTTTTAATTTCTTTTATCCTTCCAAGGAATATTAAATTCTTTTTTCTCTTCCCCATGTGATCTTTGACTTGTCACATCAAGTCACATGTGAAATCTAACCCTCTTCTAATGAGTCCTTAATTAGTCTAATCAAGTACTTGCACAATCATAATCACTTAATTGAGTCAACCCTATTAAATGCTTTTTCTTTTCAGAGAAGGCATCTCCATTCCCAATGTGAATTTTTAATTCA
Source organism: Sequoia sempervirens (assembly GCA_007258455.2). NCBI lineage: Eukaryota > Viridiplantae > Streptophyta > Pinopsida > Cupressales > Cupressaceae > Sequoia > Sequoia sempervirens. The sequence continues at coordinate 485,885,785 of VDFB02000017.1, forward strand.
CATTTAATTCCCCAATGCATTTAAAGGAATTTTAAATTCCTTCTCTCATCCCCATAAGGATATTTGAGGAATTTTTAATTTCTCACATGTCCTTTCACCCACATGGGTACAAGTACTTCCTTTATAAGGAGATCTTGTCTCAATCCCAAGGTACTATGTACCCCGTCCATGTCATGTACTATCATTACACCTCATGTACACATCCCCCTTTTTAAGCCATATCACATGCCACATGTCAAGATGTGAGGGATTGTGAGTTCTCAACTCACCTTAGCCCTACATCTTGATCTGGGTGGCTCAATCTTGACCATCCATTTCCCTAGAGAACTCCAAATTCTCTATAAATACCCCCTCTTTTCTTTCATTTTGGGAGGAGATCATGCATTGTAGCCAAAATCTTGCAAAATTTTCCTAGAATCCATACTTAGCCATTTTCATGTTTGCATCCACCTTCATCCATTATCATATCATCATCTAGCTTGCATCTTGTGCCATCCAAGGAGCATACAACACCAAAGATCAAAGGGCCAACCAAAATATCGATTCGACACAAGGTAAAAAGTTTCATTTGTTGCCTTTATTTTGTGTTGAATCCAACTAGGCTAATCTTGAGGTGTAGGTTGTTTTTAGTGTTATTTTGCATTCTCTTGTTTGCTGCTCATTTTCTAGCACATAGATTCACACTATCACACTTATATTTGATGTTTATTTGGGGAGCCTTACACCAGTATTTAATTGTACAGGTACCTACAGGAAATGAAGTAAATACATGTATCTTCTATTCAGTGTGTGGAAGACTACACATTTCAAATTCCATATAGTTAATATGAGATTGTGATTATGTCATGTAAAAAACCATTAAGTTTGCATGTGTGGTTGTTAAGATAATATGTAATGAGGGATAAGCATTTGCAAGTGGGGGTATTTGTAACAATAAAAGTTTTAAATTAATTGTAAATGAGCCTTTTTATATGCAAGTTGACTTTTTTTATAAATGCAAATGCATGTTTAGCTATCTATTATGATTGGTTAGTTACACATTGTGTTATGAGCAGCCATTGGTGTTGTTGCAACATTTTATTTGATAAAACAATTTTTTTTAATGGATCAATTTTTACTTTTTTTGGGAGGTTGAGTGAGCATGGAGATGGTGATAATTCAATGGGTGGTGGTAACTAGGACTTCTCTCCTACATTCATCAAGAAGTGAAATAAGTTTTTCTTTTGGTTTCAAATAAAATATTATAACTATCCACTATATGTGTGTCATTTAGAAAATAAAATTCTCATTTAATAAAATAAGGCACTAATTTAAACAAGTATTGTTATCATAGTGAAAAAATATTGTTTTTATGTGTACAACAATTTGGGGTAGCAATGAAAAAGAATTGGAATATTTATATTAATAGTTTTCCCTATCACAAATATAAAAGGTAAGCCCAATAAATACCATGTATTTTTCCATTAAATGTGAAGGATTTAAAAAAAAGTAATATTCAACTATTGGTCTATTTTTGTTTGATATAAGTTGTATTTTAAATAATTATGTTATAACAATAGATAGTTTTTTTGTGTTCAACTATTGGTCCATATGTGTTGAATATAAAAGGTAGAGATATCAGAGATTTATGGTTACCAATAGGTATTTGGTCCATTTAGGTTACATATTAATTTTATTTAAAATGAAAACATGATATTATACAAACAAGAAATGATATTTTTTTGTTCGACTATTGGGGATTCCATGATCAAGTTTTCAGCGAAAATGTAAAAAGTCAAATTTTAGACACTTTTCAATAGATGTGTTGATGTGGCGAGTTGCATGATGAGTCACACCTCCAAACCTTAGTTATAGATAGATAAAGGTCAGTCCACATTTCAAAAAAAAATCAAAGGTTCTATGATATTCTAGTCAATCACTACATGCTCACAAAGTTAGTCCGCATGACTATTGGCCCCTCTCCCCTAGTTCTTAAATTGTAGGATGAGATTATTTTTTTGGGGTTTTATTCTCACATGAATTAAGAATTTATAGCTATTATTTTGACCTGTGGAGATTTTCTCATCTTCCTTTTGTTGAGGAGATTGTAATGTATGGCTGAGTTCTCCAGGTAGGAAAAATTTGCTTCTCAGACTACAAGTATCATGTTTTCCTTAGGTTTAGAGGACCGGATGTTTGAAAGTCTCTTGTAGTTCATCTCTTCCACGCTCTCTTTGTAGCTGGGATTCACGCTTTTCTCAATGATGAAAGACTTGAGAAAGGCGAGAATATCGAATTGGGCTTGGAAATGGTGATTGAAAATAGTGTTTTTCTCATTCCCATCCTTTAAAAAGATTATGCAACCTCTACTTGGTTTCTACAAGAGGTGAGACACATGTGGAAATGCAGATCCACAACCAAAAGATTAATTATTCTTATCTTTTATGTTGTCAATCCTCTAGAAGTTGATAGCAAATGTAAAGGGGCATTCAATGATCATTATACTGAAGGTAGATTTGAGTCGCGCATAATTAATGAATGGAAAGAAGGATGCTCTTCATCACATCTCCTCCTTAATTGTCTAGTCTCTTTACATGAATTGTAGGGTACACATTATCCTTTATGCTCTTTTGTTGTCCTCCACTAGTTTCTCTAATTTTTAGCCATAACTTTTCCAATTTGTAGGTATGAAGCAAAATTTGTTGGAATTTTTTTGTTCATAAGCCTCCTGCTCTCACGTCAGAGTCCCCTATTTTACCTACCCATCAGGAGCCCCAATTCTCAATGGAATTTTTTGGGATCTTCATCCCTGCAGCTCCTGACAGCCCCTAAAGTTAATGTGGCAGGAATTTTTGAATTCTAAATTAATGCTAGTAGGTAATTTTGAATTTGAGAGGGAATTTTTTTTGAAGATAAAAAGAATTGAAGGAAGATTATTCTATCAGTTGGTTGGAGAAGAAGAATTCTTGAACAGCAACAGTCTGAAGGGAATGTTTTATGTTTTGTTCTCTTTGTGATTCAAAGAAGTCTATGTGAGCTCTTAGAAGCTCTTGAACAATAGCGGCTATTTGTTTTTTGTGATTGAGCAGTGATTGCTCCTGAAGAGCTCTGTGTAGGTCCTGTTAGTGAGCTCCTAGGAGCTCCTGAAGTTATCTTTTTAGGTTGAGTAGCTAATGAAGCTCCCAACAGATTGTAGTTCAAAGCTTAGATTTTGTTTTCAGTAGTTTCAATTTAATCTTTCCTATATTTTCATTTACAGAATAATTAATACAAAAGGAAAATATATTGCATGCCTATATTTGTCTCATGTTATTTTTTTTATTTCGCATTTTTGTATTCCCCTATTTTTTTGGGGAAATAGAGTCATAGCTCTGTGATTTCTATGTATACAAAAAAATTGACATGGTATCAGAGCCATAGGCTCCATTTCCTAGTGAGTTAGGGCATTTGTTTTTCTGGGTATTAAGTTTCTTGTGTAAGATACATGGCTCAAGATGAATGAAAGAGTTGGCAGAAGCCATCGTCCTTTAATGGACAAAACTATGATGTTTGGGAAAAGAAGATGAAGACCATAATGGTCATGAGTGATTTTTGGGAGTTCATGGTCTATGGGTTCAATGATGTGATTGACCTAGCAGCATATGTTGTGCTCATAAACAAACAAAATACCCATCTGAAAGAGTTGAGGAGGAAGGATGCTAAGGCATTGATTTTGATAGAAGTAGCCTTGATAGAGGCCATTTTTCATAGAATAGTAGTAGCTAACTATGCAAAGAAAGATTGGAAAATCCTCCAGAACAACTATAAAGGGACTGACAAAGTCAGATTGGTGAAGCTCCAAATGCTTCAAAGAGATTTTGAGACTCTTGAAATGAAGGACAATGAGTCCATCTCATTTTTCCACACAAGAATCTCAGGTTTAATAAACCAGTTGAGAGTGAATGTTGAGTTCATTGATGATCAAAGGATTGTGGATAAAATCCTCAGGAGCTTACCCATGAAGTTTGATGCAGTGGTGATTTCCATTGAAGAGGACAAGGATCTCACAACGTTGTTCGTTGATGAGCTAATGGGTTCTCTGCAAACCCATGAGTAGCTCGCCTAAATAGGTCTGCTACTTCTTCCCAAGAGCAAGGTTTAAAGCACAGTAAAATGCAAGAGGAAGGGGGAGAAGAAACAATGGTGAAAGGAGCTCAAGAGGTAGAGGTCGTGGCAACTCCAGACAAGGAATGCTTGAGGAGATAGCTCAGGATGAGCAAACAGCCAAGAGGGAGCGAACAACTCTCAGACTAGCTCTCAAAGAGGCAAGAAGAATAGTAGTTCATATCAAAAGAATGACAAGAGAAATGTTGAATGCTACTACTGTCATAAATTTGGTCATTATGCAAGAAAATACTGGAAAAAGCAGTGTGATCATTCAAAAAGAAATGTAAATGTCATTGATTCGAATGTGGGTGGAGGAAATCAGTCCATATCCTTCATCGTGTGTAACATTGGTGAAGAAGGCAACCTCAAAGTCTAGTATTTGGATAATGGTTGCAGCAACCACATGAATGGTAATGAAAGTCTATTTTCTTTCATTGATAAAAATGTGAAGTCTGAAATTAGAATGGGGAACAATAGAGTAGTTCCTATTGTGGGAAAAGGATTTATTATGATCCGAACCAAGCAAGGTGAGAAGAAGGAGATACAAAATGTAATTCTAGCTCCTAGGTTAAAGAATGACCTCATGAGTGTTGGACAACTGATCCAAAATGGATACAAAGTGCTAATGGAGAAGGGTCAATGTGTCATTTATGGCAAGAATGAGAGGATGAAGGTGTTTGTAGCAATTCAAATGATAAAGAACCAGATGTTTCTTTTGAAGATTGAGACATATTTCTCATCTTAGTCCATTGTTGCACCTCTCATGAATGGAAAATGTACAAAAATACAAGTAGCACTCAAGAGTACCATTCAAGACCCCTCCAAGCTATGACATCTCATGTATGGACATTTAGGCTATACTAGTTTGAGTCTTTTGTCCAAGAACAATATGATTGATGGTTTTCCAAGGATAGGAGAGCCTAATGTTACATGTGAGGCTTGCATTTTGGGAAAGCAACATAGGAAGCCCTTTCAATTGGGAAAATATACAAGGGAAAGAGAACCATTGGAGCTGGTGTACACAGATTTGGTAGGCCCTAAAATCATTTCTATTGGTAAAAGAAGATTTTTTATGACCTTCATTGATGATTATAGCCATAAGAAATAGGTCTATTTTTTGCAACATAAATATGAAGCTTTTGATAAGTTTTTGTTGTTTAAGGCCTAGGCTAAAAAGGAGAGTGGACACGTGATCAAGGTCCTAAGGTTAGATAGAGGAGGAGAGTATACCTCCAACATGTTTGTAATTTTTTGCAAGAAAAATGGCATCAAGAAGGAGCTAACAGTCAATTATACTCCATAGCAAAATGAAGTGGCTGGGAGAAAGAATAGGAGCATCATGGAGATGGAAAGGAGCATGATGAAAGGTAAGGGATTCCCTATTGAATATTGGGGAGAGGTTGTAGAAATAACTATTTATTTGATAAATAGAAGTCCAACAAAGGTAGTCTGTGAAAAAATCCCTCAAGAGGCATGGACAAAATGCAAGTGGACGGTTGAGAACTTGAGAGTGTTTGGTTGTATGGAATATGCACATGTGCCTAAAGAAAAGAGGTAGACATTGGATGCAAAGGGTGAAAAGTGTATTTTCACGTGCTACAGTGAAGAGTCCAAAGCCTATCGGTTGTACAATCTATTCACCAAGAAAATTGTCATTAGCAGAGACATGGAGTTCCTTAAGGACAAGTCATGGGATGAAGTGGTAGATTTTGACAACTCAGAACCGCTCTTGACAACTCCTAAAGAAACAAAAACAAAACAAGTTTGGCAAGAAGAGCCTGTAGTTTCTCTTGAAAGTGTCAGATGAGATCCTGAAAGCTCCATAAGAGCTCCTAAAATCGCCCGACGACTCCTGACAACTCCTGAAGTAGGAAGACATTCAACAAAATAGTCAGGTAGACAGTCACAGATAGCTAGAGGATTGGCTTATGAAGGTATCGGTCGAGCTCTTGAAAGCTCTTGATAGCTCCTGAAAACTCCTGAAGTGAGTAGATAGAAAGGCAAGCAGCTAGAGCCAACCAAAAGATTGGCTCCTAAAAGCTATAGTAGAAATCCTAAAAGCTTTGGAAGAGCTCCTGAGAGCTCCCAAAAGATCTTGAACCTACCTGTTTAGTAGAGAAACATCAGTAGTGAAAGTTTAGACCCCACTCTGACCTCCCTAATGCCAAAGAAGACCAAGAGTCTAAGGGAGATCTACCAAAATGAAAGGTATGATGAAGAATTTGATGAGAATGTAAATTTTGCATTATTTTTTCATAGTGATCCAGTTTATTTTGAGGATGATGTGAAAGAAGAGAAATGGTGTGAGGCCATGGATGAGGAGATAGATGCAATAGAGAGGACACATGGCAGTTAATTAATTTTCCTCCTGGTAGCAAGCAAGTTATTGGAGTGAAATGGGTCTACAAGACCAAATGCAATGCCGAAGGAAGGATAGAGTGAGACAAAGCAAGATTAGTTGTCAAGGGGTACAAACAACAGTTTTAGAGAAATTATAATGAGAAATTTCCCCATATTGCAAGGATGGAGACTGTGTAGGTAGTCATAGCAATCACAACCCAACATGAGTGGAAGGTATTTCAAATGGATGTGAAGTCTATCTTCCTAAATGGAGCGTTGAAAGAAGAGGTATATGTGGAGCAACCATTCGAATATGAAGTTTTGGGACAAGAACACAAGATGTATAGGCTAAAGAAAGCTCTTTATGGGCTAAAGCAAGCTTCATGGGCATGGTACAATAGGATTAACTCATATTTTATGAGAATGGATTTAGCAAAGGGTATGTGCAGGATCATCATGGAAAAAATAGGCCCTTAAGTGGCAGTGAAAATTCAAAAAAATCAAAGTTAGGAAACTTGACATAAAAATTTGAATAAGTTATCTATATTATTTCAAAAATATGTAAGAATAGAATCTATTGAAAATTGAATGTAGTTTCTTAAAATACTTAAGTTTATTTTGCTTTTAAAATTTATTTAGTGGAAAATTTGAAATTTCAATGCAAGAGTACTTAAATTTCAGTGTGAAAAAATAAGTAGGTGTCTCATTCTGACCACCCCTAACTACAATAAAATGATAATATTTTTTATAATATTTTAGATATAATTAGAGTGACTCATGTCCTAATGTGACACATATTTTTTGTAATTTTTTCAAGTAAATAATTAATTATGAATTTTTATTACAAATTTTAAAAAATATAAAAACTCATGTCCAAATTAACCTCTAACTTGGTCAAAAACTTAATGAAATTCAATTTTTTAATCCTATAGTATACCTAAGTATAGAATGCATTTTATATTTTGGATTCAAAATATGATATTGTTTCAAGTTCTAGATATTTTCTTAATCACCCTATCAATGAGGACTTTAGTCGCAGAATTCTAATAGAAAATGAATAATAATTATTTATTAAATCCAAAGTAAAGAATAATTCTATATTGGTGGGAAAGCCGAGAGTCTCTTCTACAAACCCTTTTTGTTTCATCAATTTTGGCTAAAAATAAAGTCGTCATCCACATGGACGAAGTCTAGAAAAACAAGGTGAGTTGTCAAACACGTTTTTTGTGTTGACTTCTTCAGATTGGCATGTCCAAGCCAAATACCAAAGCAAGCCCGAGGCTAATCCCTAGGCAATAAATTCTTTGTCAGAAATATTGGATATCTGTTTCAAATCTGATATCCGTTTTAAATCGGATATCCAATTTGGTTTATATGTGATTTAAAAAAATGTTTTATACTTTATAATATATGATTTAGAAAATGCAATAGATATTTTATATTTAATTTTAATATATCTAGTTTAGAATATACAATATAGTCTATAATTTAATATATAATATATTATATTATTATGTATAATATTTAAATATTATTTTTTATATTTTAGTTAATGTATATATATATATATATTA
>VDFB02000017.1:485894420-485910501 GCA_007258455.2 Sequoia sempervirens
TCTCTCACTCAATCCTTATATCTCTCTCCCCTTAACCCTTAAACCCTCTACGCTCTCCCCTTAACCCTCCCTTCCTTTATCTCTCTCGCTCTCTCAAGTATCTTCCTCCTAGCACTACTCTCTCTCTCAACTCTCTCCATCATACCCCCTCTCCCTCTCTTAGGTCTCTCTCTCACTCAATCGCTCTATCTCTCTCCCCTTAACCCTCCCTTCCTTTATCTCTCTCCCACACTCACTCTATCTATCTCTCTCCCCTATACCCTTAACCATGAAACCCTAAACCCTTATAACCCTCCACCATAAAACCTTAACCCTTAAACCCTCTACCATATACCCTAAACCCTAAACCTTTAACCCTTAAACCCTCTTCCATCTACCATTAACCCTTAGGTCTATGTGTACACAAATTGGATATCCAATTTGTAGAACAAAAATTATACCGTTACAAGTATCATAATTTTTTTTCAAATGAATCGGATATCAGATAAAAATGGATATCAGATTTGTGGGCCATAGAAAAGCCCCATGTGGGCCATTTTGTGCATTCCAACGAACCCTATATTTTGTTTGTAGGTGACACACACGCGGTTTCAGATAGGAAGAGACAAAGATCAACTCTTTGGAGCATCTTCTATTGAAATTTGTCATAAGCAATGATTTTTAGCATCTTTTATGAAATATAATGGGGAGCAGTAGTTGTCCGAAGAAAAAATGTAAGAGAAAGCTTACAAAAGAAGAAATTGAAGCATATAGACAAAGAGATAGAGAAAGTCATTGGAAGAGAAGACAAGGTATGTTAAATATTGGTAAACCTAACCCCTATGGTCTTTCAAGTGAAGAGGAAATTGAAGATGTTCAGGGTGAAAATATTCAAGGTGAAAATGTTGGAATTGAATATGTTGAACATGATACTCAAATTAGGAATGGAATTATTGAAATTGATAATGAAAATGGTCAAGGTGAAAATGTTGGATTTGAAGATTTTGAACATGATATTGAAATCGGGAATGAAAATATTGAAATTGATAATGAAAATTTTCAAGGTGAAAATGTCGAATTTGAAGATGTTGAACATGATATTGAAATTGGGAATGAAATTATTCAAATTGATATTGAAAATGTTTAAGGTGAAAATGTTGGAAATGAAAATTTTTAACATAATATTGAAGCAAGTGTAAATTATGTTTCACCAAATTAAATGAGAAATGAAGAACCTTGTATGGAAGAAATACATATTCAAATTTCAAGACCTTCATGAACCCCTAAATGGTTACTTAAATTTGATGAGAACATTATAAACAATTTTGAAGGCAAGAGGTCAACACGAACTGTTCGGTTGTGGGCTAGAAGACTTTTCAACCAATATTTTAGTGATAAGACATTGACTGAGCAATGCCAAATTTTTGTACAATTGCTAAAGATGCAAAAGATGACACCTTTCCTAGCCAAATTGAAGATTCGTGTAAACAAGAAGACTGAAAAAAACTCTATTATTGTCAAAAATATTTTTAATGCTCTCAGGTCTATTGGAAAAATTAACAAGGAAAAGGATAAGAGAGCTACTCAGAGAGTCATTACAATTGCCCTAGTAAGCCATAAATTGAAAAAGGCTCACTTTATGAGACAAACTTGTATTTATTTTGACATAAATTGTAAAACTTTGGATAGAGCACTTGCAAGAAGAGAAAGAATAGATGATCCTCTTCAAAATGATACATGGGCTTTTTCCAGGAGGCTTCCACGTGTTGATAAGAAGCTAACTGATAATGTAAAGTAGGTAATTCAACAATTTTGGCATGATAACTATATAGTATCACCCAATGCAAAGGATGTTTTAAAGTTAAGAATTGGCAATTGAGACCATACACCACATCCTAAACATTTCTTGGAATCAAGCCAAACAATGTTTTTCAAAAAATTTATTGAAACACATAAAAATATGGAAATATCGCAAAGGACTTTTGAGGGTTTGAAGCCATTTTATTGTGTGCCTCTTAAGATTCGTAATACTTGTCGTTGCAAATACCATGTGGAGTTTTCAATGTACCATGAGCTATTATGCTATATCCGTTCCACTTTGCATACTAATGAAATGTTGCAGGAGTGTGGTGCAATGCATCTTTTGAAATCATCAAGGGACTTGCTAGATCTATTTTTATGTTCTAGAGATGATGGTTGCTTTTTCTATAGAAATGATTGTTTAAATGCAAAGTGCTCACAATGTGGTGGCTTGTCAAAGTTTGTTCAATGTTTTCATGAGAGTTCTGAACATGAATTTGGAAAGAAGCTTGTTGAGAAAAAGAGATATGAGATAGTCAAATATACTTTGCAAAGTGGAGGTGAAGGTTCTAGATGTGAGTTTATTACAAAAGAATGCAGTGTTGCTAATTTTATTTCAGATTTTAAGGACAATCTTTTCTAAAAGTATGCAAGGAATAGTCATAGGTCTCAGTGGTTGGATCAATAATTTAGGATATGTAAGGACTCTTTTCTGATTGGCATTATTATATCAGTGGTTGATTTTTCAGAAAACTACACATTGCAACCACAAAATGAGGTACAATCTTAGTATTACAATTCCATTCATATTGCTATTTTTGTCCATATAACGTTTAGACATGCACCTGATAGTACATAGGAGGATGAAAAGATAATCAAAAAGTATCATTTTTATATGAGTGATGATAGATCTCACTCATCTGAGTATGTCCAACATTGTTTCAAGATTTTTTTTTGAGTTCTTGCAGGAGCATGATATAGGATTGGGCTGACATCTAATTTGGTCAGATAGTTGTACAAGCCAATTCAAAAATGCTCGTATGTTTTATTGGTTGAGTAGAATGCATGTAGACAAGGTTCTACCTCATATTTGGAGTTTTCTTGAAGCTGGACATGGGGAAGGGGAGCATGATGGAGTAGGTGCATGCATAAAGAGAGCTCTAGTTAAGGAGAAATTGAAGATTTCAGGAGCAAAATTCAGCAATGCACGTTCTATAGTTGATTGGTGTAGTTCAACATTGTCACAGGGAGGGACACTTGATTCAACAGTGTGTAGATTCTTTTGGTTCATTGAGGAGGGTACAGTGGGAGGCAGATTGGATTGTCATACAATCAAAGATTCTTTAAAGATGCATTCATTTTGAAGCTCAAATGCAGGCACATGGACCATTTGGACACGAGAGTTGGCTTGTTGTTTTCAAAGTTTTATTCATTGCAAGTGGGATCAATTCGAGTCAAGTGAGTGGGTGGATACATGGGTACCATAGTATCTAACTCCTTTATCTCAAACAATATCCATGAAAAATGACACAATGGAAAGTTCAGTTAATTACGACCTGCTTTCAGATCTACTACAGATAGGACATATTTTTGCAGTTCTTGAACCGCAGGGGAATGAAGAGAGATCAGACTATTGGTTGGCTTGATGTGTGCGGGTAAAGCATAAGCTAACACAACCAATGGAAGATGATGATGGTTTCATGTATCCTATAGGTTCAGTTGTGGTTGCAAGAACTTTGTTGCAAACATACATGATTAGAAAGAATGGCATACCTGCATTTGAAGACTACGAGAAACACAAAACCATTCTCATGTATTTGCACCTTGTTATAGCAACAAATGTTAAGTTTTTGAAGCATCATGCCAGACCAAAGAAAAAACAACTATGGACACTTAGTAATGTTGATCATGAAGCAATATTGGATACTCTTAAACAAAGAGATGACCCTTCAGGCACACTTGAATAGCATTTTCAAGAATGGAAGGTAGAATGCTTATGTTCATTATGATTAAGTTCATTAGTGTTCTTTATTGAACACTGATATTTTATATACAATTGCAATGTAGGTGTCTTTAATAGTGATATTTTGTATGCACTTTTGCGATATTTTTGGAAAGGTTGATCATGGACCTGCTACAACAATAACCAGCTCTGATCCTTTCGAAGAGGTATGCGTCTTTTATAGTTTGCATGACCAACTCATCATCATTAAATTTGTTTAGATTAATATAGATATGTTAGTCTAAGCATCTTTTCCATTGTGACAATATAGATTTCTTATTTTCCCACTTTTGCGATATTCCTGGCATGATTGATCATGGACCTACTGCAACAATAGCCAATTCTGATCCTTTCAAAGAGGTATGCGTCTTTTATAGTTTGTTTCACCAAATCATCATCATTTAGGTTGTTTAGATTAATATAGATATGTTAGTCTAAGCATCTCTTCTATTGTGACAATATAGATCTCTCATTTTCCCACTTTTGCAATATTCCTGGCATGACTAATCATGGACCTGCTACAACAATAGCCAACTCTGATCCTTTCGAAGAGGTATGCGTATTTTATAGTTTACATCACCAAATCATCATCATTCAGGTTGTTTAGATTAATATAGATATGTTAGTCTAAGCATCTTTTCTATTGTGACAATATAGATTTCTCATTTTCCCACTTTTGTGATATTCCTAGCACGATTGATCATGGACCTACTGCAAAAATAGCCAGCTCTGATCCTTTCGAAGAGGTATGCAACATATTACAACAATATAGATTGGTTATTCTAAGCATCTTTTATAGTTTGCATTACCATCTCATCATATTTTGTGTCATTTAGAATAATATAGATTGGTTATTCTAAGCTACCTTGATGGTTTGTACAGGTGCTTGTCAGTCCAGAACATGAACATACTACTATTATTGAAGACTGTGCCCTGAATGCCTCTAATAGGAAAATTTTGTAAAATTTCAATTCTCAAATTAGAAACAATGTAAAACGGTCATAATTGTGTATAGGAATAATCTATACCTAGTGAAGTTTTTTGAAATATGGGTCAAATGTCTAGCATTGTATAAAGGGTATGTTTAAAATGTAAAGGGGTATGTATTTTGGAAACTCGTAGATTTTGTAAAGGGGTCTATTTTTGTACTTAATCGAGCTACAACCAAAGGTTTTCTTCTTGGTTCTTTCCTGTCGGTATGCTCATTTGAACCAGGTTTTGTAATACTATCTAGTCCTCTCCCCTACTATCTCTTACTCTATCTCTTAGTCAAAGAGTAAGGAGAGAGCTTAACCCATCTATGTTTTTTGAAGAGACATACATATACTAGCAATCACACGTGAAGATGTAATGGGCACATTGATAGGTGCAATATGAAATTATGTATGCTACAATTGAAGTAATTGCAAGAAGTCTTGTTATGGTGAAAGTTTTATTAGAGAATACATAATCATGTTTTCTTAAAGAAGATAGGTGTACTTAAGGCCTTCAAGGGCTCAAGATATACACATGTTTGGCATAATTTGATGATATACACTAGCATAATTTGACTAAACACATGTTCGACATAATTTCATGATGTCATTCACCCACTTTGAGTTGACTAAACACATGTTTGGCATAATTTGATGATATACGCTAGCATTAATAACATACAATATATTCATTATAATCCTGAAAATATTCATTTATCTTATAGCATTGGAGCAATTAATAGTGAGACATTTTGATTCAATGCAATAAAAATGAGTAACAAAGTTGAACATCTAGAGTGCTTGCCACTATTTTTAATCTTGTTTCACTTTTTGGGGATTGATCTAGGAGAACTTGCCTCCCCATGAGAAATCAACAACCCTTATGATATTTCTAAATACCACCAAGTCCCTAGATATTCAAGAGTAGATCAAAGATAAACATTCATACCCTTATCAAACCTTAATTATCAAATACCCCTATCAACCCTTAATTATGTTAGGTTGATTGTGTTTGATTGATTAAATTTACTTAATTATCCTAGGTTAACTTCAAAAATAAACTTTTTTTTTCTTTATATTTTGTTGAGCCCAACCAATCGTACACTTGATCCAACCTTCTTTTTAGGATTTTACATTATTAAGGTTTTCAAATCTACATTTTTCTAAGTTTACATTCTATTTTCAAATTTGAACTTTTTTATACATCCTTGTACGTCATTGATACATTTTCCTATTAGGTTTTGCATTTTTTATGTTAAGATATAGTAAATTATATTCACTTTCAATTTGATGTGCAAATCTCTTGTATTGTTAGAATGAGTACTTGAATGATCATGAGGTGTTGACCATCATTTCCATCAATGAAATTGACCATCTCTCACATGTAATGCTTGGGAGTTACATTGGGAGAAGTGGATCATCTTTCCATAATGTTATGGGTTCCTACTTAGTTGATATGTTCATAGTGCAGGGCTAGTTTTGGGAATTTGTACTCTTGATGAGTTATTGGTCAAATACATTATCTATTCATGGATTCTATCTTGAGTTCTATCATAATTACACATGGGGTGGTTTGTGGTTTTAAACTATCAAGAATGGTTTTGGTGGCAATTAGTTTGGGGAAACCACTTACATGGTTTTATCTTCCCATTGCTTTGTAAATTGGAGGAATTATATGGAGGCTTCATGGGTTATGCAAGTGTACTTAAGGCCTTCAAGGGCTCGAGATAGGTTTGGTTGAAGGAGTTTTTTTATTTGAATCAATAAAGTTTCAATTGCTCAATTCATATTTTACTATTTTTCTTGTGTTTTCTGCCTGTGCACAAGCCATTCAAGCATTTTTGTATAATTTTTTTATGTAGAAATGTTATTACATGTCTTGATGTTATTTCAAGAGTGGAAGGTGTGGAGAACTAGGTTTTGAAATAAAATGAAGAGTTAAAGGTCTAAAAATGGTGGTTTTTTTTCACTTGAAAAATAGAGTTTTTACCTTAGGTTTTGCAAAAATCTCTGAGATACCAGAAGTTTCTTTGTTTTCTAAGCATATTAGGGCCTAAATAAAGGTGTCTAAGGTGGTGGCAGAGTTTGAAAGGTTGTGGAAGTGCTACATCTAATAAACCCTCAAGAATTACAATAAAAACAAGGGTTTTTTGATTTCATGGTTACAAGTCTGTACAAATGGAATCCAATTGCAGAATCTTTGTTATCTTGGAAATTTATTTGCTTCCCCAAGGTTTTAGGGGTCTATGTTGTGTTTGAAGGTATGTTGCTTTGCATTTTTGGGCTAAATGAGTAGCCTGTTGAAGGGTGAATGTATAGGAAGTCAATGCTGGTCCAAAGGAGTCTATGTTATTTCTAATATATGTTGTGTAACTTGGATATGGGTGTTTGAATCAATCATGTGTTTGTTTGGTGTTTTGGAAGATTGTGGAGTAATTGGACAAAAACTAGTTTCTCACTATTACAAGGGTTTAAGGGTGTTAAAGAGGGAAATGTGTATTTAGTTGCTTGTAAAGTTTTAAGGGAGTTTTGGACTATCCAAAGAGGTCACAATAATCTTGTTAGATGCCTCAAATAGGCAGGTTGCAAAGAATTTGTGATTGTGCCCTTGTGTCTTCATCAATTTTTCACCTAATTTCACTCAGTCCAATATAGCTCAGAGTGATTTAGCATATTTGGGTGCAAGAGAGGACCATCCCTAGCGTAAATGTACCCATACGGATGTGTTGGAATAGTCTGTTTGGTCATACAAGTTGTGAAATGAAATTTGCACCACTTTGCACTTGCATTTGGCAACTTTTCCCTCCACTGAAAAGTCATCACCACAGGAAAATGCCTCCAAGATAGCAAAAAACCAAGAAATTTTTTTGTAGATGGTCCCAACATGATCCCATAGCCTCGGATGGAGAGTCTATAAGCATCACGGTCTCTGAGAAATAGACCTTCAAAGATTGTTGTCTTTTATCACTTTGGACTCTTAAGGGAAATCATCGGTCCAATGTAGCTCAGAGTGATTCGGCGTATTTGGGTGCAAGAGAGGACCATCTCTAGTGTAAACGTACCCATCCATACATGTTGGAACAGTCTGTTTGGTTGTACGAGTTGCAGAATGAAAGTTGCACCACTTTGCAACTTTACACTGCTTGCATCTGGCAACTTTTCCCTCCACTAAAAAGTCATCACCACAGGAAAAAACCTCCAAGATAGCAAAAACCGAGACAGGATTTTGTAGATGGTCACAACATGATCCCATAACCTTAGACTGAGAGTCTGTAAGCATCACAGTCTCTGAGAAATAGACCTTCAAAGATTGTTTCCTTTTAGCACTTTGGACTCTTAAGGGAAATCGCCAGTCCAATGTAGCTCAGAGTGATTCGGCATATTTGGGTGCAAGAGAGGACCATCCCTAGCATAAACACACCCATCTAGATGTTTTGGAAGAGTTTTTTTGGTCATACAAGTTGCAAAATGAAATTTGCACCACTTTGCAACTTTACACTGCTTGCATCTAGCAACTTCTCCCTCCACTGAAAAGTCATCACCACAGGAAAACACCTCTGAGATAGCAAAAACTGAGAGAGGTTTTTGTATATGGTAACAACATGATCCCATAGCCTTAGACAAAGAGTCTATAAGCATCATGGTATCTGACAAATAGACCTTCAAAGATTGCTTCTTTTTAGCACTTTGGACTCTTAAGGGAAACCATCGGTCCAATGTAGCTCAGAGTGATTTGGCATATTTGGGTGCAAGAGAGGACCATCCCTAGCATAAACGTACCCATTCGGACGTGTTGAAATAGTTTTTTTGGCCGTACGAGTTGTAGAACGAAAGTTGCACCACTTTGCAACTTTACACTGCTTGCATCTGGCAACTTTTCCTTCCACTGAAAAATCATCACCACAAGAAAATGCCTCCGAGATAGAAAATTCTGAGAGAGGTTTTTGTAGATAGTCACAACATGATCCCATAGCCTTGGACGAAGAGTCTGTAAGCATCATGGTCTCCGAGAAATAGACCTTCAAAGATTCCTGCCTTTTAGCACTTTAGACTCTTAAGGGAAATCACTGGTCCAATGTAGCTCGGAGTGATTCGGTGTATTTGGGTGCAAGAGAGGACCATACCTAGCGTAAACGTGCCCATCTGGACATGTTGGAATAGTCTGTTTGGTCATACGAGTTGCGGAATGAAATTTGCACCACTTTGCAACTTTACACTGCTTGTATCTGGCAACTTTTCCCTCCACTGAAAATTCATCACCACAGGAAACCGCCTTTGAGATAGAAAAAATCGAGAGAGTTTTTTGTAAATGGTCACACCACGATCCCATAGCCTTGGATGGAGAGTCTGTAAGCATCATGGTCTCCAAGAAATAAACCTTCAAAGATTGTTTCATTTTAGCACTTTGGACTCTTAAGGGAAATTGTCGGTCCAGTGTAGCTCAGAGTGATTCGACATATTTGTGATGAGGGCACAACCCAAGACATAGAAAATAACCCACAAACAAGAGAATAATTTTATTATTCAAAAAATGGAGCTTCTTACATGCAGAGGATTTCAAATCTCCAAGTTCTACAACACATGCAAGTTACAGAAAGCTACAGAATAACCCTTTCATAATATGCGAGCTTATCCCGAAAAAGTTACCCAAAAATTAGAAACCTGCCCATAAAAAAAGCTCCTCATTAATTCAGAGCCAAAACAACATTCAAATTTGAGTTTAGGCAGTTTGGCGCCAAAAATTTATAACATGAAGTTCAAATTTCAAAAGAGCATTTGCAATTGTATCTTCTAGAAAGTGCGCCAACTTCCCGGGGCCATAACTTTTGATCTGGGACTCCGATTTGCGAACCGTTTGAACTGTTGGAAAGGTCTCAAAGTCAGTAACATGCTCAAAATATGCCATGTCAATTTTTGCAAGTTTTGGGGCCATTCTGGGAACTCTAAGTGCCTCAAATCTAACTCGAAAGATTTTTAGGTGCAAATTTGGGAAACTAAAACTACAATATCTTTCCACCCAGGAATAGAGAATAAAAACCATAAATTGGGAATTTCATTATGATGAAAAGGGTATCCAAAATGTAAAAACATCTAAAAATTGAGAAACTTGAAATTTAACTATTTTTGGGTGATGCAAGATTGCCCTTACACCACTTGGATGCTCACATCGGACACCTAGGGTAATTTGAGAAGTGACCCCATCATGTCTCAGATGGTGGAGGAAAACCCTAAATGGTCAACCTCTACCTTAGGCAACTAGGATGAATCTTCAATAGGCCTTCCTTTCCATTTCACGGATATTCTTCATCTGCCTATTCTGGTACTTCTTCCCACATGACTATCGGGATTTCTTCAATCTCCTCCTTTTCTGGTAGGTGTTGGAATCCCACACTATTCCATCGGTGGTACTTCCTCTCCACCCTTCATGATACTCTGTCAAATCTGAAATGTTGAACACAGGGGAAATGTTGAATCCATCCGGCAACTCTACCTCATATGCATTCCCTGAATCATGCCTCTTCAAAATTTTACAGGGACCGAACTTCTTCATCTTCAATTTGTTATATGTTCCCACTGGAAACCTTTCTTTCCTCAAGTGGACCATCACTTCATCACCAATCTGAAACTCCTTATACCTCCTCTTCTGATCTGCCTTAGCCTTATACTGCATATTCATCTTGTTAATATGTTCTCTTACCTTCTCATGTATGTCCTTGATGTGTTCTGCAAAATCTTCGGCTTCAACACTTATTTTCTTCTCTTGGTCCATCTTCCTCAATTCTGAGCTGTTCTGGGGCTACCTCCATACACAATCTAGAATGGTGATCTACTAGTGCTTCTGTTGACAGAATTGTTGTAAGAAAATTCTGCCTGGGGTAAGATCAAGTCCCATTCCTTGGGTTTATCTCCTACCAAACATCTCAGTAGGTTACCCAGACTCCTGTTAACAACCTCTGTCTGCCCATCTGTTTGTGGATGGTGTGCAGAACTGAACTTCAACTCTGTCTTCAGCTTCTTCCACAAGGTCCTCCAAAAGTACCCCACAAATTTGGTGTCACGATCTTAAACAATACTCTTTGGCAGACTATGTAGCCTCACCACCTCTTTGAAGAACAAGTCAGCAATGTGGACTGCATCATGGGTCTTCTGACATGGAATGAAATGTGCCATCTTTGAAAACCTATCAACCACCACAAAGACTGAATCATTCCCTCTTTGTTTCCTTGGAAACCAAGAACAAAGTCCATACTTATATCCTCCCATGGCCTCTCTGGTAAGGTAAGGGCTGATATAAGCTGTATACAGCTCACTCATTTAGCCATTTGACATACCCTACAGCTTTGTACAAACTTCTTCACATCCTGTGACAACTGAGGCCAATAATAATGCTCACTGATAATGGCAATGGTCTTATCCCGACCAAAATGTCCTGCCATTTCTCCACTATGCTTCTCCTTTATCAGGTTCTCCCTCATGGAACTCCTCGGGATACACAATTGACTTCCCTTAAATAACATGCAATCCTGAATTATGAAATCCACCACATTGTCCTGTCCATTGTAACAGGTTCCTTGCAAGCTTTCCAAGCCTCTGCAAAATCAGGATCTTCTGCATACAGTGTCTTGAGTTCATTGAACCCAACCACTTCAATCTGCATCTTTGTCATCAATGTATTCCTCCTACTTAAGGCATCTGCAACCCTATTTGACTTCCCACTCTATGTTTCAAAACAAAGGTATAACTCTACAAAAACTCTACCCATCTCATATGCCTCTGACTTAATTTTCCCTGACTATTTATGTACTGCAAGGCCTGATGATCAGTATATAGAACAAATTCCTTTGGCAACAAATAATGTCTCCATTTCTTTAATGCTTGAACTATCGCATAAAATTCTTGATCATATACAAAATACTTTCTCTTGCCATCATTTAACTTTTCACTGAAATATGCAATGGGCTTACCTTCTTGGCTCAACACTGCTCCAATGGCATAACCACTGGCATCACAATCCACCTGAAACACCTTGTTGAAATTTAGGAGGGATAGAATAGGTTGCTTTGTCCCCTTCTACTTCAACAGTTCAAAACTTTTTTCCGCTCCAGTGCTCCACTTGAATTCTTTTCTATCCCCTCTCATTGTTTCAGTCAGGGGTCCACAAATACTACTAAAGTTTCTAATGAACTTTCTATAAAAAACTAACCAAACCATGGAAATATCTCACCTCGATAGCAATTCTTGGGGTAGGCCATTCCTGAATAGCCTTCACCTTCTCTGGGTCCATCTGGAGACCTTCTTCTGAGACAACAAACCCCAAGTACACTAACTCCCTCTTCACAAAACTGCACTTCTTCAGATTAATCAACAATTTCTCTTCTCTTAACTTCTCAAAGGCTCTCTGAATATGCATCAGATGCTCATCCAACGTCTTACTAAAAACCAAAATATCATCTAAATATGCAATAACAAAACTTCCCAAAAATTCTTTTAGTACCTCGTTCATGAGCCGCATGAATGTGCTCGGTGCATTGGTTAGCCCAAAAGGCATGACTAACCACTCGTACAGGCCATCTTTGGTCTTAAAGGAAGTCTTCCATTCATCTCCCTCTCCAATCTGGATCTGGTGATATCCACTCTTGAATCAATCTTTGTCAGAAGTCTTGAGTTCCACTCCAAGCAGTCCATCGGTCATCCATCCTTGGCAAATCACGTACTTGATTGTTATCTTGTTTATGGCTCGGGAATCTGTACACATCCTCCACTCCCCATCCTTCTTTGGTGCTAGTACTGCAGGTACTGCACATGGACTCAAACTCTCTTGTATCAAACCCTTTCTCAACAACTCTTGAACTTGTTTGTTCAACTCCTTATTTTCTGCTGGAGTCATTCTATGAGTTGCCTTATTTGGAAAACTGGCTCCAGGAATCAAGTCAATTTGATGACTGATCTTCCTTATTGGTGGTAAATCCTCAGGTACATTATCAGAAACAATATCCTGAAACTCATCCAACATCCCAAAAACTTCTTCTGGAACCTTCTCACTATCCCCCTTGCTCACTTTAGGAATCAATCAATGCATAACACACACGCTCATGCTTCATACCTTTTAAAAAATTTCTTCCATCTACATAACAAATTCTAGCACTACTGGATACCTTTTCTTCGGTCTTCTTCAGAGGTTTCAACTTGTGACGAACCCCATCCTTTGTCAAGGAATAAGTGTTTGCATGGCCATCATGTATAGCTCACCTATGAACTGCCACAACCTCCCCAACATCATGTGACATGCATCCATGGGGATGATATCACAGAGTACCTCATCATGGTAGCTCCCAATCTTGAACTTTACTAGGCACTGCTCATTGACTAAAACTTTGTGGTCTTTTTGCAACCAAGCAATCCGATACAGATGTGGGTGCCTTTCCCTCTTCAGCTTCAACTTTGTGACCATCTCCTCTGACACCAGATTATTAGTGCTTCCACCATCAATAATGACATCAGAACATTTTCCTTCACATTTGCACCTTGTGCGAAATAGATTCTTCCTTTGTTTTGGTTCCTTTTACTCAGTCATCAGGGCTCTCCTAATCACTAGGGCTTCTCCCCTTTCACCATCATCTGAATGTTTAGATTGGGCCTCCTCATCTGCATGCGCAACCCTTCTACGACCTTCTGGCCTTTTGTCTGCCCTTCCTTAGTGTTGTGGACATTCATAGGCTCAATGCCCTTCTTCACCACATTGGAAACATGTTCCTCTGAAACCACCTCTTCCAGATCCTTGTCCATATCTCCCTCATCCTCTACCTCTTTGATCACCACTATTTTGATCACGAGGGTGGTAGAAGTTGTCATTTCTTTGGCTTCGGCTGGTACCCACATCTTCACTTTTCTTTTCATCATCATTTCAGTTTCCTGAAGGTCTTCCATTTCCCCTTCCTCTTTGACCTCCTCGTCCTTTTTGCTTGCCATCAAATATTTTGTTCAACTTCTCTTCCACCTTCAGAGCAAATTGATACACATCCCCAATGGTGGTCATTCTGACTAGGCTTAACTCCTCCTGAATGTTTGGTCGTAACCCATTAAGATATCGGGCTACCTTCTCCTTATTGGCATCTGTGTGGCCCGTTCTGATGATTATCTTGTGAAAATATTTAGCATATTATTTCATAGATCTGCTTCCTTGCTTCAACCCTTACAATTTCTTCAACAGATCTAACTCATAGTCCACTGGTATGAACTGCTTCTTCAGTTTTTCTACCATGCAATCCCATCTAGTGATATTTCCTTTTCACTGGAACAGCACCAAATTTGGAACTCTTTCCACCAAATGCTGGCATGGCCCTTCAGCTTCATTTTCGCAAACTTAACCCGATCTGGGTCCTCTATTTCCTCATACTCAAAATATTCTTCTAGCTTGTTGATCTAGTCGATCAACTCTTCCAGGTTCAGACTTCCAGAATAACTGGGTACTTCTGCTCTGGGTCTTTTCCCGATCTTCGAAATGGCCCTTATTAGTCACATTTGGTCTTGATCAATTGCTTCTTCTTCCTCTTCTACATTTGAACCTTCTTCCTCTCCTTCATCCTCACTTTCCTCCCTTGGGTTTAACCCTCTTCTCAACTGCTCTTGTAACGCGTCAATCTATCTTTGGAGGGCTACCAGTGCATCTCTCCCACCACCATTTCTGCTACCTCAACCACCTCTGGCACCACCATGTCTATCAGGCATCACTCTTGGAGGCATCTTTCTTGACCTCGACTCACAACCACAGTCCTAGTGTGAACTGCCTCACGATCGGCGACCTGTCCACATGCTCAAAAAAACCTGCTCTGATACCACTTGATGAGGGCATAGCCCAAGACACAGAAAATAACCCACCAACAAGTGAATAATTTTATTATTCAAAAAATGGAGCTTCTTACATGCAGAGGATCTCAAATCCCCAAGTTCTACAACACATGCAAGTTACAGAAAGCTACAAAATAACCCTTTCGTAATATGCGAGCTTATCCCCAAAAAGTTACCCAAAAATTAGAAACCCGCCCATAAATAGAGCTCCTCATTAGTTGGAGCCAAAACAACATTCAAATTTGAGTTTAGGTGGTTTGGCGCCGGAAATTTACAACATGAAGTTCAAATTTTAAAAGAGCATTTGCAATTGTATCTTCTAGAAAGTGTGCCAACTTCCCGGGGCCATAACTTTTGATCCAGGACTCCGATTCAACAACCGTTTGAACTGTTGGAAAGGTCTCGAAGTCAATAACACACTTGAAATCCACTATGCCAATTTCAACAAGTTTCAAGGCCATTCTGGGAACTCTAAGTGCCTCAAATCTAACTTGGAAGATTTTCAGGTGCAAATCTAGGAAACTAAAACTACAATATATTTCCACCTAGGAATAGAGAATAAAAACCATAAATTGAGAATTTTATTATGACGAAAAGGGTATCCAAAAATGTAAAAACATCTAAAAACTGAGAAACTTGAAATTTAACTATTTTTGGGTGATGCAAGATTGCCCTTACACCACTGGATGCTCCTGCATCAATTTGGGTACAAGAAAGGACCATCCCTAGCATAAACGTACCCATCGAGACATGTTGGAACAGTCTATTTGGTCGTACAAGTTGCGGAATGAAAGCTGAACCACTTTGTAACTTTACACTGCTTGCATCTGGCAACTTTTCCCTCCATTGAAAAGTCGTCACCACAGGAAAACGCCTCCGAGATAGCAAAAACTGAGAGAGGTTTATGTAGATGGCCCCAACAAAATCGTATAGCCTCAAACAAAGAGTTTATAAGCATCATGGTCTCCAAGAAATAGAACTTCAAAGATTGTTTCCTTTTAGCACTTTGGACTCTTAAGGGAAACTAGTGGGCAACATAGTTAACTTCTTTACAAAATTGGTTTGAAGTAATTTCATTCTTTTTTGTGCATTTAAAATGGAGTTTTAAGTCTACCACCCTAAAAGTGACCTGTAAATAACTTCAAACACCTTAACTACCTCATTCTTATTCATTTATTTTGCAAACAAGTATTTTCATTTCAAGAGGCCGAGCTTTCATTTTTGCTTGTTGGATTGAATGTGGACAGTGACACAACTTTTTTTTTCAAAAAAATTTCAACATCATTGAACTAAGAATTTAGCATACATCTGCTGAGAAGCAAAGGAGTACCACAAACGAAAACACATTACACTTCGGTTCTCATTGAGTTGATGTACTCTTCAACATCTCTCTTCTTTAAAAGTGACCTCTAAATCACTTCAAACACCTTAACTACTCTAAAAGCGACCTCTAAATCACTTCAAACACCTTAACTAC
>VDFB02000017.1:485910601-486201074 GCA_007258455.2 Sequoia sempervirens
ATGCCATCTCGGTATCTAATCAAAATTTACATGCCAAAATGTCTATCTCATCCTAAACTACTGGTGGATCATCAAAATAGAGCCTCTTTGAAGCACTTGTTGGCTATGAAGGTAGTTGCACAAGAAAAATTCAAACCACAATTGAGATTAGTTATACTATATAATTTAAAATCAAATAATTAACATAAAAATTAATATACATTGAATTATAATTGAACTCTAAAATTGAAATCTTGATTACCTGAAATATATGTCTCTTCGAAGGGTCAGGAGTCCTAGAATATACCCCTCTCAAAGAACTAACCAAACCAACTTTTGTAACGTCAATCTATATATGTGAACAAAAACATGAAATTGATCCAAGTTAGCATAGAATTGTTAGTAATAAGAACATATTTACCAAGCACAAAATAAAATAAACACATACCTCTTTAGGATGATCTTTTTATGTATCTCCTTTAGGTGTTTCAACACCTCCTCCTTCAGGTGTTTCAACACCTCCTCCTTCAGGTGTTTGAATACCTACTCCTTTAGGTGTTGTGGCACTTATCAACAATGATGTATAGCTCACAAGCGCCTGTATATAAAAATGACAAGTACATATGAAACTACGAATCTATGTCAATGTATGCATAATCAATAAAATATCTTATAAATCTTAATTCAATCAAATTTGAGTTCAATTACCTTTCCCTTATCTAACATTGTGTGTCCATAGTCTGGAGAGTTTCGCACCTCACTCGCACTAGGTGTTTCCTACAAGTAGAGAATAAGATAAACATATAAGTTAATATATAATTTCATTAATGACAATTCAAATGACAAGCAAGCATACAGTAAAAAAATGTAAATGAGTGAGTGCAAAAATACATACTGTGTGCATCTCAAGGCCAAATGAAATGGCCCTAAGGATGCTATCAGTCACCTGTGTGAGCTCCTCCTTAGACATTAACTGTTAAATAGACCATGTAAATAAATATTAGTACTTGATACTATCTCTTATTAATATTCATTTTTAAAAATATGCAAATTATGAATCCACCTCTCTAGTAGGAGAAGAATTTGTAGGGTGTGCCCCACTCCCCTACTTGTGATTTGCTATAATCTCCACACCCTGGATGTCATAATCAGAAGTGTCTAATGGCTGCTCAAGGGGCTATACAATTGGACCCAAACATATTTGCTGGCATGTATTGCAAATATGTGGCACATAAATATGTGGACCTGAGGAGGATGATGTAGTAGCACTGGATCCATCACCAAGATCACTAGACTGTGGCTGAGCTACTGAAGGAGCATGAGAAACCAAAAGACCACTCGAAGAGTGAATGGCCTAGATAGTTTGTGTGGCTGCATCCTCCGTAATATCCGGATATTGTACTGGAGGTGGCGGAGGAAGGGGAGGATGGGGAACATGTGGGCGCCTAACTACTCTAGCTGCCCTTGGCCTATCCTGGGGCATACCTCCACCAATGCCCTGGAAGGGTTTAATGTCAAAGTAATTGACATGATGCCCTAACAAAAAATCAGCATATAATTTTTTAATAAAGTAAAAACGTACATCAGGATTATTGTTGGGTGGTTTATCAGGAACCATATACCAACGATCTGAAAAGTTATCTACAATGCCCCTATGCATGCACCATTTTATAGAAAGTTTTGGTTTGTTAACATTAACTGGCAAACCAGTGTTTGGGTTAATAAATAAAGAGGCTATTTGGGCTTTTGTTATTTGGAGATCTTTCACATCATCATAAGACAATCCACATGCATAATATTGCCTCATGGTTTCTTACCATAAATGAAATGCATTATGTTGGGTGGAGAGGGTTTCTACATTTGTAATTATTCCTGTCAATGTGGTTGACATATGGGATAATTGAGGGATTTTCTTATAAACATCACAAATGCCCCTCAATTGCTCCAATTTTTCATGAATTAAGTCTTCAATTGATGGTTGCGGAGGTGGTGGAGCATTTGGCATTTCTACGCATTTTGATTCTCAGTTGG
The DNA here is from genome assembly GCA_007258455.2 of Sequoia sempervirens. Classification (NCBI taxonomy): domain Eukaryota; kingdom Viridiplantae; phylum Streptophyta; class Pinopsida; order Cupressales; family Cupressaceae; genus Sequoia; species Sequoia sempervirens. The sequence goes on from VDFB02000017.1 coordinate 485,912,612, forward strand.
TGGATTTTCATTCTCAATTGGTGGAATTTGTGCATTCTCATTCTCCAGCCATAATGCCTGATTAAAGTTAAAAAATAATTAATCTAAAATTAGACAATATAAATGAAACACTATTTTTAAATAAAAATCCATTAAAACATTCATTTTTTTTATCAAAATCCATTCTAAACTCAATTGTTTCATAAAAATTCAATCAAAAACCCTATTTTGAAAAAAAATCTACAAAAAACATTCATTTTTTTATCAAAATCCATTCTAAATTCAAAATTTTCATAAAAATTCAATCAAAACCCTATTGTGAAAAATTTCCACAAAAAAATCATTTTTTTTTTTATCAAAATCCATTCTAAACTCAATTTTTTGACAAAAAATCAATCAAAAACCCTATTTAAAAAAAAAACACAAAAAACCATATGAAATCATTCAAATCTAAATCTAAATTGAATGAAATCAAATAAAAATAAAAGAAAATTACCTTTCCAAATCGGATTTTTCCCAAATCAGATTTCCGTTACGCGAAGAAGCAATGCACTGTGCGCCCACGGGTTCCTCACTTTTAAATGACTTCAAATTAGTGTCTGAATTTTTTTATATATACGTTTTACAATAAAACTAGTTTTGGTGTTTGGTATGGTGATACCCGAGCCTAAAAAAATTCAATACATTTTTTTCACATTTTTTGGTTGGTGAAAGATGTGTTTTTTTCCTCATTGCCACTTTTTTGCCCACTATGATCCTGCACATACCCCAAAAGTGATGGTGAGCCCACTATTTACATCAAGGCAATTGATGGTAAGATTTTAATTGTTGTCTTATATGTTGATGATTTAGTTTTCACTGGGGATGATGATTTCCTCATTGTTGATTTTAAAGAGGCCATAGAAAGAGAGTTTGAGATGACAAATTTAGGTCTCTTGAGATATTTTCTAGGCATAAAAATAAAACAAATGCATGATGGTATATTTATCTCTCAAGAAAAATATGCAAATAAGATCTTGGAGAGATTTAGGATGCTTGAAAGCAAGCCTTCCCCAAACCAATAGCCATAGGTCTAAAGTTGAGGAAGGAAGATTGTAGTAGCAATGTAGATCCGACCATGTATAAGAGTTTGGTTGGAAGCTTAATGTATTTAAATGCAACTAGGACTGATATAATGCACAGTGTGAGTCTTATTTCTAGATTTATGGAGACTACAAGGGACACCAATTGGCAAGCGGGTAAAATAATCCTAAGGTATGTGAATGGCACCAAAGGATATGGAATTTTATACTCAACATCAAATGAGTTTCATCTGGTTGGATACACAGACAGTGATTGGGTAGGAAGTTTTGGTTATAGGAAGAGCACATCAGGGTATGTGTTTCACTTGGGTTTTGGAGTCATCTCATGGGCTTCCAAGAAACAACCCATAGTTTCCCTATCTACAGAAAAGGCTGAGTATATAGCAGAAAATGCAACAACATGTCAAGCTATTTGGCTAAGAAGAATCTTGGTAGATTTGAAAGAAGAACAAGAGGATGGAACAACAATCTTTTGTGATGATGTTTCATCAATAGCATTGATGAAAAATCCTATGTTTCATGGAAGAAGCAAGCACATTGAAATAAAGTATCATTTTATCAGAGGATTGGTTGAGAATGGTTAAATTAAAATGCATTTTGTAGGACTAAGCAACAACTAGCAGATATATTCACCAAGCCTTTGAGCACGGATAGTTTTGAGTGCCTAAGAAGTAGATTGGGCATTGTTGATTTGGATCAAGATTGATCCTGTTCCTTAGCTTAGGACAAAGGGGGAGTGTTGGAAATTTATTGTTCCTGAGCCTTCTACTCTCATGTCAGACGCCTCTATTTTACCTACCCATCAAGAGCCCCCATTTTCAATGACAGTTTTTGGGATCTTCATCCGTGCAACTCCTGACAGCCCCTGAAGTTAATGTGGTAGGAATTTTTGAATTCCAAATTAATAATGGTAGGTAATTTCAAAATTGAGACAAAATGTTTTTTGAAGAAAAAAAGAATTGAAGGTAGATTATTTTGTCAATTGGTTAGAGAAGAAGAATTCCTAAGCAACAATAGTTTGAAGGGAATGTTTTATGTTTTTTTCTTTGTGTGATTTAGAGAAGTCTGTGTGAGCTCCTAGAAGCTCCTAAACAATAAGAACTATTTGTTTTTTGTGATTAAGCAGTGATTGCTCCTGAAGAACTTTGTGTAGCTCCTCCTTGTAGCTCCTAAAGTTATCTGTTTTGGTTGAGCAGCTAATGAAGCTCCCAACAAATTGTAGTTTGTAGTTTAGAGTTTTTTTTTAGTAGTTTCAATTTAATCTTTCGTGTATTGTCATTTCTAGCATAGTTAATATAAAAGAAAAATATTTCATGCCTAGATTTGTCTCCTATTAATTTTGTTATTCCGCATTTTTGTATTCCCTTATTGTTTTGGGGAAACATAGCAGTAGCTCTGTGATTTCTGTGCATATAGAAAATGTGAAGTAAGTTGTGTCCAACATCACTAAACTAAACTACTTACCCCGACCACTCCCTCAAAATTTTTCTGTACTTACACATCATGTGTGCAAGGTTAAGGAGATGTTAGTTCTACATGCCACTAATGGAAAAATTCTAGTGGGAATTTGGGGTACTAGAGGAATTGGTAAGACGACTCTGGTCGATGCTATTTTCAATGAAGTCTCTTGCAGCTTTGAGGCTTCTTGCTTTCTATCAGACATTAGGGGTGCTGAGGAGCATGGTGATATCATAGGATTATAGATGCAAATGTTAAAGGATTTGTCAAAAGTTGATATCAAAGTAAACGACATTGGCCATGGTAAATCCCTTTTGCAATTTCACTTGGGATTTGTACATTCTCTTATCATCTTAGATAATGTTGACTATGGAAGCCAGTTGGAGAGCTTTGAAATAAACTTCTGTGGACCTGGCAGTAGAGTAATTGTAACCACTTGTGACCGCCATATCCTACATTTATGGGTGCCCCTTGAAAAAATTTACGAATAGCAAGGTCTTCGGGAGGATGAAGCTTTAGAGTTATTTTTTTGGCATGCATTTAAGCAAGAAAATCCAAATGACTCTTATCGAGACCTATCCACAAAGATCATCAAGGCTTCTCGTGGGGTTCCACTTACATTAAAGGTTCTGGGTGCATTTTTATTTGACAAAAGGAGCAATGTTCAATGTTGGGAAGAAGCACTTAGAATGCTTAAGGATCTCACTTATCCAGAGATTTTCCAAACCTTGAATATCATTCATGGCTCTCTTTCTCCATTAGAGAAACATATATTCCTAGATATTGCTTGTGTGTTCTTTGGCCAAGATAGAGAAGAAGCTTGTATCTTCTAGAAAGAATTGGGTTTAACAATAGACACAACCCTTCACAATTTTCAGCTTAGATAGCTTATAAAGATTGACAATGACAAGTTTGTGACACATGATGTTTTACGAGATTTAGGGAGACGTAATGTCATAGATGAATCTCCTAAAGAGCCAGGCAAGCAAAGTAGACTGTGGAAGCAAGAGGATGTTGAAATAGTAATTAATGAGAAATGGGTAAGTTTCTCTTAAACAAATTTATTTTAAATTTTCCAAATGGAGGGAAGGAATGTGATTACAATATTTGATAAATGTTGTATTTCACATGATTAGGTACTCAAAATGTAAAGTATCTCCTACAAGCACGAGAAAGAGAAGTAATCAGATTGAGAAAGAATAGTTTGGCTTCAATGAATGGTTTGTGTTACCTTTGTTTCAAGGATGCTATAGTGAAGGAAAGTGACAAAAGTAAACTGCCACCAGGTTTGAAATGGTTAAAGTGGAAACAGTGTCCACTGGAAGTATTGTCGTGGCAATGGAACCTTGAGTGGCTAGCTATTCTTGATGTGAGCTCTAGAAGCATTTCCAATGGTAGTGTCTTACAATTCTCTCTCAAGCAATTATGGAATGAACAATCATATCAGAAAGTAAGTAGCCCATTTAACCACAAGTGTCCCTCTAAATTGGGTAAGAGTTGTTCGAAGGTAAATTAATTATCGCTGTTGGCACCTCACAACTGATCAAGCCACCTTCTCCTTCCAGCAGCCAAGTGTCATTCTAAGCTGCCCACTTCGCCTTATGCAAACCCATGTTGTTGAACTACTCCAATTTTCTAATGAATGGCATAGCTAACACACCTTCTATAGTATTATTGAATTTAATGCATGTATTTCTATTAATCTCATGGACGAGCCTGTGATCAGAAATGCTCACATTTCTTTCTTTGATTTCTCGTGTTCATCTCTATTTTTTTATCTCTATCTTCTGTGTTTCTTCTATCTTTTATCTATTCTATGTGTCTTTCTTCATGGTATCAAAGCCAGGGAGAGATTAGTGAGTTCCAATTTGCAAGTGGAGACTTTTTTCTAAGTAACCTCCTTTGAGGTGTTTTGATGTGAGAGACATGCGACAAACTGTTGATGTGGGTTCCATCAAGAGTGGCACAGGATCTGCTAGTGATGTTTTTTGAGGCTAGGCGCTAGAAAATGTGACAAAAAGGAAGAAGTGTGATTTTAGAGAGTGCTCCAAAACCCTGTGTTTTGCTTCTTTCCTTTTGTGTTTCTTAGTTTGTTTTGTCATGGATTCTAATGGCATTTCTTTTCCTATAGTTAAACTAAATGGAAAACATTATTATGATTGGGTATCTTATATAGAGATTTCTTTTAACACTTCAATTTTTTTATGATATTGTTACTATCAGTCAAAAAGACTAGCAAATCCTAGAAAAGATTAAGAAGATTGGGATATAAGGGACAAAAAGGCATTAGCATTAATCAAGCTCACACTTTCAAGGGAAGTCTTTCTAGAAGTTTGCAATGAAATAAGTGGAGTTAAAGTATGGGATATTTTGTAATATACATATCAAAATTTAAGTGATGTATGGATCCTATCTCTCATCACAGAGTTATATAATATGAAATTATCAAGTTCACAGGAGTTAATTCCTCATCTAAGTAAATTAAAGGAAAATAAATATCAGCTTGCCTCTCTCAGAAATAATATAGATGATACAAAATTTGTGCAAATAATATTACAAAGTCTTCCAGGATCTTATCAATCATTCATAAGGGGACTAGATACTGCAGATAAATTAAAAAGTATTAAATTTGAAGAATTTTGTGCTAAGCTAGTGCAAAAAGAAATGTCATATTAAAAAAAGAGAATCATTAAATGGTGAGTCTCAAGCATTCATAATGAAGGAAAAACAAAATTACAAAAAGTCACAAGATAATCAGTCTAGAGAAAGGAATTGGAAGTATGAAAATAAAAATGTCCCATCTAAGGATTATAATAAAAACAAATGAAAATGTAATTATTGTGGGAAAATGGGTCATAAGGCAAATGAATGTTACAAGAGAAATAGAGATGCAAAAAAGAAGACAAACAAGTTTACAAAATCTTTTGATTCCAAAAGGAATGCTTTTTGTGTTGCAGTTAAAGAAAACAATTATTTTTAAGGATGAATGAGTTATTGCTTGCAGTGCTACACAACATATGGACCTCACAGTAAGGAACAATTTGAATCATTAAATGAGATTAATACATAGAAGATATATATGGGAAACAATAGTGCTTTAGAAGTTAAAGGGATTGGAAATGTTAAAATTGATAATGGTGTGTTAAAAAATGTGAAGCTAGTTCCTGAATTAAAAACAAATCTACTTTTTGTATCTCAAATTGCAATTCAATGATATAAAATAGATTTCTATAATGAGAAGTGTTTAATCAAGGATGTAAACAATAATTATGGAGTGATTGCAATTGGTAAAATGGAGAATGGATTATATAAATCTCAAGAATTTCTTTCTAAAGGTGGAGATGAGAATATGTGTGCTATTGCCAAATATGATGATATGAGTAGGTTATGGCATGAGAATATGGGACATATCAACTATCAAAGTCACAAGCTTATGGAGAAGTATGTGGTGCATGGGCTTCCAAAAATATCATCAAGTCACAAGGTGTATGAAGGATGCACTATGGGAAAACATGTGGAAAGTTTCCCACAAGGTAAATTATGGACAGTAAAAACTCTTTCACATTTGGTTCATAGTGATGTAATGGGTCCTTTTAGAACACCATCACTTGTAGGATCAAGGTATGCCCTCACCTTTATTGATGATTACACTATAAGAATTTGGTTATATTTCCTAAAAGGGAAGGATAAAGTGTTTGAGAAGTTTAAAGAGTTTAAGGAATTAATTGAAAATTAAAGTGGAAGATCTTTAAAGATAATAAGAATAGATAGAGAAATGAAATATATGAACAAAGATTTCTTATATTTTTGTGAACAACATGGTATAAAGAAGGAATCAACTATCTCCTACTCACACTAACAAAATGGAGTTGCAGAAAGAAAAAAACAAAACTATAATAGAAATGACTAGATGGATGCTTCATTCTAGAAATATAGAAGATAAACTTTGGGCTGAAGCAATCTCTACAATAGTTTATATTTTGAATAGAACACCTACTAAGTCGGTTTTAAATATAACACCAAAAGAGGCATGGAGTAATAGAATGCCTACAATATCTTATTTTAGAGTCTTTGGTTGTAATGCATATGCCCACATTCCTAATGAAAGAAGGAACAAACTTGAAAGGAAAATTGAGAAGTGCACAATGGTTGGGTATAGTGAGGAGTCAAAAGGATATAGGTTATATAATCCTAAGAAAAATGAAATTCATATAAAAAAGAATGTATGGTTTGATGAAGATATTGAGAGTGAACATTCTCCTACATTATCTTACTTTCCAATCTTGATTGGTGAAGACAAATCTACTAATGATCCAAATCAAGGTGTGCAATCTTCTGCGAGAGGAGAAGGAACACAAGTTGAAGCATCAAGTGAAATTGATGATGAAGACACATAGAAGACTAGAAGCATCCAAGAAATCTACCAAAAAGGACCTAGAAATATGTTTGCTAACTACATGCTCTTATGACTAGGGTGATGCAGTTTGACATTCCAAGTACATATGAAGAAGCAAAAGGAAAAGATGAATGGGAAGTAGCTATGCAAGATGAGTACAACTCTTTAATGAAAAATGGAAGATGGAATTAACAACACTTCCAAAAGCAGAAAATGTGGTTGGTTGCAAGTGGACCTATATAACAAAGTTCATATCAGATGGATCTATTGAAAAACACAAAGCGAGGCTAGTGGCTAGAAGCTTCTGACAAACAAAAGGTATTGAGTATACTAAAACCTTTACTCCAATTGCTAAAATGATTTCAATTCACACAATAGTTGCTCTAGCTACAAAACTTGGTTGGAATATCTTTCAAATGAATGTAAAAAGTGCATTTCTACATGGTGATCTAAAGGAGGAAATTTACATGCAAAAACCACCAGGATTTTTTAAAAGTGGTGAAGATCATCTAGTGTATAGATTAAAAAATCATTATATGGTCTTAAGCAAGCTCCAAGGGCATGGTACTCCAAAATAAATGAGTACTTTATAGATACATGATTTAAAAGAAGTAAAGTTGATATAGATGTGTATGTAAAACATAGTGATGATAAAGTTGTGATTATTGTATTATATGTGGATGACTTAATTATTATAGGAGATCACACACATAATATTGAAATAACCAATGATCAACTCAAGCAAGCTTTTGAAATAACTGATCTAGGGTTGATGCACTACTTTTTGGGTATGCAAGTATGGCAAGAAGAAGGAAGGATCATGCTTTCTCAAACTAAATATGCTCTTGATGTATTGAAAAGATTTAATATGAGTGATTGTAAACCATCTAATACACCATGTGAAGTAGGATTAAAATTGAGTACTAACTTCACTCAAAAAGAAGGTGGATGGAAAATTGTATCAACAACTTGTTGGGAGTCTTTTGTATCTTACCATAACTAGACCAGATATTGCATATGCAGTTGGTATTGTATCTAGGTATATGGCAGATCCACATATGGAATACTGAAATCACTATCATCAACAGAGGCTGAATATATTGATTCATCAAAGACATCTCAAGAAACATTGTGGCTTAGATGACTACTTGAAGACACATACCATCCACAAGACTCTCCTACTATAATATTTTGTGATAATCAAAGTATTATCAAGTTAGCAAAAAATCCTGTATATCATGCCAGATCTAAGCATATAGAAGTGCGTCATCATTTTGTTTGTGACTTGATTGAAAGTCAAGTAATAGAGCTACAATTTTGTGGAATAGAAGATCAAATCACTGACATATTTACTAAAACATTACCTATTGTAAAATTTGTTAAACTTAGACTTGTTACAGCTCAAGGAAATTCCTATCCTCACTAAATAAACATTACATGGGGGACCAAACAATTGAATGTAGTAAATAAGTGACAAATCCTATTATAGTAATAAATAAGTGAATGTAAATGGTACCTAACAAGGCTTTAGGCCGGGACCCATCTCTTCTAAATTATGAATTATGGGAGGACATTTAGAATAATTAGCTTAATTAATTGATGGCGGGATGTTGGAAGGTAAATTAATTATGGCTATCGGCGCCTCACAGCTGACCAAGCTACCTTCTGCCGTCTAGTATCCAAGCGTCATTATAAGCCGCCCACCTCTGCCTTATGCAAACGCACATTGTTGAACTATTTGAACTGTCTATAATGAATGGCATAGCTAACACACCTTCTGCAGTATTTACTGAATTTAATGTATGTCTTTCTATAAATCTCATGGATAAGCCTATGATCAGTAGTGCTCAGGTTTCTTTCTCTGAGTTCTCGTTTTCATCTCTATTTTGTTATCTCTGTCTTCTATGTTTCTTCTATCTTTTCTATGCTCCGTGTGTCTTTCTTCAAGACCTTTGAATGAATTGATTCCATAAATTTTTCTATCAGAATAAATCAATAACTACATATGTTTCGCAGATGCCCAAAAAATCTCAGAGTTCTTCAGGTGAATTAGTGTCCAGATTTACAGAGGCTTCCTGCTCTTTCAATTCAGAAATCATTATTCAAGTTAGATTTGACAGGGTGCTCCCTGATCATCGAACTACCAGATTCCCTTGGGTCTCAGGTACAACTCTATTACTTGGAACTCTCATATTGTTCTAGGTTAGAGAAACTACCAGATTGCATAGGTAGAATCGTGGAGTTGAAACATTTAAGCTTAGTAGAATGCTCCTCTCTAAAGGCTTTACCTGATTCTCTCTGGGTGCGAAAACCTGGAAAAACTTCCAAGTAGTATCATAAAGCTATCTAGTCTGCAAAAAAAAATTCTTTCTCACTGCTTAAGTCTTAACAAGCTTCCAGACATCCTTGAAGGGCTCAGGTCTCTCAAAACATTGGAACATAAACATGTCTTCAATATAAGACATTTTCCCCACTCTATTGGCTGTCTCTCCTGGGTAAAGACTGGATCTAGAGTCTTGTCTAATTGTTACTTTACCTCCATCAGCCGGTCATCTCAAACACTTGCGCTGCCTCAATATAAACAGCTGTGAGTTATAATCATTTATTCCAGAAGAAATTGGTGGCCTTGAATCTTTGGAGGAATTCTTGCTCAACAGATGTGAAAACTTAACGACAATTCCTTCGAGTTTTTCCAAACTTCAATCTTTGTTTAGATTCGAGGCAGGATATTATGATTTAAAATTCATTCTAGAGAGTTGCGGAGAATTGTCGTCCTTGAAAATTCTCCATTTGGAACATAATAAGTTTTCCAGATTGCCTTTAAGCTCTGCTCTACTCTCTCCATTAACTAAATTAGTACTCTGTGAATGTACGGAGCTTATTGAGTTGCCAATTCTTCATGAAGGTCTGCTAAAGCTGGATATTGAGGGTTGTACAGGACTGGAAATCTTACCCAAGATGGCACATTTGAAAAGAATGCAAGTGCTAAGATTTGCAAGGTGTTCTGCTATTGTTTAACGCAACGTCTTGTGGGATATCAGAGGACTGACAACGTTGCAAATCACATTTGGGGATGAGATCAGTGAAACACTAAGGCTTACTCATGCCGGTTCATGGAATGAACATTTTGGGGACGATTTTAAGGTACGCACTCATCATACAGGGGCTCCTAGGAAAATTAGGAATCCTTGAATTTAAAAAAAAAATCAATAAAGAAAATTTGAAATAGAAAAAAAAGGATTTTTAAATAAGATTATAGTAATTATATGTTAATAAATTTAAAAGTAAAGAAAATAATAATGAAGGCATTATATAGAAAAAAAAAACAATTTCAGTTGGAGATATATATATATATATATATTGATTTGCTTTAATTTTGTAATTACTTTTTCTTTCAAATTGTTTTTAAAATAAAAAGAAAAGTGTTTGGTAATTTTATAGGAACACATTCTTACTGATTTGAATGTCTACATATTTGGATATTTCAACTCCTTGCCTCTTATGTATGTTGAATATGAAAATATAATGAATGTTTTTAATAATTTCTATGATCAAGTCACTTACAAAACCTAAGGATAACAAACCACACTACAAAGTGCTTAAGCCCCAACTAGTGGGCTACCAATATTATGTCTAATTGGCATCAATTTTTATTTTTATTTTGTATCTTCTATTAAGAATCTTGATCAAATAGTCATATATTTTTTTATAGGCTTTCCTCATCAAACAAGATAGTAATGGAGCCAACATTTAAAATTTCAATGCAATCGATTCAAATGTCTTCGTAAGCTTCAAATTATATGATGTAATTACACTTCATTTTCACTAACCCCAAAGTGCAAAAAAACACACTATATTTGTACATGCTCTTCTTTACGCATTGTCCACCTTCCAAACATGCACCAAAGATGATGTGAGCTAGTCCTTAGTTGAGATATTAATAATTTACATTTTCATTTTATTTTTGCTCCTATAAAACTATTTTTCTCATGGTCACATCTAGGAATAAATTATTTTGGACATGGAAGAGAGAGAGAGGGATCCACAACTTCTCGGTCCTACAAAGTTGTGATCTCACTATAAACATGTTAGGCTATAGACAAAACATGTTAGGAAAAAATTCATAACACACATTCATAAGACACTCAATCCGACAAGATAAGACACAACCTAATAAGATGCACTAACCAAGTGGGCTTGTGACTATTGTAAACTCCGTTACATGATCTAGACACAAAAAAGACAGGTCTAGTCAAGTTTCCCCCAAGCTAGATATAAACCCTTCAAGACGCCAAGGGGTCTATTCAAAGGAACACTCCGATTCAAAAATATCACATTTTCTGCAAGTTATTCTATCATCAAGGGATCCTTTTGAAATATATTTTCATCAAAGAATCCATTGGAAAGAAACCTCCTTCTCAAAGGAAAGTTTTCAAACTTCATTTTAGAAAAAGTGCTTATATTTCAAAGGAAAGTTTTCACATCCATTCACATATGAGGTTCTTTTCAAACAGAAAATTCATTGAGAAATCTTGAGAGAATACAACATTTTGGAAAATGACAGGTTTTAATAAGGGATTCTTTCGTCAAGGAATTCATTTTAAAAGGAGGAATCATTTTTGAAAGAATTTTCCAATTCAAAAATCAGATCATGGTAGCCCCCTCTTAGGAAGTCATATGTTGTGCAAAGGAGTACATGACATCCGAAGGAGAGAAAGGAGAGTTAGAGATGTTGTGACATGCAACACATGACAAGATGTATTTCATGGTATGTTGTCACACACACAAGGGACAACACATAAGAACCACAATATCAAGAAACAAACAAAGATGAAGAAATCAAGAGGGATCTGAGAGTTTGGGTTAGATTTGTTCATAAATACAAATAAATATTGCATTGTATGATGAATGGTCATCAACCCCCGAAGTACTTAGGTCATGAAGAAGAGCACATGACAAAAAAATTTAGGTCAACAATAAAGAGGGTCGAAATTCCCCAAACACTTTGCATCGTCCCCAATTGTCAAAAAGTAAATTTACAACATATAGAAGAATGATGATTACATATAGAAGAATTTTACGAAAATTTTTCACTCTTGTATCCAAGAACCTACAAGGGTAGTGAGGGTCCTCCAAGAACATATAAAGACAAGCATAGGGTAAAATAAACACACAATCAATCTATTTTATAGATAAAGAAGAGGTACCACCCTACTCATTGATCAGTAGGTCATCCTACTCCCAATTTCTATATAATCATAGGGGGAGGGCGAACGATATTGCAAGGGTAGTACCCTTTGACTCGCCTATGATAAGAGCCAAGGAAGAAGAACCCTCAAGGTATTCTTCACTAGAATTGTGAGGCAAAGGTCATTGACTTCACAAAGATCAACAATAGAGCTGATATGTCAACTATCAAATTCAACATGCACTTTACAAGAGTACTATGTTGCAATTCGGTAAGAGAAGGAGGCACCCAAGATCTACTACACACTTCTTTGAGAGAGGTAGTAAAAAACCTAGGGGATGAGGGGGACGCCTCCATCACTAGGATGATGCAAGCAAAAATAGAATTGGCCTTAAAAGAAGGTGACCCCTTCTTTCAACCACCATTTGCAATGGGGTCATCTTCCATCTTATGCTTCAATGGAGGATGTGAAATTCCCATAGAGGAAGAGGAGGCAAATGAGGAGGAGGAGTCACAAAAAATACCATCGTTATTTTCAACATGTCTATAGGCTGAGAAAAGGGAGGGACATTTGATAGGGACATCAAATGTGGGGGATCTATAGAGGGAGCAATAAAAACTTGCACCCTTTTGCGATGAGGATCATCATACCATATTGGGGGAGTTAGAAGGAGAATTGAGGCAATTGGAATTGAGGTAGGCACAAAAGAAGATAAAAAAATAGAAGACATAGAGACAGGGCCCACTAGCTCCCCCTCTATCTTTTGTGAAGCCACGTGTTTAGTGGCGAGAGCCTTTTGTCGGTGCTTGCGTTCACACACAAGCCAATTACATTGGCTATATGTGTTGGAATATGCAGCTAGAGAAGATGCCAAAGGTAGTCGCTCAACCATAGGATTATCCTTCTCAATTGTGGAAAATGGAAAGGTAGGCTCCTAGGTGGGAACAAGAGGAAGTGTAGGGGCATGCGCAACTATAGGAAGAGAAACAAAAATTGTTTCCTTGTCAATGGGCCTCTTCCTATTGTCTACCTTAGGACTAGGTAGAGAAGTAATAGGAGGCCACAAAGGTTGAGATACTAGGGAAACCCCATGAGGACCTTTCTCCTTGCCATAAATAATGGGCCTATGAATTGTAGGAACAATAGGAAGTTTAAAGACCTTGCGCTTCACTTTTCATCAGCTAGGAACCATCAAACTTCCCATGCAAGGCATGGGAGCAAGAATCAAATGTATTACAACAGGGTGAGAAGTAGAAGCAAGAGTGGATGATGCAGAAGGATAAGACCCTTAAGCATGAGCAAGCTTCTCCTTCCCCTTTTCTTGGTGGAAGAAGCAACTTACTATTGCATTATCATGGAAGCCTTCATGGGGGATGCACAAGGGGACACCAGATAACTAGCCTTTGGCACTAAGCCCCTAGTCAAATTGTATTTAATATAAGCCTTTTATAATAAATCTCCCCTAAGTGCAGAGGTCTAACTAGGGCAGGCCAGAAGTGATCGAGTGTGAAACCCGCATTCGACACCAGCGAAACTTGTAACCGGTGTCATGCACTACATGCACAAAACCTTCATGTAGAAATTTTAAATATTTAGGAACCACAGAGGTAACATTTTTCATAGAGGAAAGCCAAGGGATATCGAACCTAACTCGAAATAGGTCAAACTCTGAAATGATAACAAACAAAGCATAAACAGTCTTGGGTTTGACCAAGACTAATAGAGAAATAGATCCCAAAGGGATAATAAAAAATCCACCATGTGTATAGAGTTTGTTCTATGACTCTTCATACCTATCCCTATACCATCCATTTATGAAAAGAAGTATCCTTTTTTATCACATTAACTCGACTCATCGGATCAACTAAGATGCCAGTAATGACATTTTCATTGATCTGAGCAGGGATGTATAAGAGGGAGAGTTCTTTATTAAGAGGCTCATCATGTGAGGTTAATGATATATCAAGTGTAATACTCACAGTTATGGGAGGAGGGATACACATGAATGAAACCATGTTCACCTACTCTCATGGAACTAATTCAGATGAAGGAGAAGATTATACTAATAGATAGTGATCAACCTAGATTCTATTTTTGAATATCCAAGAGTCTTACCTACATATCTAGGGGTTGTAGACTAGGTCACAAAGTTGCATGCTTCGAGACACACAAATCTACAAAACACCTAGGACATGAGAGAAAGATTCTCCAATACCAATAAATGAAAACAAGGAGTTCACATTGAGTTCATAAAAAAATGTAGAAAAGAGGGATTCGTCACCTCAAGGCTCCAGGCCATGGGAGAGCTCGAAGTAATGAACTGCCCTAAAGTACCTCGGGTTTGTTTCAAAAATTGAGTGAGTTGGCCTCAAAGGTTCCATACTACTGATCAGAAAGCTCACTATCTGAGGACAACAAGGTGTGTACTAGACTCCAGCATGACACACTAGCGTCCTATACAAAAATGGGTTTCACAAATAGACAAAAATCCCTAAGGTCCTACTAACAATTCGATTGGCATGGTTTTATAGTTTAACAAATAAATGATAGAATGTAGAAAGTACAACAAGAAGAATACTTAAGACTATTCTAATGTGAAAATGATAAAGGAAGGCAAGGAAATAGTACCACTCCACCCACAATTTGATTCTTCAACTTCAACTCCAAACGGACAATCCAACACTTACACACACGAAAACAAGAAGAGTGTTGTGTTGTGTTTCAAGGTATTCCACAATAAAACCTTGTTTCAGTGTTCCCACCTCCATAGACAACTAATAATCCATGAGATATAGAAAATAGATAAAGCAGAGAACTAGAAAGTATACTATTCAATAGATTTCAGAGACACACAAATGCTACTCAATAAGATAAGATGATCAATGCATATGAATTGAGAAAAAGAATATCACCTCCTCTTGCTAGCACTCAAGATCAAGAGGAAGAGATGACACCGTGTTGAAGCTTCGTCAACCTGCAAAATGGTGGAGTTGCAACAAGAAAGCTATAGAAGCCAAGTAGAGATTGAGAGAATGAGCAAGGATGAATCCAAGAGTGAAGAAGTTGCATGAAGGAATGAAGAAGTGAGTTTGAATTGGTAAAATGGAGGTAATAGCTCAATTTTTGCTGTTCAAGGAAGAGCAAGACACCTTAGTTTTGTAGTCAACCAAAAATGTAATGCCTTTGTAGATTTCTAGGGTAGGAATCCTGTCAGGATGCTAGTGTAGTGCATGAATGTCTACGTATTGCACACACGTCCCTAACAAAAATTCCTCCACCCATGCAAAAAGATACAGACACATTGGACGAATATTCTGACAATGACAAGTTTGCATCATTTGACTTATATTATCTAAAGTAGAGGTCAAAATAAATGGAAAATTTTCTAAGGGTACAAATTCATGCCATTACACCTTGAATATGAAATATTATGCCATGCAAGGCCAAAAGACAATATATGTACTAGCACTATTTTACATTTTTATAGCATTATCTATTCATCAAGTTTTTGTGGACAATAATTACAATCATTTATGCTTATACTACAACTTCCCATGTACAATTATCCCAACAAAGGCTCTATGTCAGATAGAACTGGGTTGGATCTTACTATTTCTACCATCTTTTCTTCATCTTGATTTTCATGAAACCTTGGGCCTCATAGACCTAGATCCTTCTTTAATGTATTAAAGTGGTATTTGTTATTGTATTTCCTTTAAAAGTTTAGGTAGTTCTCTTTGAATGGTATGCTATATGAGTCAAAAGGCTAATGATGCAAAAGCATCCAGTGGTGTAAAGGCAATCTTGCATCACTCAAAAAATTTTAAATTTCAAGTTTCATGATTTTTAGATGTTTTTACATTTTTGGATATCCTTTTCTTCATAATGAAATTCCCAATTTATGGTTTTTATTTTCCATTCCTGGGATGAAAGATATTGTAGTTTTAGTTTCCCATATTTGCACCTGAAAATCTTTCGAGTTAGATTTGAGGCACTTAGAGTTCCCAGATCGGCCCCAAAACTTGCCAAAATCGGCATGGCAGATTTTTAGTGCGTTATTGGCTTCGAGACCTTTCCAATGGTTCAAACGGTTCACGAATTAGAGCCTTGGATCAAAAGTTATGGGCCCAGGAAGTTGGCGCACTTTCTAGGAGATACAATTGCAAATGATCTTTTGAAATTTGAACTTCAAGTTGTAATTTTTCGGCCCCAAACTACCTAAACTCAAATTTGAATGTTGTTTTGGATCCAAACTAAAGAGGAGCTCTATTTATGGTCGGGTTTCTAATTTTTGGGTAACTTATTGGGGACAAGCTCGCATATTGCGAAAGGGTTATTCTGTAGCTATCTGTAACTTGCATGTGTTGTAGAACTTAGGGATTTGAGATCATCTGCATGTAAGAAGCTCCATTTTTTGAATAATAAAATTATTTTCTTATTTGTGGGTTATTTTCTGTGTCTCGGGCTATTCCCTCATCAAGTGGTATCAGAGCAAGGTTTTCTTGAGCGTGTGGGCAGATCGCCGATCGTGAGGTAGTTCATACCAGGACCATGGTTGTGGGTCAAGGTCAAGAAAGATGCCTCCAAGAGTGATGCTTGGTAGGCATGGTGGTGCCAGAGGTGGTCAAAGCGGTAGAAATGCTAGCGGAAGAGATGCACTGGCAGCCCTCTAGAGATAGATTGACGCATTACAAGAGCAGTTGAGAAGAGGGTTAAACCTGAGGGAGGAAAGTGAGGATGAAGGAGAGGAAGAAGGTTCAGATGTAGAAGAGGAAGAAGAAGCAATTGATCAAGACCAAATGTGGCTAATAAGGGCCATTTCAAAGATATTACTCTGAAAGTTTGAACCCAGAAGAGTTGATCGGAAACGAGCTAGAAGAATTATTGGAAGTTTGAGAAGAGTTGATGACTGATCAACGAGCTAGAAGAATATTTTGAGTATGAGAAAATAGAGGACCCAAATCGAGTTAAGTTTGTGAAAATGAAGCTGAAGGGCCATGCCAGTATTTGGTGGAAAGAGGTCCAGTTGGAAAGAAATCGAAGAGGAAAAGGAAATATCACTAGATGGGATCGCATGGTAGAGAAACTGAAGAAGCAGTTCATACCAGAGGACTACGAGTTAGATCTATTGAAAAAATTGCAAGGGTTGAAGCAAGGAAGCAAATTTGTGAAAGAATATACTGAATATTTTCATAAGATAATCATCAGAACGGGTCACACAGAGGCCAATAAGGAGAAGGTAGCCTGATATCTTAATGGGTTACGACCGAGCATTCAGAAGGAGTTAAGCCTAGTCAGAATGACCACCATTGAGGATGTGTTTCAGTTTGCTCTGAAGGTGGAAGAAAAGTTGAACAAAAGATTTGATGGCAAGCAAAAAGGATGAGGAGGTCAAAGCGGAAGGGGTAATGGAAGGCCTTCAGGAAGCCGAAATGATGATGAAAAGAAAAGTGAAGATGTGGGTACTAGCTGTAGCCAAAGGAATGACAACTTCTACCGCCGTCGTGATCAAAATAGTGGTGATCAAAGAGGTAGAGGACGAGGGAGATATGGACAAGTATCTGGAAGAGGTGGTTTCAAAGGAACGTGTTTCCAGTGTGGTGAAGAAGGGCATCAAGCCTATGAATGTGTACAACACCAAGGAAGGGTAGAAAAAAGGCCAGAAGGTCATGGAAGGGTTGCACATGCAGATGAGGAGGCCCAATCTAAACATTCAGATGATGCTGAAAGGGGAGAAGCTCTAGTGATTAGGAGAGCCCTGGTGACTGAGGAAAAGGAACCAGAATAGAAGAAGAATCTGTTTCACACAAGGTGCAAGTGTGAAGGAAAATGTTGTGATGTCATTATTGACAGTGGGAGCACCGATAATCTGGTGTCAGAAGAGATGGTCACAAAGTTGAAGTTTAAGAGGGAAAGGCACCCACATCCGTATCAGATTTCCTGGTTGTAGAAAGATCACAAAGTTTTGGTCAATGCGTAGTGCGTAGTAAAGTTCAATATCAGGAGCTACCATGATGAGGTACTCTATGATATACTCCCCATGGCTACATGTCACATGTTGTTGGGGAGGTCGTGGCAGTTCGATAGGCGAGCTATACATGATGGCCATGCCAACACCTATTCCTTAACAAAGGATGGGGTTCATCACAAGTTTAAACCCCTGAAGGAGACTGAAGAAAAGGTATGTAATAGTGCTAGAATTTGTTATGTAGATGGAAGAAAATTTTTAGAAGGTATAAAGCATGAGCGTGTGTGCTATGCATTGATTCCTAGAGTGAGTAAGGAGGATCGTGAGAAGGTTTCAGAAGAAGTTTTTGGGATGTTGGATGAGTTTCAAGATATTGTTTCTGATAACATACCTAAGGGTTTACCACCAATAAGGAAGATCAGTCATCAGATTGAATTGATTCCTGGAGCCAGTTTTCCAAATAAGGCAGCTCATAGAATGACTCCAGCAGAAAATGAGGAGTTGAACAGACAAGTTCAAGAGTTGTTGAGAAAGGGTTTGATACAGGAGAGTTTGAGTCCATGTGCAGTACCTGCAGTACTAGCACCAAGAAGGATGGGGAGTGGAGGATGTGTACAAATTCCCGAGCCATAAACAAGATAACAATCAAGTACAGATTTCCCCTGCCAAGGATGGATGACCCGATGGACTATTTGAGTGGAGCTCAGTACTTCACAAAGATTGATCTAAAGAGAGGATATCACCAAATCCGGATTCGAGAGGGAGATGAATGGAAGACGCCTTCAAGACCAAAGAGGGCCTATACGCTGGTTAGTCATGCCTTTTGGGCTAACTAATGCACCGAGCACATTCATGTAGCTCATGAACGAGGTACTAAAAAGAATTTCTGGGAAGTTTTATTATTGTGTATTTAGATGATATTTTGATTTTTAGTAAGACGATGGATGAGCATCCTGATGCATATTCTCGAGAGCCTTTGAGAAGTTAAGAGAAGAGAAACCGTTGATTAATTTGAAGAAGCATACTTTTGTGAAGAGGAGTTAGTGTACTTGGGGTTTGTTGTCTCAACAGTAAGGTCTCAAGATGGACCCAGAGAAGGTGAAGGCTATTTTGAATGGCCTACCCCAAGAACTACTACCGAGGTGAGATCTTTCCATGGCTTGGCATTTTTTATAGAAAGTTCATTAGAAACTTTAGTAGTATTTGTGGACCCTCGACTAAACAATGAGAGGGGATAGAAAAGAATTCAAGTGGAGCAAAGTGGAGCGGAAAAAAAAGTTTTGAACTGCTGAAGTAGAAGGTGACAGAGCAACCTATTCTAGCCCTCCTAGATTTCAACAAGGTGTTTCAGGTGGATTGTGATGCAAGTGGTTATGCCATTGGAGTAGTGTTGAGCTAAGAAGGTAAGCCCATTGCCTATTTCAGTGAAAAGTTAAATGATGCCAAGAGAAAGTATTTTGTATATGATCAATAATTTTATGCAATAGTTCAAGCATTAAAGAAATAGAGACATTATTTTTTTCCGAAGGAATTTGTTCTATATACTGATCATCAGGCCTTGCAGTACATAAATAGTGAGGGAAAATTAAATTAGAGGCATATGAAATGGGTAGAGTTTTTGCAAAGTTATACCTTTGTTTTGAAACATAGGAGTGGGAAGTCAAATAGGGTTGTAGATGCCTTAAGTAGGAGGCATACATTGATGACAAAGATGCAGATTGAAGTGGTTGGGTTCAATGAACTTAAGACACTATCGTAGAAGATCCTGATTTCGCAGAGGTTTGGAAAGCTTGCAAAGAACCTGTTACAATGGATAGGACAAGGTGGTTGGATTTCATAATCCAGGATGACATGTTATTTAAGGGAATTCAATTGTGTATCCTAAGGAGTTCCATGAGGGAGAACCTGATAAAGGAGAAGCATAGTGGAGGAATGGCAAGATATTTTGGTCGGGATAAGACCATTGCCATTATTAGTGAGCATTATTATTGGCCTCAGTTGTCACAAGATGTGAAGAAGTTTGTACAAAGCTGCAGGGTATGTCAGATGGCTAAAGGAGTGAGCCAAAATATAGGCTTATATCAACCCTTACCTATACCAAAGAGGCCATGGGAGGATATAATATGGATTTTATTCTTGGTTTTCCAAGGACACAACGTGGGAATGATTCAGTCTTTGTGGTGGTTGATAGGTTTTGAAGATGGCACATTTCATTCCATGTCAGAAGACCCATGATGCAGTCCACATTGCTGACTTGTTCTTCAAAGAGATGGTGAGGCTACATGGTCTGCCAAAGAGTATTGTTTCAGATCGTGACACCAAATTTGTGTGGTATTTTGGAGGACCTTGTGGAAGAAGCTGAAGACAGAGTTGAAGTTCAGTCCTACACACCATCCACAAATAGATGGGTAGACAGAGGTTGTTAACAGAGTCTGGGTAACCCACCTAGATGTTTGGTAGGAGATAAACCCAAGGGATGGGACTTGATCTTACCCTAGGCAGAATTTTCTTACAACAATTCTCAATAGAAGCACTAGTAGATCACCATTCCAGATTATGTATGGAGGTAGCCCCGAACAACCCAGAATTGAGGAAGATGGACCAAGAGAAGAAAATAAGTGTTGAAGCCGAAGATTTTGCAGAACACATCAAGGACATACATGAGAAGGTAAGAGAACATATTAACAAGATGAATATGCAGTATAAGGCTAAGGCGGATCAGAAGAGGAGGTATAAGGAGTTTCAAATTGGTGATGAAATGATGGTCCACTTAAGGAAAGAAAGGTTTCCAGTGGGAACATATAAAAAATTGAAGATGAAGAAGTTCGGTCCCTGTAAGATTTTAAAGAAGCATGATTCAGGTAATGCATATGAGGTAGAGTTGCCTAATGGAATCAACATTTCCCCTATGTTTAACATTTTAGATTTGATAGAGTATCATGAAGGTGGCACAGAGGAAGTACCAATGATGGAACAGTGTGGGATTCCAGCACCTAGTTCAGAAAAGGAGGAGATTGAAGAAATCCTAGATAGTTGTGTGGGAAGGAGTACCAGGAACAGGCAGTATGAAGAATATCTGGTGAAATGGAAAGGAAGGCCTGTTGAAGATTTGTCCTGGTTGCCTAAGATAGAGGTTGACCAGTTGGGTTTTCCTCAACCAATAGAGACGTGACAGGGTCACTTCTCAAATTACCCTAGGTGTCTGATGCAGGAGCATCCAATGGTGTAAAGGCAATCTTGCATCACCCAAAAATAGTTAAATTTCAAGTTTCTTATTTTTTAGATGTTTTTACATTTTTGGATACCCTTTTTGTCATAATGAAATTCTTAATTTCTGGTTTTTATTTTCTATTCTTGGGTTGAAAGATATTGCAGTTTTAGTTTCCCAGATTTGCACCTGAAAATCTTCCGAGTTAGATTTGAGGCACTTATATTTCCTGGATCGGCCTTGAAACTTGTCAAATTTGGTGTAGCAAATTTTGAGTGTGTTATTGACTTCGAGACCTTTCCAACGGTTCAAACGGTTCGTGAATTAGAGCCCTAGATCAAAAGTTATGGCCCTAGGAAGTTGGCACACTTTCTAGGAGATACAATTGCAAATGATCTTTTGAAATTTGAACTTCAAGTTGTAATTTTTTGGCGCAAAACCGCCTAAACTCAAATTTGAATGTTGTTTTGGCTCCAAACTAAAGAGGAGCTCTATTTATGGGCGGGTTTCTAATTTTTGGGTAACTTATTGGGGACAAGCTCGCATATTGCAAAAGGGTTATTCTGTAGCTGTCTGTAACTTTCATGTGTTGTAGAACTTGGGGATTTGAGATCATCTGGATGTAAGAAGCTCCATTTTCTGAATAATAAAATTATTTTCTTGTTTGTGGGTTATTTTATGTGTCTCGGGCTGTGCCCTCATCAACTAATGCCTAACATATTTAAGAATTTTCATTCTTGTTGATTTCAATTTTTCAACTTTCAATTATTTTGTAAATTTTTCTTTAGAGATCTCTAACTTAATTGTTACCTACATAGAGACATTGAAAAAATGAGTCTTCTAGAAGACTCAATAAGGAATCTCATCTTGCCTTGAATTTTTTTTCCCATTTCTTGTTTTTGACAACAATCTTAAAATTTCAATAGATAACAACAATCCAAATAGATTCATAGATTTTTGAACCCCTTCTATTTTCTTGGTTAGAATTTCTTGAACTTTGATCTTTCCTATTCACACCCAACCATTCATATCAAAATAAAACATCATCCAAATTTATGTTTGCAAAGAAGCATTAAAAAATATGTTTAATATTCTCAAGTTTTCTACATAATGGATATAATTCTATATTTGAATCACAAAAGGAGATCGATTATTTTTGTAACAGGGTATGTGCAGGATAATCATGGAAAAAACAGGCCCTTAAGTGGCAAAAAAATCAGAAAAATCAGAGTTAGGAAACTTGACATAAAAATTTGAATAAGTTATCTATATTATTTCAGAAATATGTAATAATAGAATCTATAGAAAATTGAATTTAGTTTCTAAACTACTAGGTTTGTTTAAAAAAAAAGAAATCTATTTGGTGAAAATTTGAAATTTCAATGTAGTAGTACTTAAATTTTAGGGAAAAAATAAGAAGTAGGTGTATGTTTGACCACCCTAACCACGATAAAATAATAAAAAAATTATAAGATTTTAGATATAAGTAGAGGATTCATGTCCCGATGTGATGCATATTTTTTGTAATTATTTTCCAAGTAAATAATTAATTATGAATTTTTATTACAAATTTTAAAAAATATAAAAACTCGTATGTCGACCACCTTAACTTGGTCAAAAAATTCATGAAATTCAATTTTTCTTTTTTAATCCTATAGTATGTGAAGCATAGAATGTGACACATGTTTTGGATTCAAAAATGTAATACCATTTGAAAGCTATAGATGTTTTTCAATCAGTCTATCAATCAGGACTTTAGTCATAATTTGAATAGAAAATGAATAATAATTACTTATTAAATTCAAAGTAAAGCATAATTTATATTTGTGGAAAGATGAGAATCTCCTTTTGAAAACCCTTTTCATTTCATCAATTTTGCATAACAAAAAAGTCGTCAGCCACATACCCATCATATTGCCACTTTTTGGCTCATCATGATCCTGCACATACCCAACACTAACATCTATTTAAAACAGGCTTTGTTTAGTTCCATAACATTATTCTAGTTCCACTTAAATATACTTTTTCACTTTATTTCATCTTTCTTAAGTTTCCAACATTTGTTACCATGTTTAATAACCTCTTTTGATTTAGTTAGTGTTTTATAAATTATTTTGGGATTCAGTTTGAGAAGGCTTGTGCCATCTTTCTAGTTGTATCCATCCAAGGTATCACAACTTCCATTAGCACAAAACTTTGTATTATTAGCAAGGAATTGTAAATTTTTGGTGGACTCTCTCAATAATGAGTATCTTCTCCATTGAGTAGATGGAAAACCATACTCAATGCTTAGTGTAGGCCATGTCTTAAGTTGCTCATTATATAAAATTTTACTGAAGCACTTTATACCTTAATTTTCCCAAGCCTTAGCTAATCATCCCTAGAGAAGAGAAAGCGACTTTCCCCTATGGTATAATTTCCACCAAATTGACGATTTAAGACAAATTTTACTTTTCTCACAGTCATTACTTATCAACTTTCTTATTTTGTCTCGTGATTTCTAGATGTTTTTAAAAATATTTGACCCACTAGGAGATACTGAGAATTCTCCTACTAGAAGGTCATTTAAAGGGATATATATATCCAATTCTTAGAATTTTTAGGGACATCATTTTTAATATTAATTTTGACTAAGACTTTTCAAGGTTCATTACCTACCAGATAGTTAAGGATCAATTTAATAGAAAGAGCTACACCTTTCTTTTCAAGGTCTTTTAGCCCTAGGCCACCAATTTATTTTTCTAGGAAACACCATTTCCAACCAACAACATGTCTTTTATTGTTATCATGACCATTAGACCATAAAAAAACCTTAATTTTGTTTTGGACTTCTTGCGGATGATAGCTACAAAATAGCTAAGATGAAGAATAGTATAAAGTAGAAGAAATAATTTTTTAGCACACTTGGATTCTCTTTTCTAAAAAGAGATCATGTTTATTCCAATTATCAAATTTCCTTTCAAATTTGTTCTTTACCCAATCCCACATATCTTTTAATTTTAGGTTAACTACAAATGGTATTCCTAGATATATTACTTGTTTACTCACCCTCCACCTTCCCACTAAATCTTATATTTGTTAAAACATTTGGGTATGTTTAGGATCATGATGGGCCAAAAAGTGGCGATATGATGGGTATGTGGCTGATGACTTTTTTTTACCCAAAATTGATGAAACAAAAGGGGGTTTTAAAGGAGATTCTCAACTTTCCACCAATATAAATTATGCTTTACTTTGAATTTAATAAATAATTATTATTCATTTTCTATTTGAATTATGACTAGAGTTCAGATTGATAGGCTGATTGAAAAACATCTATAGCTTTCAAACAGTATTACATTTTTTGAATCTAAAACATGCGTTACATTCTATGCTTCACATACTATAGGATTAAAAATAGAATTTCATGAAGTTTTGACCAAGTTAAGGTGGTTAGACATACGATTTTTTATATTTTTTAAAAGTTGTAATAAAAAATTCATAATTAATTATTTACTTGGAAAAAATTACAAAAAAAATATGCAACACATAATGACATGAGTCCTCTACTTATATCTAAAATCTTATAAAAAAATATTATCATTTTATTATGGTTAGGGTTGTCAGATAGACACCAACTTCTTGTTTTTTCCTTGAAATTTAAGTACTACTACATTGAAATTTTAAAATTTCACCAAATAGTTTTTTTTTAAATAAACCTAGTAGTTTAGAAACTACATTCAATTTTTTATAGATTCTATTCTTACATATTTTTGAAATAATATAGATAACTTATTCAAATTTTTACGTCAAGTTGCCTAACTCTATTATTTCTGAAATTTTCACCACTTAAGGGCCCAGTTTTTCCATGATGATCCTACACATATCCACTTAGGAGAGTTAAGGTCCCAAATTAGAATTATATATTTTTATTTGGATACTTTTGCCTCTAAGGCTTTACAACAAAAAAATCCAATTTTTGCATTAAGAAGTCAAGGTTTTCTTCCTCTAGGTTAACAAAGAGAGTAGTGCCATTAGGAAAGTGAATATTCATCAATTCACTACCATTAGGTAGATTTATTCCTTTTAGTTTTGGAACTTTGTGAGAAATCTCTTAATAGATAATAAATGGTGTTAGATGCAATTACGAAAAGTGTTGGTGATAAGGAGGATCCTTGTCTAATAGGTCTCTGTAAAGAGATAAACTTTGTCAAGGTCCCATTTACTTCTACTTGGGAATTTGCATCTTGTAATAGAATGTTAGGTAATTTAAAAAATTCTTTGGGGAAACCAAAGGCCTCCAAAGCCATTTTGATGAAAGGCTATTCTATTCTATCATAGGCCTTTTCATTGTCAAGAAGAACCATTCCAATATTTTGATTGGACATTTTTGGCCAATTCATAGCTTTCCAACTTGTTATCAGGATTTCTAAAATATATCTTCCTTTAGTAAAAATAGTTTGGCTGTAGCTAATAAATGGGGTCCAATAATGTTTGTCATTCTCAAAGCCAATACTTTTACAAGAATTTTAACATTACATTTAACAAAGTAATTGGTCTCTAGTTTTTAATTAGAGTCTTATCCCCCTCTTTGGGAATTAGTTTAACATTTTATTTGTTAATCTCTTTACCTAAAGTACCTTTATCAAATGCATCCTTATAAACTTGGCATAAGTCCTCACTTAACCAAGTTATATTTTTCTTATAGAATTGAATAGGGAGTCCATATGGACTTGAAGATTTATCTATTCAAAAAATGAAGAAGAACATCTTTTATACAACTTTTGTTGTCATTGATGTCACCATGATAAATGAGTTGCAATTGCTAGATCAAGCCTTAGTTTAATTCGGTATTTTGAACCGATACCTGATCCAATATTCAGTTATCATCCTCCAGTTTTTTGGTCCACAATCCTCCATGATTGATAGTTGTTTGTGGTTTTGGGAAAAAAATTTGGATGTCAGAGGTTGTGTGTTTAGAATCTCTTGTGCTTAAATGCTCATATGGTGTATCAAAATTACAATGTTGTAGCTTTTTGTCTAGCTGACTTCATGAATTATTGGAGCTAGGTGAATTAATTTTTGTTGTGCAGATATATGCATGACCTATCTTAGGACTATGCCAACATGATGTAGCGTATTGCACATTTTTTAATTATATCTTGAAGGAATTTTAGAGCTGACACATAGTATTTTTGGTTGCATCTGGTTAGGCCAACCTAATCGTTGCTTGTGAATGGATCGAGTATATATGTTGGATAGGTTTGAAGATTGGCATATGAAGAAGTAGTAGTGATTGTGAAGTTGTGAATGCAAAAAGTTCAAAGATGATGAAGTGCATTAAGTTTGTTTATTGAGCATCATTGAAATCGAATCAACACTAGTTAGGTGTACATTATCAATTCATTTTTAGTTGTAAGCCATTTTGTCTTTGTAATTTTGTAGGAAGTGAGCCTTTTGTTTCTGGATAGTGAGTCCTAGCTATGAGCCACCATATTTTGTAATATACTATAACTAGTTATACTATATTATGAGCTAAATACTTATCGTGGTTTTTCCCATTTTGGGTTTTCCTCATAAAAATCCTAGTGTTCATATGTTATGTGATTGCATGCTATGTTAATGCTCTTAATTATCTTTACAGTCTTATGCATTGAAATAATTGGATGGTATTTGTTTAGTAAATTAAAGAAGATATTGATTCACACCCCCTCCCAGTATCTTGTATATTCAACAATTGGTATCAGAGCTTGGTTCCTCTTAAGAAGCCTAATAGCTTGAGGGAGACCCTGAAGATGGAACACATGAATGATAAAGAAGAGCTCTAAAATGCACTTCAAGATCTTGATAAAGTTGAAAATAAAAATAAGGAGTTGAAAGAGAATCTTGAAGATGCAAATGGATGTGTTTGAAAGTTGAAAGATCAATTGAAAAAGTTCAAAGAAAGGCATAGGGAAGTAACTAATCAGTTGAAGTAGGCTAATGAAGAAATTACTGATTTGAAGGTGCAAGTAGAAGAGAAGAAAAGAATAAAAGAATGTCTGACTAAAATGGTGCAAAGAAAAATTGATGAATGCACTAAGCTTGAACAAGAAGTGGTGAATTTGAAAGTAGATTTGGAGAAAGCAAAGTTTTGTGAAGACAGTTTCAAATCTAGCTTTGAAAAGCTTGATGAATTAATTGTAGGGTAGAGGCCTTCTAAAGATAAAGGTGGTTTGGGAAATGATACCGGTGAAAGTTCCAAGACTGTGCAAAATACAATGAACAATTTGAAGAATCAAGATAAAGGGAGGCATAAAAAAAACTCAAAGAATTTTGCTAGAAAACCTGCTATCAAATAATTAAATGCACAAAGGTATCCATCTTTCAATGGTATTTTCTTTTCCTATAATAAATATCATCATATGGCAGGGTATGTGTAGGATCATAATGGAAAATAGAAGACCTTAAGGGTATGTGCAGGATCATCGTGCAAAAAGCAGGCCCTTAAGTGGCAAAAAATTCAGAAAAATCAGTGTTAGGAAACTTGACGTAAATATTTGAATAAGTTATCTATATTATTTCAAAAATATGTAAGAATAGAATTTGTATAAAATTGAATTTAGTTTCTAAAATACTAGGTTTATTTAAAAATAAATAAAATCTATTTGGTGAAAATTTGAAATTTCAATGCAGAGTACTTAAATTTCAGGGAAAAATAAGAAGTAGGTGTCTATCTGACCACCCTAACCATAATAAAATGATAATATTTTTTGTAATATTTTATATATAAGTAGAGGACTCATGTCCGATGTGATGAATATATTTTTGTAATTTTTTCCAAGTAAATAATTAATTATGAATTTTTTATTACAACTTTTAGAAAATATAAAAACTTCGTTTGTATGACCACCTAACTTGGTCAAATCTTCATGAAATTTAATTTTTCTTTTTAATCCTATAGTATGTGAAGCATAGAATGTGACGCATGTTTTGGATTAAAAAATATGATACCGTTTGAAAGTTATAGATGTTTTTCAATCAGCCTATCGATCAGACTTTAGTCGTAATTCTAATAGAAAATGAATAATAATTATTTATTAAATTCAAATTAAATCATAATTTATATTTTTGGAAATCTGAGAATCTCCTCTAAAAACCCTTTTCGTTTCATTAATTTTGGGTGAAAAAAAAGTCGTCAGCCACATACCCTACAAATATTGCCACTTTTTGGCGCACCATGATCCTGCACATACCCTTAATTGGCAAAAAAATTCAGAAAAATCTGAGTTAGGCAACTTGACATAAAAATTTGAATAAGTTATCTATATTATTTCAAAAATAAGTAAGAATAGAATATATAGAAAATTGATTATAGTTTCTATGCAGTGGTACTTAAATTTCAGGGAAAAAATAAGTAGGTGTCTCTCTGACCACCCTAACTACAATAAAATGATAATATTTTTTATAATATTTAAGATATAAGTAGAGGACTCATGTACCGATGTGATGCATATTTTTTTGTAATCTTTTTTCAACTAAATAATTAATTATGAATTTTTTATTACAACTTTTAAAAAATATAAAAAACTCATATGTCTAACCACCTTAACTTGGTCAAAACTTCATAAAATTCAATTTTTATTTTTTGAATCCTATAGTATATGTAAAGCATAGAATGTGATGCATATTTTGGATTCAAAAAATGTGATCTTGTTTGAAATCTATAGATGTTTTCCAATCAGCCTATCAATCATGATATTAGTCATAATTCAAATAGAAAATGAATAATAGTAATTTATTAAATTCAAAGTAAAGCATAATTTATATTGGTGGAAAGCTGAGAATCTCCTTTAAAAACACTTTTCATTTGATCAATTTTGGGAAGAAAAAAATCGTCAGCCACTTACCCTACACATACCCATCATATCACCACTTTTTGGCCCATCATGATCCTACAAATACCCAACAAATGAATGCATAAATAATTTGAATCAGCTCTTTGGATTGTTTTTTTCTTGCAATAAAATTTTACATAAGGCTAGTGAATGCAAAACCCAGATGATGGATCAGTTTAATGGAGGAAGAGTAAATCAATCTTTTAATGGATATTGTTATACTTGCAACAAGTATGGACATAAAGCTAATCAGTACAAAACATGAGTAAGTGGAAGTCAGACTAATAAGAGAAATTATTTTGGATATAATTGTAACAAACTGGGACATATCTCAAGAGTTTGCTGGAGTAAAAAGGGAAAGAAGATTGATTTGGTAAAGCAGGATGAACCAACAAAGAAAATTGATAAAGAAGAAATGAAGAAAGAGGAAAAAATTTGGAGAAAGAAAGAAGAGCTTGAAACAACAGATGTGTCTGTGCCCTCATCCTATATAGACAATTCGTCTAGGAACTAGACCTTGCATGGTCTTAGGGGTAGCTTCAATAGAAAATTGTATGAACCCCCTGGATATTTGGTATCAGTCTTTGAGGCATGGATATGTTGTAAGAAATGGTGAGGTAGAGGTTTTGCAAAAGAAACTAAAAGAAAATATGCAGGCATGTTGATTTGTGGAGCAAATTAGGGTTTTTTATGCTGTGAAGAATGTTTTTAGTAGCTTTTTGTATCCTACTGCATTTAATATGAATTGGGGCAGATCATTGCTTTATTAAGTGATTTAGTAAGGAATTTCAATCACTTGGGAATTTGAAGAAGTCAAAAATCATTTTGGAGTGTTCTTGAGGCAATTGGAGTTTGAGCTATCCAAACCCTAACCTTGGTTCTTCCTAAAGAAAAATTAGGTATCTCTCTTATCTATGTTGTTGTGGGTTTGTGGGAATCATCTTTTGAAGTTTTCTGAGTTGGAAATTGAGAAGAATGGCAACCCTTATAGTTTTTAATGCTTCAAAAAGACCTAGACCATTGTATATGAAGTATTCTATAGAGGTCTATGAAGATGACTCTACGAGTGCCTTCTCATCGATCCCTCATGGGGTTATGCTGACAGAGGATACACAAATGTATATTTGAGTGAAAAATGATGAATTTGATCATGGAAAATTATTGGATATTTGGAAGAATGAGCTCACTAGAGATAATTTCCTAGTGAAACTTGAATACTCAAATGTTGTCTCAAAGAAATTGGACAAGTGGAACTACTTTCCTAATTTTAGCTCCATGGTCGATGGCAGATTTGTGAAGCCTTTTCTCAATAGAATACATGATAAATTCTTGTGGTCTGATCGAACTCATTTAATAATTAAAGATGCAATTAGGGTTGTTACTGGACTTTGTGACACCGGATCATTAGCTATACTAAAAGCAATAAAGAATGAGGTTCTGATGGAGCTCACTAGTGTTGAATATGGTAAGAGAGCTCTTATAAGGAAGTCCATCACTAATCCAGCCATGAAATATGACACTATGATGATTGGTCACAAAATTTACTTCACCAATAGAGACAACTTTGTTTCTACTACAAATTTTTATACTGGTTTTTATATGGTGGTCAATGGTGTAGATTATGACCTATGCGAACTTCTCGGATCCTAGTTGCTTCAGAATTTGAGGATGACCAAAGAAAAGAGGTATGCTTTTAAATTCGGTTGATTGATTGTATAATTGTTGTTCTATTTCATGAAGAGACTTCATGGAAAGGATAATGTGGTGTTTATGGATTCGTCCCGACCAGTGGCACGTCAAATTTTTGACTACTTACATAATCTAGGTGATTTGAAGAATAGAGAAAATGCAATAACAACATTCTTTATTGTGTTCAAAAGTAATATGAATGAGAGAGAAAGGATTCTGAGAAAATTTGTTGAGAAGTATGTAAATGATATAATATTTCATGTTTCTTCAAATGAAAGTATGATTGAAGCCGTTGAGCCTTGGACCGTATAGATTCAAGCACTTGGCTATGAGATGACAAAAAATGAAGCTGAAGGCTATGAAAAAATATTGTTGAAAAGCCCAAAGGATGCAAATGAACCTAGAATTGGGACTTATGCTGAAAAGACTATGGGAGTTTACATGGAGCACATGAAGCCCGTAATAAGGAAGCATGTTGAAAAAAAGCTTAAAGAAGAAGGTTTTACTGATGAGGAGATTGCACTAAGAAGAACTAAGAGTGAGAAGGAGGGAGAATCATCAAGACCAAGGAGATCCAGTAGGACTGCTCTTTCTAAACCCTTTGCAACTCCTGCAATGAGTGCAAAACCCAATGCTACTGATAAAGGTAAAGGCATGACTCCTTCTAGACCTACTACTAGATTTGGGAAGAGGAAAGAAACTCCTCGTGGTTTTTGGGAAAAGAGGAAAGAAAGAAAAGTTTATAAGAGAAAAGAACCTTAGTGTCACAGATGATCAAGATGAAGAGGAAGAGGATACTGATGTAAAATTGGTAAGGAAGAAAAGAGGAAATGTGTTCTATGGTGAAGGTGTTAGTTCTATGAGAGTGTATATTGTATCATCCTCCAAGGAAGATGAAGAGAATATTTTTGTTGTTCATGTGCGCACCAAACTAGAACTGAAGGAAGAAAATATGTCTAAAGAAGCTCTCCAAACTAGGGAGAAAAGAAAGACATTCTGGTAAGTCATGGCCCTTGTTTCAAATTAGAGGAAACTCTCAATTCTTTGTTACATTTAGAAAACATGTTGAAGACTACAAAAAAATATTATGATCATGTTGGAAGAGAGGATAAGAAAACATTAATTTTAGTTGTCATTCAATATGTTGTCATCTTGGAAGTTAAGTGGGATGATGTGAAGAAAGATGTTCCTAAGAATATGTGGGTAGCCTTGATAAAAAGGAGATCAGAGGTTGTTGAACTTGAAGAGAAAATTAGAAATGATGCATTAATAAAATTGGGTCTTTTATGACCCTAGATGATTTGGAAACTCTAAAAAAGATATGTGCAGATATGTTTAGGATGAAGAAAAGGGTTAATATTTTGATGACTAGAGATAAGAAGCAGATAAAGAAGATAAGGAAATTGCAAAGGTAATAAAGGAACATCTGAAAAGTATGGTATGCTTGATAGGAGAAGTGTATGTAGAAGAGGTCATAGAAAATACTCCTTTTGGTACAGGTGATATAGATATCCCTTTAGAAACAACTGATGCAGATATACCTCTAAGTACAGGTGTTGAAAATGATCCTCTAGAAATGTAGATGTAGATTGAGGGAGAACTATAAATAAAGAAACGTGATGATGCTCCTCTGGAGCATACTAAGGATGAAAAATATAATACTAAAAAAGGAAAAGGTAGTGAAGAAGGAGAAACAGGTAATGTAGAAGAAGAGCAAAATAAAAGTGGAAATGAAGGAAATGATGAATAAGACAACAGGAACAAAGATAAAGATGAAGACAGAAAGGAAGAAAAGAAAGAAGAAGAAGAGAAAGAGGAAGAAAAGAAAGATGAGGAGTCTGCTAGGAAAAATGAAGAAAGTCAAAAGTAGATTGTAGAATCTATTAAGTCTCTCAAAGAACCTTTCTCCAGTAATGATGTACTGAAAGGCTTGCTATCCAAGCAAATTAGATTCCAGCCAATAATTCCTCATAATCTTCTACAACTTCCTATGATTGAAAGATATGTAGATGTGGAGAATATTTCTCTGGTGTATAAAGTGGTATTAGGGGATGCATTGCAGGCAACTGGAAGAAAGCAGATTCTTGAAACTCATAAAAAAGGAACATAACTTATTAAAGATTCTCTTAAGGCATTGTAGGAGGCCACGGGTCTAGTACATCTATAGATGCATCTCTCCAAACCTATAGAAAATTTGAGATTGTTAAATTGGATTATTTCATGGAGTATGCCTCCAGGATAGGTGAAAAGAAAAAATAAAAGGTTGAGGAGAAGATAGTGCAGAAAAGATTGCTGTTTTTGCATGACAAGTGTGTTTTGGCACATACAAATGTTAAGAAGAACTTGGAAGATGTGTTGATCTATGAATTAGAAGCAAATGTTGTTCTTGCTTATTGTCTAAAGTAGTTGGATGCCACTCAAAACATTAAGATTGTCATGGACTCCATTCAGTCCTAGTTGAATGTTGTCCCTGGTGCTAACATAATATCTAAAGATAGAGACAAATCAACTTGGAATGACATCTTTGTGTATAAAGATAAATTATTTGTTTTATAGAAGCAGAAGAAGAGATCATCAGAAAATTTGATCATTTAAGTGACATTATAAGAATGGAGTACACACCAGTTTCCAAGGCTTTGGTAGGTGCAAAGAAACTTGAGAAGATAAATCTAACCCTTGGTACTCCAGATGTTGTAGAGGAAAGTCTAGTAGAGTTGGAATCTTTGAACAAGATGTTAGTTTCCACAAAGGAAAGTTGGGAGAATGGTAAATCAACATGGAAAGGTATTCTTAAGGAGCTTCAAGACTCACCATTCTCCAGTTAATGCATGTCTCTTTGTCTTCTTTGTTTTCATGTTTCAAGTTTGAAGATTCCCTTTTTCCTTGATGTCAAAGGGAGAGAGAAAGGTTGATAGTGGAAATAAAATACTGGTGTTAAGGGGAGAATTTTGTAAATAGTTGTTTGATGTTGTAAATAAAAGTTTTTGTTTTGAAATTTTGGCACATGTTGCCATCAATGATAAAGGGGGATATCATTGGAAAAATGAAGAACATCTTTTATATAGTTTTTGTTGTCATTGATGTCACCATGATATATGAGTTACATCTGCTAGATCAAGTATTACTTTAATCTGATATTCTAAATTGATACCTGATCCGGTATGCAGTCATCATCCTCCAGTGTTTTGGTCCGCAATCCTCCGTGGTTTATAGTTGTTTGTGGTTTTCGGGAAACATTTTTGGATGTAAGAAGTTTGTGTGTTCAGAATCTCTTGTGCTCAAATGCTCGTATGGTGTATTGGCATTACTCTGTTGTTTCTTTTTGTCTAGCCGACTTCATGAATTGTTGGAGCTATAGTTTTTTTTTTTTTTGGTGGATATAAGTGCGACCTATCCTAGGTCCATGCCGACATGATGTAGCATATTGCACATTTTTTAATTATCTCTTGAAGGACTTTTAGAGCCAACAAACAGTCTTTTTGGTTGCATTTGATTAGGCCGACCTAATTGATGCTTGCAAATGGATCGAGTATGTGTTGGACAGGTTTGAAGATTAACATATGAAGAAGTAGTAGTGATTGTGAAGCTATGAATGAGAAAAGTACGAAGATGATGAAGTGCATTAAGTTTTTTTATTGAGAATCACTAAAATTGAATCAACACTAGTTAGTTGTACATTATCAATTCATTTTGTGGCTATAAGCCATTTTTTCTTTGTAATTTTGTAAGCAATGAGTCTTCTATTTTTGGACAGTGAGTCCTAATAGCGAGCCACCATATTTTGTAATATTCTATAACTAGTTATACTATATTCTAAGCTAACACTCACTGTGGTTTTTCCCATTTTGGTTTTTCCACGTAAAAATCTTGGTGTTCATGTGTTGTGTGATTTCATGCTTTGTTAATGCTATTAATTATCTTTACAGTATTATGCATTGAAATAATTGGATGGTATTTGTTTAGTAAATTAAAGAAGATACTGATTCACCCCCCTCTCAGTATCTTGGATATTCAACATTATCATCACTAAATATTTGAATGGTCTGTTCTATTTCATCTTTTTTATATCATTCCCAAGCCTTGCCTCAACTCTCCCTAAAATAATTTTAGGGATTAAGTTTTTACATATCTCCCTTTCTTTATGAGAAAAAGAAAAAAATCTCTTATGAATATAAGAGTTTTTGATAAAAAATCAAGAAATTAGTTTTGCACTTGTTTACCTGATTGTTAATCAAGGTCCCCTCTATCCACAAAAAAAAATTATTCTTTTTTTTCTTTTTTTCTTTAGGAGATTAAAAAAGCATCTCGACCCATTATCACCATTGTTTAACCAGTTTACTTCGGATATTTTCTTTAGTCCTTGGACTTTCTTTGCATGGAAGTTCCTCAAAGAATTTTTGCACTTAATCAATCCTTCATTAAAATATTCTCTTATTGGGTCATCTTGTAGACAACAGTCTAACCTAAGAAGATTTTCTTGGATATTTGACTTAGATTTCTTGCAATCAAGGGATTTTTTCTTTCCTATAATTTGGAGGGGTAAAGTCCAAGCCCTAATATTTTTGTTCCACTTTTCAATTGGGCTCAAATTTTTTAGAACCCAATTATTGACTTCTCGCAAAGTGAAGACAACGCTGATTTAGTCTGCATATTTTAATAAATTATTATTTAAATAAAAATTTCTATCTTTTTTAGGGCCTTGTACTTGGTTAGCAACTAGTATTTTAGCACTAATCAAGTAGTGATCAAAGAGAGTTGAGGGGTTGAATTTAGCCCTTCTACCATATTCTAAGCTATTAAAAAGAACAAATATTTTTTTTTATAAAATCTATCTAATTTATTGTAAATTCTTTTGTTAACTCTTTGAGCATTACACCAAGTATACCACTGAAACATAGAAAATTAGGATAGGGGAGTTTCCAAAAATGGAAAAGTGGATCCAAAGATGGAAAAAGGGTCCTACTTCTCTAATTTCAATAGGAAATGAGATACACAATGAAATGACTATC
Organism: Sequoia sempervirens; assembly: GCA_007258455.2. NCBI lineage: Eukaryota > Viridiplantae > Streptophyta > Pinopsida > Cupressales > Cupressaceae > Sequoia > Sequoia sempervirens. The sequence continues at coordinate 485,948,446 of VDFB02000017.1, forward strand.
AACCTCCAAGTGAATTAAGTCAAAGTGTGCATCTATAAATTTCCCTTTTCTACAAGGATGAGGGTATGAGTCAAACACCACTTTGGGGGGAAAGACTAAAAATAGCAAATCAAATCCAAATTGTGATCCATAACATGGATTTAGTAGATTAAACTCAATACTGATGGAAGCTGCAAAATTTTTGGATAATTTGGAAGGGATAAATATTGCCTACCTCTCACAAAAAGGTGTTTTTGAAAGCTGATTGAGGACTCATTCGCCCTATGGTGAATGGGTCCTAGCTAGAGATCTGTAGAAATGGTTTCTGGGTTTTGTCCCTCTGTGTCTACACTCCTAGATCCTCAAATTTCACAGTCAGATAGTAAAAAATAAATTATGTAGCTCAATTTCTATGAAATCACAAGAATGGTGACAACAAATGCAACTTAAGCAACTTTGCAACTTTTCTCTTCAAGAGATCTTCCACCTAAAACTTGCAAACACACATCAAGAGGGGAAAATGTTTTATTATTGGTGAATGGGGGTTTTCCTTGGTCAAACCCCATTTTGGTAATTAAACCTTGCAATAAAATAATGAAACATGAAGGAATGTTGAATGAACAAGCTTATGTCACAACTCACCAAACCTTGTTTGAACTTTGGAATACAGATCTGTAACTTGCATGAAATATCTTCAATAGATGTGGATCTTGATCATGAAACTTGATTTGAAACATTTTGTTTCAATGCTTGAATGGATCTTGAACACTACATAAACATAATTGCTCAAATAACATGCATGATGCAAGGAAGCTTTGACATGATAATAGGATCTTAATTGTTGCAATAATTATTCTACAAATTTTCTCTTGAATTCCTTGAAATGCTCTTGAAATGATATTGACGGGTATTTGCAGGATCATCGTGCAAAAAACAGGCCCTTAAGTGGCAAAAAATTCAGAAAAATCAGTGTTAGGGAACTTGACGTAAATATTTGAATAAGTTATCTATATTATTTCAAAAATATGTAAGAATAGAATTTGTAGAAAATTGAATGTAGTTTCTAAAATACTAGGTTTATTTAAAAATGAATAAAATCTATTTGGTGAAAATTTGAAATTTCAATGTAGTAGTACTTAAATTTCAGGGAAAAAATAAGAAGTAGGTGTCTGTCTGACCACCCTAACCATAATAAAATGATAATATTTTTTTGTAAGATTTTATATATAAGTAGAGGACTCATGTCCAGATGTGATGCATATATTTTGTAATTTTTTCCAAGTAAATAATTAATTATGAATTTTTATTACAACTTTTAGAAAATATAAAACTCGTCTGGACCACCTTAACTTGGTCAAAATTCATGAAATTTAATTTTATTTTTTTAATCCTATATTATGTGAAGCATAGAATGTGGCCATTTTTGGATTAAAAAATATGATACCGCTTGAAGTTATAGATGTTTTCAATCGCCTACCGGGACTTTAGTCATAATTCTAATAGAAAATGAATAATAATTATTTATTAAATTCAAATTAAATCATAATTTATATTTTTGGAAAGCTGAGAATCTCCTCTAAAAACCCTTTTCATTTCATTAATTTTGGGTGAAAAAAAGTCATCAGCCACATACCCTCATAATATTGCCACTTTTTGGCACACCATGATCCTGCACATACCCTGACCTCTAACTTTCTATAGGGATTAAACACTTGAAAATATAGGAAGAACTTAGTGAAATGACCTCTTATTTATAGATATGTATTCACAATTTCCTGAAATTCAAATAACATAGGCTGACAGGTATGTGTAGGATCATGATGGGCCAAAAAGTGGCGATATGATGGTTATGTGTAGGGTATGTGGTTGAAAACCTTTTTTTTACTCAAAATTGATGAAACGAAAGAGTTTTTAAAGGAGATTCTCAGCTTTCCACCAATATAAATTATGCTTTACTTTGAATTTAATAAATAATTATTATTTATTTTCTATTTGAATTACGACTAAAGCCATGATTGATAGGATGATTGAAAACCATCTATAAATTTCAAAAGATATCACATTTTTTGAATCTAAAATATGTGTCACATTCTATGCTTCACATACTATAGGATTAAAAAAAATAAAATTGAATTTCATGAAGTTTTGAGCAAGTTAAGGTGGTCAGAAATACAAGTTTTTATATTTTTTAAAAGTTATAATAAAAATTCATAATTAATTATTTACTTGGAAAAAAATTACAAAAAATTATGCATCACATTGTCAAATCAGTCCTCTACTTATATCTAAAATATTATAAAAAAATATTATCATTTTATTTTGGTTAGGGTGGTTAGACAGACACCTACTTATTTTTTTCCCTAAAATTTAAGTACTACTGCATTGAAATTTCAAATTTTCACCAAATAGATTTTTTTTGTTTTTTAAATAAACCTAGTAATTTAGAAACTACATTTAATTTTCTGCAGATTCTATTCTTACATATTCTTGAAATAATATAGATAACTTATTCAAATTTTTAAGTCAAGTTGCCTAACTCTAATTTTTTTTAATTTTTCGCCATTTAAGAGCCTATTTTTTCCATGATGATCCTGCACATACCCCGACATCTGAATATAGATTTGAAATCATTAAAATACCACCAAAATTATATTTGAAATTTAGGTCCTCGACCTACGTAAGGACCCATTTGCTCATGGGAGAATGAGTCCTAGGTCACCTACCTAGGACACACATTCTCCAATTTTAAGTGTTATGGAGTTGATGAATGTCAAGTCTTATACTTCAAAAATTACAATTAATTAGGCTTGGATTTGAATTAAAGGGGCCAATTAAGGAAAATTAACCCCAATTAATAATAAATCCCTCGAGATTAGTGTGAAAGTGTAAAGGTACAACTTACAACACATAAAATAAGGTACAATTAAGTATATTTCATTTTAAAGGCCCTAAACTTAATGTGAATATGTGAAATACATATTACAATAGTAAATTAAGGAATAATTTAGTCCTTTTATTAATATTATTTCCCAAATTAAGTGTGAAAAGGGATATTTTATCCTATACTACATTTAGCCCCCACTTTATCGAGAGTATGACCCCAAGTCAAACTCACACTAAAGTAGACATTCAAGACACTTATGTATACAACAATGACAAAGATACTCAATCAAAGCCTAGGAGAAGAAAAAGAGGGTGGAAGCTATGGTTGTCCTAATACAATGTGGAATGTGGTTGTTTGTCTAGGGAAGGGGTAGATAAATATTTGATTGTCCCAATATGATGTGGAACATGATTTTTTGTCCTATATGTTCACAAGCAGAACTTGATGTCTACTAGGGTAAGTGGATGGATCTGTGACACAATTTTGGCTCTTAACATGCCACTTTTTTTTTAAATCAACAAAATCTAATTTGCACTAGAAAATGAAGATAGTTACGCTAAAAATTTCACGATGCAGCAAGAACAAAAGTTGAAGTGCTCCAAATCTAGTTTCTAGGCTACTATTTTTTTTTGAAATTAATGAAGATTAAGGGTCTCCAAAAGGTGGGGGGGAAAACAGGTCCTGTGTCTATCAAAAAAAGCAGCATAACGCCTGAGGGCTCCCCCCTTTCTGATTAACTGTTTTTTCATAATTTCAAAAATCCCAATAGTGAGAAATTAGCTAACACCATGTAGTTTATCATCATTCTTTCAAATATTTTTTTAAATGAATATATAATATTTAATGAATTTTCAAAGTGGACACATCTTGAAAAGCTAAAATTTGAGCATGCTCCCCCTAAATTTTTTGAAAACTAATCGAAAATTGATTTTTTTTTCATCATGTGTAGAATGGAGTCTAGTTTCAAAAAATTTAATTTGTTTCACATTTCAATGAACAAGTAAAAATCTATCCTAAAACTAGCACATGTTGGTTTTTGACCAAAAATGGAGGCATTTACAATAGAAGCCATCAATCAAAACCTTAACTAAATCAAAATGAAAAAATAATTATGTATTTAGATAGCTAAGAGAGAGGTTAATGCTATCATAGTGTTTTTATAAACTTATATTGGAAGACGTGCAAATGAGACGGGGAGCACGAACGAAAATATGAGGAAATTTGGTAAACCCTATTAATTTACACGTCCAAAGCAAGTCATTTGATGAGTGCCAAATTTGGCGCTAGCCAAATGGCACATAAAATTTGGAAATTTCCAAATTTGGCGTGTGCCAAATGTGATGTTTCATTTGGTGAGCACCAAATTTGGCACTCGCCAAATGACTTGCTTTGAACAAAACCTAAATTTCCCCTCTCTTTGGTCAACACCTTTGGTAATGCTTAAAGTGCACAGTTTATGATCGTAGATGGATAGTTGAGGTTTTATCTTTCATACGCTCTCTGACTCGTTACCCTAACTGGATAACTATTTATCCCTCTAAAGTCTCTCTCTCTCAGGTCTCACTCCCTTGCACATGACCTAGACTACTCTCTCTCAGTCCAATCCCCTCTCTCAGGTCTCTTTCCCTTCCACCTAGGTATCTAAATAAATCTATCTCACTCCAACCCCCTTTCTCACTCTCCCACTCTGTCTCTCTCTCTCCCTTTGGTATTTTTGTCTCTCTCACTCCACCTCCCTCTCTTAGGTCTCTCTCTCTCTCAAGCCTCTCCCTCCTACTCTCTCTCTCTGTCTCCCACTCTATCTCTCTCCCTCTCTCTCAGGTCTCTCCCATCCACCCCGTATCCCTCTCTCTCTCTCAAGTATCTCCATCCTACCCCTCTTCCTCTCTTTCTCTTTTTCAAGTCTCCACCTCCTACCCCATCTCCCTCTCACAGTCACTCCCTCTATCTATCTTCCACTCCCTCACTCTCTCATGCCCTCCCTCTTGATCTCCCTCTCTCTCAAGTATCTCCCTCCCACCACCTCTCCCTCTCTCTCAAGTCCCTCTGTCTCTCTCTCACGCCATCTATCTCTCTCCCACTCTCTCTCCCTCTACATCTCTCTCAAGTATCTCCCTTCCACCCCCTCTCCCTCCCTCTCTCTCTCTCTCTCTCAAGTCTCTCCCTCCTACCCCTTCTCCCTTTTTCAGGTCTCTCTTTGTCTCTCTCACTCACTCCCTATATATCTCTCCCACACCCTCTTTCTCCCACTCTCTCTATCTCTCTCCCTCTCTCTCTCCCTCTCTCTTAGGTATCTCATTCCCACCCCTTCCCACTCTCTCTCTCCCTCTCAGTTATCTCATCCCTTCCCCCCTTTCTCTCTCTATGATTCACTCCTTCCATATCTCTCCCATACCTCTATCCCATGTACTCCCTCTCCCTCCCACCCCCTCTCCCTCTCTCAAGTCTCTCTCTCTCTCACTCCTTGTATCTCTCCCATCCCTCTATCTCCTACTCTCATTGGTCTCTCTATCCCACCCCCTCTCTCCATATTTGTCTCTATATTCTCTCTCAAGTGTGTCCCTCCCACCCTCTCTCCCTCTCCCTCTCTCTTAGGTTTTTTCCTCCCACCCCCTCTCCCTCCCTCTCTCTCTCTCAAGTCTCTCCCTCTCCCTCTCTCTTAAGTTTCTCCCTCCCACCCCCTCTCTCTCCCTTTGTCTCTCATCCACTCCCTCCCTCTATCTCTCTCACTCTCTCTATCTCTCTCCCACTTTGTCTCTCTCCCTCTCTCTCAAGTCTCTCCCTCCCACCCCCTCTCCCTATCTCTCTCTCTCTCAAGTATCTTCAGCCTACCCCATCTCCCTCTCTCTCTTTGTTAATTATCCCCCTCCTACACCCTCTCCCTCTCACAATCACTCCCTCCCTCTCTCACTCTTTCTGTCTCTCTCTCCCTCTCCTCTCCTCTCAGTATCTCCCTCCCACCACCTCTCCCTCACTCTCTCAAGTCCTCTCTCTCACGCCCTTTATCTATCTCCCACTCTCTCTCCTTCTCCCTCTCTCTCAAGTATCTCCCTCACACCCCCTCTCCCTCTCTCTTTCTTTCAAGTCTCGCCCTCCTACCCCCTCTCCCTCTGTCAAGTCTCTCTTTGTCTCTCTCACTCAATCCTCTATCTCTCTCACCCTCTCTCTCCCTCTCTCTCAGGTATCTCCCTCCCACCCCCTCCTACTCTCTCTCTCTCTCCCCATTTCTCATGTATCTACCCCCATCCTCCCTCTCTCTCTATCTCTCTCTCCCTCCATCTCTCTCCTATCCATCTATCCCTCCTACTCCCTCTCCCTTGATAACTCCCTCTCCATCCCACCCCTTCTCCCTCTATCAAGTATCTCTCTCTCTCTCACTCCCCCTCTCTCCTACTCTCTTAGGTCTCTCCCTCCCACCCCCTCTCCAACTTTGTCTCCCTCTCCTCTCTCGGATGTGTCCCTCCCACACTCTCTCCCTCTACCTCTCTATTAGGTTTCTCCCTTCCACTCCCTCTCTCTTAGGTTTCTCCCTCCCACCCTCTCTCCATCTCCCTCTCTCTTAGGGTTTAGGGTTTATGGTTTAGGGTTTAAGGGTTTAAGGGTTAAGGGCATAGGGTTTATGGTTTAAGGGTAGAGGGTTTAAGGGTTTAGGGTAGATGGTAGAGGTTTTAAGGGTTAAGGTATAGGGTTTAGGGTTTAGGGATTATAGTTTAAGGGTTGAGGTTTGAGGGTTGAGGGTAGAGGATTTAGGGTTTAATGGTTTAGGGTAGAGAGTTTAGTTGGGTTTAAAAGGGTTTAATGGTTTAGGGTTTAACCTGGTTAAGGGTTGAGGGTTGAGGTTTGAGAATTTTAGGGTTTAAGGGTCGAGGGTTGAGGGTAGATGATAGAGGGTTTAGGGTTAAGAATTTATAGTTTAAGGGTAGAGGGTTTAGGGTTTAACCTAATTAAGGGTAGAGGGATGAGAGTTGATAGTCTAGGGTTTAAGGGTTGAGGGTTGGGGGCAGAGGGTAGAGGTTTTAGGGTCTAGGGTTTAGGGATTAAGGGTTATGGATAGAGGGTTTAGGGTTTAGGGATTCCAATTTACATTTTAAGGGTAGAGGGTAGGGTTGAGGGTTTCAAGGTTCAAGTGTTGAGGGTTGAGGGTAGAGGGTAGAGGGTTTAGGGTTTATATTTTAAGGGTAGAGAGTTTAAGGGTTTAGGGTTTAACTTGGTTAAGGGTAGAGGGTTGAGGGTTGAGGGTAGAGGGTAGAGGTTTTAGGTTTTAGTGTTTAGGGATTAAGGGTTAAGGGTAGAGGGTTTAGGGATTAGGGATTACATTTTATTATTTAAGCATAGAGGATGTAGGGTTGAGGGAGAGAGAGGGTGTTTTGAGGGTAAAGGGTAGAGGGTTAAGGGTAGAAGGTAGAGGGTGTAGGGGTTTAGGTTTATAGTTTAAGGGTAGAGAGTAGAGGGTAGATGGTTTGGGGCTTTAGGGTTTAGGGTTTAAGGGTTGAGGGATTATGTGTTGAGGGTTGAGGGATTAGGGTAGAAATTTTAGTTGGGTTTAAAAGGGTTTAAGGGTTGAGGGTAGAGGGTTGAGGGATTAGGGTAGAGAAATTAGTGGGGTTTAAAATGGCTTAAGGGTAGAGGTTGTAGGGTTGAGAGAGAGATGGGGGGTTTGAGGGTAGAGGGTGTAGGGTTGAGAAAGAGAGAAGGGGGGATTTGAGGGTAGAGGTAGAGGGTTTAGGGGTTTAGGGTTTGAGGGTTTAAGGGTTTAAGGGTTTAGGGTTTAGGGTTTAAGGGTAGAGGGGTTAAGGGTTTAGGGTGGATGGTAGAGGGTTTAAGGGTTAAGGGTTAAGGGTATGGGGTACATGGTTTAGGGTTTAGGGTTTATATTTTAGGGGTAGAAGTTTAGGGTAGAGGGTAGAGTGTAGAGGGTTGAGAGTTGAGGGTTGAGGGTAGCAAGTTTAGGGTTTAAGGGTTGAGGGATTGGGGTAGAGAGTTTAGATGGGTCTAAAAAGGTTTAAGGGTTGAGGGTAGAGGGTAGATAATTTAAGGGTTTAGGGTTTAACCTGGTTAAGGGTTGAAGGTTGAGGGTTGAAGGTTGAAGGGTTGAAGGGTTGAGGGTAGAGGGTAGAGGGTAGAGGGTTTAGGGTTTAGGGTTTAATCTAGTTAAGGGTAGAACAGTGAGGGTTGAGGGTTTAGGGTTTAAGGGCTAAGGGTTGAGGGTAGAGGGTAGAGGTTTTAGAGTTTAGGGTTAAGGGATTAAGGGTTAAGGGTAGAGGGTTTATGGTTTACAACTTACGATTTAAGGGTAGAGGGTAAAGGGTAGAGGTTTTAGGGTTTAGGGTTCATGGATTAAGGGTTAAGGCTAGAGGGTTTATGGTTTAGGGATTAAAATTTATGGTTTAAGGGTAGAGGGTGTAGGGTTGAGAGAGAGAGAGAGGGGGGGTTTGAGGGTAGAGGGTAGAGGGTTTAGGTGTTTAGGGTTAAGGGTTTAAGGGTTTAGGATTTAGGATTTACGATTTAAGAGTAGAGGGTAGAGGGTTTACGTTTTATAGTTTAAGGGTAGAGGGTTTAAGGGTTTAGGGTTTAACCTGGTTAAGGGTTGAGGGATGAGGATTAAGGATTTAAGGGTTGAGGGTTGAGGTTATAGGTTATAGGTTTGAGGCTATAGGTTTTATGGTTTAGAGTTGATGGATTAAGGGTTAAGGGTAGAAGGTTTAGGGTTTTGGGATTACTGTTTATGGATTAAGGGTTAAGGGTAGAAGGTTTAGGGTTTAAGGGTTTAGGATTTACGATTTACGATTTAAGAGTAGAGGGTAGAGGGTTTACATTTTATAGTTTAAGGGTAGATGGTTTAAGGGTTTAGGGTTTAACCTAGTTAAGGGTTGAGGGATGAGGATTAAGGATTTAAGGGTTGAGGGTTGAGGTTATAGGTTATAGGGTTGAGGCTATAGTTTTTATGGTTTAGAGTTGATGGATTAAGGGTTAAGGGTAGAAGGTTTAGGGTTTTGGGATTACTGTTCATGATTTAAGGGTAGAGGGTGTAGGGTTGAGAGAGAGATAAGGGAGTTTGAGGGTAGATGGTAGAGGGTTAAGGGTAGAGGGTAGAGGGTTTAGGGGTTTAGGGTTTTCGGTTTAAGGGTTTAAGGGCTAAGGATATAGGGTTTACAGTTTAAGGGTAGAGATTTTAAGGGTTTAGGGTAGAGGGCAGAGGGTTTAGGGGTTTAGGGTTTAGGTTGTAAGGGTTTAAGGGTTGAGGTATTAAGGGTTGAGGGTTGAGGGATTAGGGTAGAGAGTTTAGTTGGGTTTCAAAGGGTTTAAGGGTTGAGTGTATAGGATTGAGGGATCAGGGTAGAGAGTTTAGTTGGGTTTAAAATGGTTTAAGGGTTGAGAGTAGAGGGTATTGGGTTTAAAGGTAGAGGGAATTGTGTTGAGGGTAGAGAGTAGAGGGTTTAAGGGTTTGGTTTTAAGGGCTTAGGGTTGATGGTTTAGGTCTCACATCCCTCTATCTACCACTCCCTCTCTTAGGTCTTCCCCCCACCACAACTAAATAAATCTATTGCTCTCAAGTCTCTCTCTATTAGGTCTCACTCCCTCCCATGCTACTTGTGAATAAATATTCAACAAGCTCCCTTCGGGTTTATTTTTTCTCTAAGTATCAACCAGTGCATTACAAATAAGCTACTCAGCCTTTTTTCCAAGGCTCTGCTTCCCCATCCATGTGTCTTCTTTGCGCTCCCTAAAGTTTTTCTTTCCTTCGCATTTCAGGAATCCTCGCTATGCTTCCACGTCATAGTTGCATGCCATTTTGATCATTATTTTTTGCTTCCTCATCAAGCCTCGTTCGAGTGCCGCATAGCTCTCATTTTGAAAGAAATTTGACAGGCCACACGATTAGTGTTTGCGATGCACTTTATCTATTTGTCTACTCTATGCAAGCTTTCAACAAAAGGATGAAATAATGACTGTGGGCAGCAAAATGCTACCACGCGTCTCTTTTGCGCACACTACTTTAGCACCGAGGATGAAGTAAACCATAAGCTACAACTTCTACCATGTGTTTTAACCACCTACCTTGAAGGGAAACACTTGTCTACATGAGGCTCTACTAGACCACTATCATCATTTACAAAGGATGCACCTGGACCTTAACAAAAAGATGCTTTGGCTCGAATTCTTTTTATTACAATGACCAAAAGGAATCTTTGATTCTACATCATTGCAAAGATTTTCAAATCTTTTTTGTTATTGCTCTCCAAGGTGGTGGGAGTTTTCAACTATATATACTTCTCTTTGTTTTGAGGGAAGCGTCTAAATTTTGGAAAAGGAACACTAATTTTAGAAAAGACACCAGACCTTTATTATTGTTTTTATTATTGCAAAAGACTCTCAGACTATGCCAATTGTTTAGCCTTTCTGTTCTTTTATGATATTTGATTAACTTTAGACTATGCTGCTATTGTTTAGATATTTCATTTGAGAACTTCTATAAATTGAATGCAAGTTTACTAGTCTAGAACATGTTTTATGACTCTTCTTGGCAGTAGGAATGTATGAAATTTTATTTTATGTTAGTGAATGGATTATTTATGCTTTAATCTTTAGTTTATGCCTTTTTGAAACATTACAAATACCAATCGGGCCCTTAGATCTATGATTTATTGTGCCTATCATTAAGTCTTAGCACATTACCTTAGATTAGATTTTATTTTGTATATCTACTTTATTTTCCCTTTCCAAACCCCCATTATAGAAGAAGCTAGCTTCTTTAAAAATTTGAAGGTCACTCAGTTTAGCGCAAATGGTCCCCCATAAACTAAGTTTCCCATAAGACACTGTTACCTTGTGAAATTTTGGCATCAACATTTTGTTCTTTTTTTGGCACACCTGCTAGGACAGTCCTTAAATGAATTTTTTCTTTAGAAGGGTGTATTCGCCATTGACCTGTAACTAGATCCCAAATGGAAAAAGACCCTAGTTTACTAGTACCACCACTAGCAATAGTGTAGGCCACAAGTCAGTTGGTAACCATTCCACTCCCTCCACCCATTTCTTTAACCATGTTGCTAGTTGCCAATAGAAATTATGTGGCATGGGATGCCAGAAGTCTCCTAGCAACTCTAGTAGCACTTGCTATCTTGGTTGCTATCTCGGTCTTAGCTATGAAAGCTATACCCAATTTTACCAGAGATGGCTCGAGAACACCTATAGAATATCTACAAGATGTGGAAAATGTGTGTTTGGTGCATGGGATCGCCACATAGAATGTAGCACTGAGACTCCTTGTCACATCCTTCAAAGCAAAAGCACTGGACTGGTACTGAACATTGCTATCTAGCACTATCCATACCTAGGATGACCTCAAATATTTGTTCAATGAGAGGTTTTAAAATGACAGAGATCACTCCTCACTATACCATCAACTATTTGTCATAAAATGAGCTCCCTAAGATGCTATGATAGACTTCAATGCCCAATACCACATGAACTAGAAGAGGATCCCTATTGATATATGCCTCACTCCTAAGTTGGCATTCATATTTTATCAGAAGTCCATCAACCTTGAGAGTTCTATGATGATCAAGTCTTTGGGAGGAACTACCCTACCAAATGCTTATAGTTTCACCGTTAAAGCCAAAAATCATTTGATAAATTGCAAAAAAATTTCCCCTCAGCCTATCATGCCGATTATTTCTAGAAATATTGATGTTCGCACAGGAAGTCACATTGACGAGTGCGCCTGCACCTCCCTAGTCAATGTACACATATGTGGTAGGACCAAAAAATGTTGCCTCTACATCTAATTCTCCCAAGGATGAAATGAGTGATCTTACAGAAATGTTGCTAACTATGGAAAATGACATAACCACCCTCAAGTGAAACCAATCAATGCCTCTAAAGCCTATCTATCAGAAATATCAAGGTGGGAATTCTTCACATCAACAAAATCAGTACCAAGGTGGTTCTTGCACTAATCCACCAGCTCTGACAACCAACCAAATAGTGTCGATACCTACTCCATTAACAAGGGCTTCACCAAGCTTGATTAGGGAATTGACCACGAGACAAAATAACCTCATTGATGATATCAATCTACGGTGCTTCCCTTGCAGTGATGCATACATGCCATGAAACTATCTACATGTCAACTTACAGCAAAAGGTGGTGGAGCAACACAACCAAGGTGTGATGTTAGACCATGGATCATATGTATATGCCTCACCTCAAATGGAGAGCACGGTTCTTACTACACAAATGCAAGGAATGTCCTTAGAACAAGAATTTGATATCACTCCAAATCACATGCTCTTCTCATGGATGTAAGAAGAAGAAACAATGTTTGCTAATGACATGTTCATATCCAAAGTGCCGCTAGTGTAATATAACTATAAAAATCACTCAAAAAGGAGATTTACCAACAAATTAATTTCCCCACACCTATCTAGTCTGCAACCTAAAAGTTCTTTTGATCAGATACTTGGCAATTCCAATGTGCTACAACAATATCAGGTGCAGAAGGAAATTATCATAACAAGAGCAAAGGAGAAGAAACCTCCTAGTTTGCCACCTTTTAATGTGGTAGAACAATTGAACAAATCATCTATTAATGTGCTCTATGGGACACTCTAGCTATCTTGGAGCAAAAGATGCTATTACATAAGGCTCTTCAAGCAGAGGTTAGCGCAACACCAACAGAGCAGTTAGCCAATGCAAAGATTGTTAATCAACTATCTCCTACTAAAGTCATTACAAATAACACAACAAAAGCCCCTACTGAAGTTAGAGGTAATTTGAAGCCCCAACCCTTCTTCTTATCTCTCATTACAGGGAAAAAATTATTGCACAATGCTATGATTGATTCTGGTGCTAGCACCATGGTTATGCGTAAGCAAATATCTGAAGCTTTAGGACTTAGCTATGAACCTATGAAAAGGGGAGTAATTCAGCTTGATGGAAATAGAGTTGAATCCATACATGTGATTAAGGAACTTCCTTTAACTCTATTTGCTTTCCCTAGTATCACTTTGTCACAAGACACTGTGATCATAGATGTTCCTCCCATGTCTGACCTCTGTCTATCCTAAGAATTTACTTCAAGGGTGGACAGATACCTATCCCTGGATTGGTCACATCTAATTCTTAGAACCAAGCATGACATAAAAATGAAGATAGAATCAGAATCATTACATTCTGAACATGTAGCGGATGGAGCCATGGGCAATTTCGAAGCTGTCCATACCACTATCACCAAGCAAGAAATGTATTGCGTTGAATTACCAGAGTAAGAAAAGTTGACTGGAGACTAGAATGATCAAGAGGATGCTCTATTACATGAACACATGGATATATAGCGAGCTTTTCAGAAATTACCATGCTATAGGATTGGGCACCTATGTAATCTATGATGAAGATCAAGTTCTCTCGAAGGTTGCCAAAGAGTTTGAAGGTGGAAAAACACCTCAGCTATGGATGTTGTACTTTGATGGGGAAAGATGCAAAGTAGCCACCGGAGTGGGGATATGTTTGATATCCCCACAAAATGAAAATATACTAAGGTATTTTTGCTTCCAGTTCACTTGTTTGAATAAGGAAGCCAAACATGAAGGATTAGTTCAGTGTTTAAGCCTTGCGGAGAAAATGGGAATTAAGCAATTAATGGTATTCATAGATTCTGAATTGGTGGTCAACTAATTCTGAGGAATTTTCACTGCAAGGAATGTCCATCTAAAATCCTATCAGCATCGAGTATGGGACCTGGTTGAGGGTTTCGAAGCCTTCAACATTTAGATTGGTTCTTAAGACCAAAATGGTGACATGGATCACATGGCTGCAATCAGATCCAAGTTTGATCCTACTTCCAACCTTATACATAACAAACAATCTATATGAGTAATAGTCCAGCTAGTGGTTCTTGATAATGATCAAAGTTGGTAGGTGTTTGAAAGTGATCAACACATTGCTTCATTCATCCAGTAGCCAGGGGAATTTGTCGATCAGATTCAACCAAAGATTGTTGAGGCTTATGAAGGAGAAATCATGTAGCTCAAATATAACAAGATTTTGAAAGGTTTGGTTACTCCCAAAAACCTTTTTGATTGTGATGATGCAAAAAATGATAGATAGAAGTTTGTGGCAGACAATAGCAACTATGTAGACCTTCAAGTCTTAGATGACAAAAACCTTCGAGTCATGAAGGATGTCCCACACCATGATAAAGAAAGGCTACAAGAAATATGGAGTAGTGGTTTGGTCCTATGATGACCTGAAGGGATATGATCCTAACATCATCCAACACATAATCAAGCTAACAAAAGGTGTAAAACCAGTTCAACAGAAGCAGAGGCTAGTAAATCCCAAAATTGAAGCACTAATGGTGCAAGAGTTAACAAAGGTAATTGAGTCACAGATTATCTTCTCAATCAAGCATAGCATGTGGGTATTCAATCTAGTCCTGGTTTGAAAGAAGAATGGGGATATCCACTTGTATGTGGACTTCCAAGACCTAAACAAAGCATCCCTGAAGGATCATTATCAGTTGCCTTCTATGGAGACAATCCTACAAATAGTGGCAGTGTTGGAAATGTTTTCTCTACTTGATGGATTCCCTTGTTATAATTAGATCCGAGTTAAAGAAGAGGATGAGCACAAGACTACATTCAATACAAAGTGGGGAACATTCACATATGCTAAAATGCCTTTTGGTTTATCCAACAGAGGCATAACATTCCAGTGGGCAATAGACATCACTTTCAGTGAGCTAATCAATAAGATTATCCTAATTTATTTAGATGATCTTATTGTGTTTTCTAAGTCTAAGGATGATAATTTTGATCACTTAGAAATGGTTTTTCAGAAATGTTAGGATTTCGCCTGGTTTCCCTGAATCCATAAAAATGTGTATTCAGAGTGTTGCAAGGAAAGCTATTATGACACGTGGTGTCCAAAGAAGGAGTTTCAATTGACCCCGATCGAGTGAAAGCCATCAAGGAACTTCCCCTTCTGGTTAAGAAGAAAGATGTTCAGTACTTCCTTGGAAAGGTAAATTTTGTTAGCAAGTTTATTTCTAACTTCGTGGGAATAATTAAGCCAATCACCCAGATGCTTAAGAAAGATCAAGAATTTAAGTGGAAAAGGGAAGCCAAAGAAGCCTTTGAAAAATTTAAGGATGCTATTTCCTCAGCTTCGGTACTGGTTAATCAAGACTTATCTAAGGACTTTATAAGGTATGTAAATATTTAGTAGCAAGTCCAGTATTACTACTGTCTTAACTCAAAAGGATAATGAAGGAAAAGGAGAACATCTAGTGGCATTCTACTCTTGGACCCTGAAAGAATATGAGACGAATTATAATTTCTTTGAAAGGAAAGCCTTTGCAATAGTGAAGGGACTTAAAAAATTCCAACATCTAATTTCTTGCAACAAAGTGATTTTCTATGTCATGCACTCCAGTGTGTACGAATATATTATGGAGGGAGAAATAACAGAAAAAAGAGCTAATTGGATCACCAAGATCCTCGAATATGACATTGAGGTCAGACCCACTAAAACTGTCCATGGAATAGGATTGTACATGAATACATGGCACATGATGAAGAGATCCCCGCCAAGGAAGAGAAACCAGAGCTTGTTCTAATGAATGAGCTAGGGTCTGAGGGTTGCTAGCTAACATATATAGTGAGGTTTATGCAAACAAGAAAGTATCTGCAAGGTCTTTCCTCCCAAAAGAGAAGATACTATCGACTGTAGAATTATGGATATGCACTAGTGGAAGGGGTCCTTTTCAAAAGGAATTTCAATGGTCTCCTCCTATGATGCATTATTGTAGAGCAAGCTAACAAAATCCTCAACACTTTCCACAATAGTACTGCGGGGGAACACTTCTTCACTAAGACCACCGCCATCAAAATCATATGTATAGGTTACTATTGGCCCACACTTTTCAATGACTCTCACTCCTTGGTAAAATATTGCAAGAAATGCCAACTTTTTATAGGAAAAAGGAAGAATTCTACAACGCCTCTCAAGCCTATAGTGTCAAATGAACCATTTGCACAATGGGGCTTGGACTTCATCAGGATGATCAATCCTACTTCTAGTGTTGTACACAACTGGATTCTGATAGCTACAAATTATTTCACGAGATGGATAGAGGCTGCCCCACTTAGAAACGTAGTAGAGGCAGAGATAGTGGATTTCCTCAAAGAGCTAGTGACAAGGTTTGACCCTCCAAAGACTCATTTTTGATAATTCCTGAGCTTTCCTAGGTGTAAAGGTATGTCACTTTTCATTAACAAATGGCATATTCCTTAGGACATCATCAAATTATTACCCGTAGGGAAATGACCTAGCTAAGCCAACGAACAAGAACCTGGTCTGACTCCTTAAAAGAATTGGTTCAAAGTACTAGAGAGAATGGCACAAAAACCTCCAAGTGACAGTTTAGGTAGACCACATAAATCCTAAGCAAGTCCTTATGACTTCACCTTATGAGTTGGTATATAGGAAGGAGGCACTATTGCCTATATCTATGGACATTCCCACACTTCAACTATTGAAATCCCTCAAGGCAGAACAAAATGGCACCATGGATGTTTGACTTTCCCAACTATTAGAAGTACAAGAGAAAAGGGAGAATTCCCTAATAGCCATGACAAACCACCAATAGGTGGTCAAGCGATGGTTTGACAAGAGGGATTTTGATCAAGGCCTAAAGTGTGGAGACTTAGTGCTCAAATATAATGAAAGGGCTGCTAAGCTAGGTCAACATGGAAAATTTGATAGCCTATGGGAAGGTCCATTTAAAATCATTTAGTGAAAAGAGCATAATGCTTCTGAGTTAGAAACCATGGAACATGAAGCCTTGGGAATTTCATTCAATCAGATTCACCTTAAGTTGTTCCATTAAGTGGAAAATTTTATTATTGTACATATGTTAACATGCTTTTATTTTCTTTCCCTTTGTGTTGGCATAAAATGGCTAAGAGAGTCATAATTAAAAAGTATATGATCATGCGTAATATTCTTTTCATATATGTACTATATGTATAGCCTTTTTCAGGCATATATACAAAAACTAGAAATGGGTGGCATATTCTTTACAACAAAAAATAAAGAGGAAAGGAGGCATTTCAGCCAAGAGCATGGGAAAAAACAATCAACATGTGTGTATGAAAATTAGATGCGTAAATGAATTGAAACAAGTATTCAAACACACCAATAAGACATTATATCAAAGCAAAATATAAAGAGTAAAGAAGTGCAAACTCAGTATTCTACTTCCATTGTCGTCCTATTGTCCTCTATCTTTAGTGTTTTTGTCGATTCCAGCTTTGTGTTCTCAGATTGTAGGCTAGGCTCAACAAACTATCTTCCTAAAGAACGAGATTTTGCTATGATGTAGATGCAAGATTAAGCTATGATGTTGATTTGAGCTAAGAAATTTGAAATAAACATGATGCTATGAGATTAAAATGCTAAATAAACTAAATGCATGAACTCTAATTAATTGCCTATTACCAATGCTTGGATTCACACATGTATTTATAGAGTTTTCAAATGATTTTGATTGGCTGTCTCGATTAACGGTTGTGATAATTCCTGGCAGATCGAATGGTTGAAGAAAGATGAAACTGAAGGAGAAAATAGAAGAACCCTAAAAATAAGATTTTTCTATTTTTATGAAAGAGGAAAAGATAAGAAGATAAGAATAAAAGAAAGATTTAGAGCTGATAAATAATTAATTTAAAAAAAAATCAATTATTTATTTGTGGAAGACATTCAGCTTTTCTTAATTAAATAAAATATTTAATTAAGCTTTTAAAAGCAGAAGAAAGGTAGTGATAAGAAAAGAGCTTTAATCATGTTTTATTGAAAAAATCAGAATATCTCATAATTAAATAAAATATTTAATTATGATATGAGAAGATTCCACAATCAAATAAAATACCTAATTGTGATTTAGAAAGAAAGTATAAGATATTTTTAATTAAATAAGATTTATTTAATTAAATCACTTTTATGAAATTAATTAAAGGAGACATTTAATTAATTAGAAGAAGAAAATAAAATAGAAGAAAAGGGTATTTAAATTTAATTAAATCAAAAGATTTAATTTAAATTCAAACAATGATAATTAATTTAAATAAATAGCATGTATTTATTTAAATAATTAAGTGGACATATGAAAATAATAAAATAAATTTATTTAATTATGGAAGAAGAATAAGATGAATGAACAATATAATTAAATTAAATAAATTTAATCATATGTAGAGGACTTTAGAAAAATTAATTAAATAATAAATATTTAATTAATTGTCAGGATTATAGACATGACCATTTTTATGCGTATACATTTTGCCCCTCTTTGAAGTGATGTGTGAAACACATTGCTTCAAAGAATTAAAAAAAAATTGCCCCTGATATGTTTTCGATTTTTGATGTTGATGATGCCCCCTCGGGAGGTAAATCACGGAAGAAGAAATTGATAGTGATAGATGAACAGTGATTTAGCGCCCGATAGATGATGTGGTCGATGCCCCAGTGAAAAAGAGGATGAAAAATGGAAAATGCCATTAATGCCCACCCTAAAAAGACCCTTATAAGGTAAAAGGGGTAAAATGAAGTGTCATTTTCACCCTGCTGCTACAGTAAAATTTGAGCTCTGATAGTGACTTGGCGAGATGGTGATCCCCGTGCATAGACATAGGTTCGAGCGAGCGCGACGTTATCAGAGACCAGCGGCGTATGGACCACCGGTGAGTGATTCGAACCATCTATGTTGTCAAATTTTGCTTTTTAGATCGAATTTGAAATGTTTTTAAATCGGCCAGAAATTTTTTCGAACGTTTTAGCGCATCTAGGAATAGTTTTAGCGCATTCGACAATTCTTTTAGCGCATCTAGGGATAGGGTAAAAAATGATCCTTTAGCGCATCTGATAGATAGAGTTGCACATCTAGGGCGAAACCGGCTAGATAGGTGTTTTAGCGCATCTAGGGCACAAAACTGGGCATTTAGGGTTTGGCCAAAAATGTTAGAGTTGCACATCAGGCAGTTAGAGTAGCGCATCCGAGAGACAGAGTAGCGCATATGGAGTTTTAGCGCATCTAGGAAACAGTGTAGTGCAATTGAGAAAAACTTTAGCGCATATGGGTTTTTAGCACATATGGGCGACAGAATTGCGCATTTAGGAAAATTTCCCCAGAATGCCTTTGTGATGAAAAATGATGATTAAAATTGCTTCCTTAGTCAATAGATAGATAAATTGTAGGACCAGCATGCTGATAGGATAGAAAATCTGATAGAGAACTGATAACTTTGCTTTCCGCGATTGAAAAACAAAGAGTAGGTAGCTGATAACTTTGTGATGAACAACAAAGAGTAAAATGATTGATTGAGTGAGTTGATTTTGATAACTTTGCTTCTCGTGATTGAAAAACAAAGAGTAGATGTTGGATAAATTTGCTTTCTGCGATAGAAAACAAATAGTAAAAATGGAGGTAAAAATTTGCATTCATGATTGAAATACAAATAGAAAATGATATGTGTGTTGATAAATTTGCTTTCCTGAAAAGAAAAACAAATAGTAAATGATGATAGAGTAGATTGATTTGACATGTTGATAGATTGATGTAGCATTGGATATGGTTCATTGATATGTTATGTTGGCTAGATAGATCATATGATATGAGGCTGATTTGATGTATTTGTTGTGATGGTTGAACAAAATAGGAGGCTTTCAAAAGCCTCCAGGTTAGAGAGCGATTCCCACTATGTTGGGAGTGGATAGGAGAGCTGACTCCTGCAGAGTTACAGGTGATAGCGGATTGCGGATTGGGACCGTTGTTGGCCATGCCGCGAGGCATTCGGGCCAACAGGGGGCTATTGACGACCTTGGCCGAGAGATGGCACTCAGAGCATAACACCTTCCACCTGCCGACAGGTGAGATGAGTGTGACGCCAGAGGATGTGTATCGGATTCTGGGGATTCCGTTTGTTGGAGCCCTTGTGGTTTATGACCACAAGGAGATTGGTGGGACTGCGGCGCTGCAGCGGTTATGTGGTGATCCAGGCATATATGGTTACTGGATAGATTGGGATGATTTCAACAGGTATCTCGCTCTAGTTGCAGTGTTGGCTGCATTTGTCGGAGGTTTCCTTGGACCAGACCATCGGTCCAAGGGATTTGCCATGGGTTGGGGGAGGATGCTGGAGTGGATGATCACTCAGCCACGTAGATTTTCCTGGGGTAGATGTGTCCTAGCGGACATGTACCATGATCTTCATCGGATTGTGTATAGAGGATCGACGAGCCTGGTGAGTGGAGTTACATTGTTACAGATCTGGGCGTGGGAGCACATTGCTATCACGAGACCACTTTGTACTAGAGCGAGACCAGCAGGGAGGCCGTATGTGTATGCATATTCTGGCGCAGTTGTCCAGTAGAGGCTGGGCAAGGTAGAGTACTAGCGGCAGGTTTTGGATGATATTGATGCAGTTATATGGAGGCCCTACACAGATTGCAAGGCATGGGCGACTGATCACTTGGAGATGCCTTTTGTGTGCCGGCCACGATACCTGATAGGGCGGACGCCCTTTATTATTGAGAGGTTTTTGGTGTTACGTGTTCTAAGGCAGTTTGGATTCACGCATGGGATGCCCCAAGGCATTGCTCATTATGGGCGGTGCAAGGGAGATGTAGGATGGGGGCCATGCATTCCATACCAGGCAGCGTATACAGAGTTCTCCTCATTACAGCCCGAGGCATGGGCGGACAGGCCAGAGGTATTGGATGCAGGGATGATAGATGATTATGCCCAATACTTTCACATGCATCCATTTCCACGGTTCACAGTGCCAGATGAGGCACGGGCGATCAGAGTAGCACCACAGCCAGGAGCAGGGATACAGGGAGGTGTGGCCGGTGGGGAGCAGGCTATGGGTGGAGGGGAGCAGGCTATGGGTGGAGGAGAGGAGGAGGAGGGAGAGGAGAGTGAGGAGAGTGGAGATGGGGAGGAGGACAACTCAGATGATGGAGATGATGGGGATGATGGGGATGAGCAAAGGCAGCAGAGACTAGACAGCCTAGGCAGGGTACAGGTTCCTCGGTGAGTCAGATCCGGGGGTAGGCCTCAGACAGTGATTAGGGTGACATCCTCGTCTCAGCAGGCACAGATAGATGCTTTGCAGGGTCAGGTGCAGACCTTTCAGGGGCAGCAGGCACAGCTACAAAGTCAGTT
This sequence comes from Sequoia sempervirens, assembly GCA_007258455.2. Lineage (NCBI taxonomy): Eukaryota > Viridiplantae > Streptophyta > Pinopsida > Cupressales > Cupressaceae > Sequoia > Sequoia sempervirens. The sequence continues at coordinate 485,969,535 of VDFB02000017.1, forward strand.
AGCGCAGGCTCAGAGCTTGATAGTGCAGTTACAGGCACAGCTTGCACAGGCCCCACAGGCACACAGGTACAGGCACAGGCACAGGCATAGGCATAGGCACAGGCATAGGCATAGGCTCAGATGCCTGCCTCGGATCCCCAGGTGGCACAGTTGGTAGCAGAGAGGGATGCCTTTAGACGACGAGCACAGGAGGCTGAGGGTGTAGCACAGAGGCTGATGGGTACCATAGAGAGTACCTCCTTACGAGAGGCCATTACAGAGGGATTCGAGGCAGCCAGAGAGGCAGAGTATTACAGAGTTCTCTATGAGGAGCTATGCCCTCCCGAGTGGCGAGAGCCATTTCCCAGATCACACAGCAGGACGAGGACCCGATCCTGGACATCGACTCATGGCAGAGAGGTTACAGGGCCTCGACGGGATCCTGATGCCGGGACTAGTGGCAGGCCACCTCCTTCCGGACCAGCGCCTTTAGGGGCATCCACCAGTTAGCCATTTTGGGGCTGATTTATTATGTATATTTGAGTTTTGATCATGTCTCATGTATTATGCTTTGAACTTTTTAGTTTCATTGGACATTGGACACTTGTATTATTTTGATGAGTGATGATATGCAACGGCGGTATTTCTGATGATGTTTATGTGGATGCATTTGTGTTATGTTATGGATGTGACTTGTATGCATATATGATATGAGATGGATTTTGATATGCTTTTATTATTTGTGCGGACTAATCATTATGATGCAGGATGATCTAGTGATTATGATGTGAATGCAATGATTTTGTGATGATGTATGTATATATGTGAGATGTTAATTTATTTTTGAATTTTGCAATGTATTCAATGCATCGTGGCATGATAGATAATGAATGTGGTATGAATAATGATGAAAAGATAAATGATATGTAAAATGGTAATATGATGATAATGAAATGATGATAAAGTGATAAATGATAATGGTAATGATATGAGATTATAAAATGATAAATGATGAATGATGAAAATGATAAATGATAAAATGATAAATGATAATGGTAATGAAATGATATGCGATGATAAAATGATTAAATGATGAATGGTAAAATGATAAATGATAATGGTAATGAAATGATATGCGATGATTAAATGATTAAATGATGAATGGTAAAATGATAAATGATAATGGTAATGAAATGATATGAGATGATAAAATGATTAAATGATGAATGGTAAAATGATAAATGATAATGGTAATGAAATGATATGCGATGATAAAATGATTAAATGATAAATGAAAATGAGAATGATAATAATAATGGTAAATGATAGTGATGGAATGAATAATAAGTGATATGATAATGATAAAATGATCATGGTAAAATAATGATGATATTGATAAAATGAATGAATGACATGGTAAAATGATGATGATAATGAAGAAAATGAATGGAATGATAATGATAAAAGGAATGAAATGATAAATAATGATGCAATGAATGATAAATAATGATGATAAAAATGAAGTGAAAAGATACATGATAAAGGAGAATGAAATGATAAATGAATGATAAAATGATAAATAATAAATGAAAATGAAAAACGAGAATTGAAATGATAGATGAATGAGTGCAATGAATGAGAATGATAAAAGATGATAAATGGTAAATGATAATAATGAATGGATGCAAGGAGTCAAATGTCCAAATGTCCTCCACAAAAGCTCAAAACTCTATGACAACCGTTGATGCCTTCATTCAGTCTTTCAAAACACCAAGTGAATCCAATATGCAGATATATACAATGATCTAATAAATATGCAGCTACATGAAACTAACCAGTTTGTTGAGCCTGTTATAAGCCTTCTGGAATCATCATAGAACGTTTTGAAATGTTGGAAGTATGTACAAGCATTAGAGGGGAAATTCGCGCCAATGATGACCAGAGTACAACTTTCATGAATTTTGATATAGCAAGTGAACACAAGCATCGAGGTATAATTGAACCGAGATGACCTGAGCATTTCTTGCATAAACAGACAAAGATTAACCACCGTTCTGATGCAAATGTGGAACTGTCATCGATGATATTGCTTTGATCGTCATGTCCTGTGACATATTTGCATCAGATTGACTGTTAACCTCAAAATAGCAGACAAAGAAAAATCATTCTCGTTCCTTGCCACTCTAGTTCAGTACATCATTGAGTGTGCTCCAGAGTAATGATATCAAAAATTAAACAACTTAGGTCAAATATGTAATACTGTTATTTCATGCATTATTTAGATTTCTGGATCATCCAATAGACAAGGATATGGTATCTTGCTGAAAAGTGTGTCATGATCAGATAAAGTTGTTGTATGAATTTGTTGTTTGTTTGCATGATCAGATTCTATGTCATGGTTTAGCTGTTTTGGTATGTGCTGAAAATTAAGTGCCCCAGCTGAATTTTTGCCTAGTTGATTGACACAACTTGCGGAAAGGAATATGTACAAACGATCAAGACATGGTAAGGCGTTTTAACCCTCTAGGCAGATGGCGGCAGGATGATGCGATTAATGACCCTAAGATGCGGAAAAAGATGGGAAAAAGGAAAAGCTGAAAAGGCAAAGTGAAAAACGGGAACTAATAAATGGAGAGGTACAGATAGCGTCTGTTTGCCAGATTTTCACTATCCGTGTTTATTGCTTTTTTCTGATTTCTTTTGATTTTTTTGTATTTTTCTGTCAATAGACTGCCTGTTTGCCAGGTTTTCACCCTATGACATTCTTTTTGATTTTTTGTATTTTCTTGTAAATAGACTGCCTGTTTGCCAGGTTTTCAGCCTATGACATTCTTTTTGATTTTTTTGGATTTTTCTGTCAATAGACTGCCTGTTTGCCAGGTTTTCACCCTATGACATTCTTTTTGATTTTTTTGGATTTTTCTATCAATAGACTGCCTGTTTGCCAGGTTTTCACCCTATGACATTCTTTTTGATTTTTTTGTATTTTCTTCAGGACTTTTTCTGCTGTTTTTGGATTTCTTCAGGACTTTTTCTGCTGTTTTTGGATTTCTTCAGGACTTTTTCTACTATTTTTGGATTTCTTTAGGACTTTTTCTGCTGTTTTTGGATTTCTTTAGGACTTTTTCTGACTTAAACATAATACTTCTTAAGATATATACTATTGATGGGTTCATCAAATAGGTCTCCTTCTGGCGTTGATAACTTGTATGCTCCTAAACTGTAGACTGCAATAACCACATAAGGGCCTAACCAATTTGGTTCAAACTTTCCTTTCTTTTCTCTGTCTTGTTGATTGCGCGGGTTCTCTTTCAAAACTAGATCACCCACCTAAAAGGTATGTGGCTTTACTTTGTGATTATAGCTACGAGACATCATCTGCCGGTATGCTTTCAAGTGATCTGCTGCTCTCTGTCTTTTTTCATCTAAAAGTTCTAACTCTTGTAGTCGGGAAATTTTGTATTCATCATCAGTTATGAGACCTTTTAGTGATACCCTTAGCAAGGGTATTTCAACTTCTAAAGGCAATATGGCTTCTGCTCCATAGAGAAGGGAAAAAGGTGTTGCTCTTGTTGGTGTTCGGACACTGGTTCTGTAAGCCCACAAGGCAGGATTGAGTTGAATATGCCAATCCTTCCCTGAGTCATTAACAGTCTTCTTCAAGATCTTTAGTATAGTCTTGTTTGAGGCCTCTTCTTGGCCATTCCCTTGAGGATAGTAAGGCGTGGAATATCTGTGCTGAATATGGAATCTTTCACAAAGTTCATCAACATCCTGATTTTTGAAAGGTCGACCATTATCTGTAATAATGGCATTAGGAATACCATATCAACAAATAATGTAGTTGAGTATGAAAGATGAGATTTGTTTTCCAATGACTTTAGAGAGAGGTACTGCCTCAATCCACTTAGTGAAATATTCTGTCGCTGTGATAATGAATTTATGCCCATTTGAAGAAGAAGGATGATTTTGCCCACGAGATCTAACCCCCATTGAGAGAACGGCCAGGTGGGTGTAAACAAATGAAGTTCTTGTGCCGGAGCATGAATAAGATTCCCATGAATCTGACATTTTGAGCATGTTTTAACAAAAGTGAATGATTCCCTTTCCATTGTAGGCCAGTAGTAACCCATTCTAATCAATTTCTTGGATAAGGTTAGTCCACTCGAATGAGTACCACAAATGCCCCCATGAACTTCTTGTAAAGCTTTGTCAGATTCGTCATGTTCAAGACATCGAAGTAAAGTACCATCAAGACCACGGCAGTAAAGGGTATTGGCAATAAGGGTATATCGAGAGGATTGTCGGATAAAGTTATGTTTTTGGTTGCGGGATAAGTCAGGCGGTAAAGTATCATCTTTTAGGTAGGCATAAATCTTACCATACCAAGGTGAGTTGGATCCTACCAAGGGGTGATCCCATAATAGTGGTTTACAATTTTTGGCCAAACTGGACACTGGAATTATTATTTTTAACTAAATATTCACATTCGGGCACCTATAGTGGCTAAATTGTAAGGAATTTGAAGATGGTGCAAACTAGAGTCTCATAAAATTTTGTCTGTAGATTCTAAAAATATTTTTTTCAAAATTTTTGGAATCAAATTTCATTTCTTTTTCCATCTCCCATGAAAATAGATTTTTTTTCAGAAAACAACATTTTTAAAAAGTGACGCACACCGTATAACACATAACTTTTTTTCCGTGAAGGATAAAATTCTAATTCTTTCAAATTTAGATTTGTAACTCTGATATCTAGTGCTTCCAGTTGGTTACATAGTTTTTTATTAAATATTTTTTCCTTAATCAAGCTTCAAATTCAGACAAATTACAATTTAGACACAGCACGACTGTATAATGCGTAACTTTTCTTGTATATGTAAAAATTTAATTTAATTTTTTTTGTTGGATCAAGGACTTCAATATCTGGTGCACTCATATGTTTCATTTTTTTTTTTTGATAATCTTCTATTTTTCCACATATGAAGAACAAAGAAATTCATTTTCGATGAAAAACCTATGTTTAATAAAACTTAAAAAATAAATACATAACAAAACTAAAACATATTAAAATTATATTCATTGGATAGCTTGTTCTAAGGAATACCATAATCATTTGAAATAAATTTTAAATGAATTCATTTGATCCCCCAAAATCTAAATCAAAAGTTTTTATCAGCATTTTGATAGGTGTAGAGGAGACACATTTATAGGTATGGTTTAAAACTAGCGAGGTTCTATCCAAGGGGGTTTGATCTAAGGTGATTTGATCAACCCCTCTTCAATTGGAATCCTTAAAATGAAACTTTTTATGGCTTAAATCATTATATTTTCTAAAACTATGTGATTTCAGCTAAAATTCGTTCCTCTCAGGAATTGTAAACCACTATTATGACAGCACCCCAAGTGACAGATAATTTGACTTTCAGGTGTGTTATAGGCAGGTGTAAATAATTGTTCCACCAGAAATTCATAGCGAGTCTGTTTTTCTGGGAGTTGTATCAATGAGGCGATCGTAGCCATAGCGTCAGCTTTTGTTGTCAATCCTTGGAATTTGTGTGAACTGAATGTCCACAAAGTACTTTTGAAGTCATCAATCATCTTCTTGTATGGCAACAACTTGTCGTCTTTAGTCTGATAGTCGTCATTGATTTGATTAATGACTAACTGTGAGTCACCATAAACATGTAGCTCTATAATCCTCCATTCGAATGTTGTCTTTAATCCAGTGATTAGTGCCTCATATTCGGCTATGTTATTGGTGCATGGAAACACTAGCCAATATGACCGAGGAATGGTATGTCCTTGAGGGGTGACAAAGAGAATGCCTGCCCCCGATCCATGTTGAGTAAAAGAACCATCGAAGTATAAGGACCATAACTGCTTAGAGTCTATCGTGAAAACATTAGCATCTGGAAACTCAATGTGTAAGGGGTGCTCTGTTTGTAGAGGAGCGTCTGCTAGTTGATCCGCAATAACTTGTCCTTTGATTGCTTTGCGATCAACATAGTGGATGTCAAACTCACTCAAAATCATGACCCATTTTGCTAACCTTCCTCTGAGTGATGCTTTACTTAGTAGGTATTTGAGTGGATCAATTTTTGAAACCAGATTGATTGTATGAGTTAGCATGTAATGTCGGAATTTCTGTGAAGCAAAGACCACTGCTAAACAAGCCTTCTCAATGAAAGTGTAGTTAAGCTCATGACTTGTTAGTGTTCTGCTAATATAATAGATTGCACGTTCTTTCCCTTCATGATCTTCCTGTGCTAATAATGCCCCCAAGGATGTCTCGGTTGCAGCAATATATAGGATCAATGGTTTGTCTGGATTTGGTGGAACGAGAACTGGTGGGTTCATCAGGTACTGCTTGATTTGTTGAAATGCCATTTCCATTTGTCATCCCATCTAAAAGGAAAATTTTTATGTAGGAGATGTGTGAATGGTAGACTTTTGTCAGCCAATTGTGTAAATGAATCTTCTGATGGACTGCAGTCGCCCTTGTAATGACCTCAATTGACTAATGTTCTTTGGAGGAGGCATCTGCATGATTTCCTAAACTTTTGCAGGATCTACTTCAATTCCTTTTTCTGAAACAATATATCCTAGCAGCTTTCCGGATGTGACCCCAAAAACACATTTCTTAGGATTTAGGCGAACTTTGAATTTCTCCAATCTGGTGAATATTTTAGACAGTATCTCCAAGTGTCCTTCTCTGGTGTGTGATTTTTCCAATATGTCATCTACATAATCCTCCATGAATGTGTGCATCATGTCATGAAAGATCGTAGTCATAGCTCTTTGATAAGTAGCCCCAGCATTCTTTAAACCGAAAGGCATGACATTCCAACAATATGTTCCCCACAGACAAGTGAAAGTTGTTTTCTCTTGGTCTTCTGGTGCAATCTTGATTTGGTTGTAGCCAGAGAAACCATCCATTAATGAGTACATGGCATGGCCAGCTGTCAAATCAACTATAGTGTCAATGCTCGGAAGCGGAAAGTCATCCTTTGGACAAGCTTTGTTAAGGTCTCTGAAATCAGTGCATACTCTTACACGTTTGTCTGGCTTTGCTACTGGTACAATGTTGGAGATCCATTCTGCATAAGCAATTGGTCTTATAAAACCTGCATCTAGGAGCTTCTTGAGTTCTTCCTTAACTAGTAGTGCTACATGAGGATTCATCTTTCTGAGTTTTTGTTTTACTGGTTTAGCTCCTGGTTTGATAGACAAATGATGCATTATGAGATCAAGATCAAGGCCTGGCATGTCTGCATATGACCAAGCAAAATTAACTTGATTTTCTTTGAGAAAGTTCATGAACTCTGGGATTTCTTTATCTGTCATTGATTCAGCTAGCTGTAAAATCCTTGGATTATCTATAGTTGCAATATTGATTTCCTTTGTAGGCTCAATCAAGATGGGCGATCGCTCATGATAGTGCTCTGGGAGAGTGTCAAGAGTCCTATCAGTTGGTGCCTTAAAAAGGTTTTCACCATCTGATACGCTCTTTATTTTATATATTTTTTGATCTAGTACTGCCATATTCTGGTTTTCACCACTAGATCGTTTTTCTTTATTTTCATTTTTGCAGCTAGGAGACTTGACACTCTCCTGATTAAAGACTTCATAACGAAAATCGCTAGTGGAACAATTATCGACACCTTCGGCAGAAAGGAAGTTTATGATAGCTTCGTCATTGGGAAAAATAGGTATATCAATAGGTTCGGTTAGATCCCAATCAATGAGATCAGGGTGGATTAAAGGTAACAAGTCATTTGGTCGTGTGAAATCGGCGATAGTTAGGGTCAAGACAAAGTTATCTGTAGGATCCGAGGTATGAGGTAGGTCAATGATGGTACTATTCTCCTGATAGTCTTGTTTGTTAAAATCTGACTCAGTATCACTAGACTCATAGTTGCGTTGTGGTTTAGATTCTTGTGGTTGGGATCCTGAACCTTCTCCTTTGATTAAAGTGGGTGTATGCTTGTGTATGACATCTACCTCTTTGTCCCTCCAAAATTCATCATTGTGAATGGTATCCCATTCATATTCAGCAGAATCGGTATCAGAATTATTTTCTATGAAATTCAGGATTGATGCCGAACATGTCTCTTTCTTATTGGAACCTGCTTGCAGTGTAAAAACATTACCTTGTGATTGTTTAGATGAGGTAGCATCATAGCCTATTCCAGTTTTATCATATGCAGCAAGCCCTGGGAGATGGATAGGCTCAACTACACCTTCTTTTCTTTTTCCAAGAGGACCATTGTCATATCCCATCTTTTGCATGATGGAATATCCTTTCCCATATTGATCTGTTGGTAGGGTGACATTTAGAACTGCTTCCTCTTCATCCTTATAGAGCCAATCCAGAATTGTTGTATCCTCAGGATCTCCCATGGGAAACTTTTCTTTGATAAATTTTCCATTGAACTTGGTAGTGGGCTCTGTTTGTATTTGTGCTGATGTTGATGCTGCTGATATATGTTGTTGTGTAATAGAAGGCTTTCCATGTGATTTAGGAGATGCAGGTAGATTAGCAAGACAAAGGGAATATTCCCCAACTCCACTTTCCTTGAACTGCAGTTTCTTGTCAAAGCTTTTGGCTAATTGACTGATTCGTGTATCATGCTTAGGAGAAGTATTAGCAAGTGCTTCTCGATTATTTGGAACCAAAGTATCCTGATGAGCTTTGACATTGGCACAAGTTTGGGTGTTTGAATTATCAGCTGGTATAGTAATTTCCTGTCCATCATATGGAAACTTGAGACATTGATGGTAAGTGGACGGAACAGCTTGCATTTCATGGATTCAAGGACGACCCAACAGGATGTTGTACGCAAGATCTCGATCTAAAACTTGACAAAAGGTATTTTTGATAACAGGTCCCACTCTGATTGGTAGCATGATTAGACCTTTGGACGTCCTTTCCTCATCATCATAGGCCTTTATAGTAATCTTCCTTCTAGGATCAATGGAGTCTTCTACAAATCCTAATGCTTGAACCACCTTTAGGGTACATATATTTAGACCAGCCCCTCCATCTATTAGAACACGTTTAACATGGAACTTATGGATCATGACCTCTAAGTATAATGATGAATTATGGGGATGAGTCATGGAAACGTCATCTTTGTCTGAAAATGAGAGACATGTAGGTGAGGACAAATGTCCTACCATGGCTTGAAATCGGTTTACATCCAAATCCGTGGATACAGTCGTTTCAAAAAGGGCTTTGTCTAAAATTTCCTTATGTGCAGGGGAAATTTTTAGGAGTTCTAAAATGGAGATTTGAGCCGGAGTTTTTCGAAGTTGGTTGACTAAGTCATATTGATGTTGAGGGAAAGTATCAGTGGATTTTGAAGAGGTGCCCTTCAAGATAACTTTAGCCTGTGCTCTTGTTGTGACATTCACTTGTCCATTATCTACTTTTTCCTTGATTTTTATAACGTTGACTCGCTCATTATCTGTATAGAGGTGACGGATTACATTGTCATCAATTTGATTCACATTTTTGTCAGAAGACTCTCCCTTTTGATAATTTGGTAGAGGATTGCGAAATTCTTGGTGATCTTCGTTGGATTTCTGTTGTCCTTCTACTGTGATAATGCCTTTGTCAATTAGATCTTGAATAGCATGTTTCAAAGCTTGACATTGGTTTGTACGATGACCTCTGCACCTATGATAGTCACAAAAATAAGCTTCATTCCATGATGGAGGTTTTACGCTAGGTTCATAATTGCGTTGAGGTAGTAGCGTAAGGACATTCTTTTCCATAACCTCTTTAAAAGCAGATTCCAAGGATTGTCCTAGTGGTGTGAAAGTTCTTCTATTGGAGAAGAATGAAAAACGTTGTGGGTTCGTGTTTGAGGTGTTCCCTAAGGTGTTGTTGTTTCCTCGATAGTTTTGGTTGTTGACAGTCCCCTGATTGTTGTGCGTTGGAGGGGGATAATTGTTTCCTTGATCCGTGACTGAATTGACATTGTTGTAATTATTGTGTCGAGTCGCATTGGGAGAACTCAAAACAAATGGCTTAGATGTGACATGATTTGCGTCAACAACATCGTCGTTTATAATGTTTTTGTTGCGAGTCCAAAATTTAGATTTGTCTTGATTGTTGTAATGGTTAGATGAGCTAGGGTTGTCCCTATCAAGTTTTATTGTCCCTCTTTTGACCAAAGCACTTTCGATGGTGATGGCATCCTCAATCAATCTCTCAAAGGAAGGTGGACAATGTAGATTCAAACGATAGCTCATTTCTGAGTTGAGGCTATTGATGAAAGTAACCATTTTCTCCTTTTCAGGAACATGTCGTGGGTACCTAGCGAACATTCTCCTCCATCTTTGGAGAAAGGTAGTGAAAGAGTCACCGGGTTTTTGTGCAACTTTGCAAAGATCAATCATGGTGATTTGGTGTTGAATGTTGTAGGAGTATTGTGTTATGAACAAATTGATCAATTCCTCAAATGTTTGAATAGGAGGTGTAATCTTAGATAACCATTCCATAGAGTTAACTCCAAGGCTTCGAGGAAATAATCGTAATAAATAAGTATCCTCATGAGAAAATTCCAATGTCATGTTTCGAAAGTCTCTAACATGGTCAATTGGGTCTGATTTCCCATTATAACGATCAAATTTGGGGATTTCACGGTGTTTAGGAAATGGAATCATGTTGAGACTTCTATCAAAAGGATAAGGACATATGTCATCCAAAGTGTATTTCTTGGTTGTGGTTCCCCCTCGCAATTCTTTGACTGTTCCTTGGATTTCATTAAGCTTTTGTTCAAAAAGAGCGAATTTAGATGGGGATGGTTCTTCTTCTTTGCTTTTTAATTTCTCAGTATCGAAGTCTTTAGGAAATTTAGCTCCTTGATCTGCCAAGAAAAGAAAGTACTTCTCTTTGTCACGTTGTATGATCTGTTCAAGGATTTTGAGAAACTTGGGGTTTTGTTCCACCTCTCTAAGTTGAATTTCTTCCTCTTGCTCATCATCACTATCTACGGGAGTTTTGTTCATGTTTTTGTTCTTGTGAACTGGATTTTCTTCTCTATCAGCCATATTGTCGTTACTGAAAAGAGGGTTGCGATTCACACTAAAAAGAGGACTATCACGTTCACCTTCTTCTTGAATGTTGTGGGGGGGAGAGTCTTGTTGAGATGTTTCTCCCGGTTTGTTGTGTTGAGATCTTGTAAAAACAGCCATATGTAAGGAATCCTCGGATATGATCAAAAGGTCACTGAAGGATTTGATTAGGACGCGTTGAATATTCAATTGAAGGTTGTGGTATATTCTCAAACTCAAGAGGTTGACCAAGATTGTAACGTTGAGACAATGCTAATCTTTGATAATAAGCTTGGGTAGCCAAAGGTTCTACAGCATAATCGTCAGTGAATCCCCTAATGTAGTCTTGGTATCTATGGAGGAATGTGCGATAATGGAGCAAAACGTCTTGACTCTTATACAAGAATTCTCTGCGATCTAAAGTCTTTTTGTAACTTAAGTTTTTTTTGGGCTTCTTGATCCTATTGAAAACTGATTTCTTGGTGAACTTGGTTGATTTCCACTTTCTCAACATGGGATTAAAATCTCAGAGATTCGGATCTATGTACAAATTTTGACAGACACCTAAAAGCGCTATTCTATTTCCTAAATGCGCTGTAGAAATTAGTATATGCGCTGGAGAAAGAGTTAAATGTGCTGCAAAATACCTTATATGCATAGAAATAGAGCACAGATGCACAGCAGAATACCCTAAATGCGCTGAAACAGAACACAGATTCGCCAGAACAGAGTTTAAATGCGCTGAAGTTTTTGTTAAAATAGTTTTCTAAAGACAGTTTTTGACCAATTTCAGCTGAAGTTTTTCATGTTTGTTTTTGGATGATCCTTTATCTGAATTAATGTTTTTGAAAGCACAGCAAACAGTCTGATTTAAGTTGATTTGTAACCAAGCACAGAATAAGACAAGCACAACCTAGGTTAGGCCAAGACAATATCCGCTAGACTCCACGCGGGTTTCCCCAACCTCATATCAGTAGCGTGTGAATCCAGAAGCTTGGCTGCACGGGCTCCCCCTTACAGTGCACTCTCTTCTCAGGCCAACCAAGCTTCCAACCCCCATGAAACTCCCATGGCGAGTTGATCACCTCTACTACTGACTGCGAAAGTGTGGAAGGCTTCACATCGACCGGTGCTGGACTAGCAGATAGAAGGTTTTTGGCTTTCTAAACAATGGTTTTTAGTTTGGGACCCCCGTTCGAGTGGCCATACATGGGGCAAGAGATTAATCACTATTAAGGTGGCACTCCAGCCTGAAGAGGTTAAGCTCAATAGGGTTTAAGGGAGTACAACTCCCTCCGTATGACACATCCGCACAGGCAACCTTAGGTTTTTCCTTAAGATTTACATTTATATACCGGTTGGGGGTAGCTTGGCCTTAGCTCCGTTGCCGGTTTGAGTAGTCCCTTAAGGTGAGTACTTTTTCCCTTAAGGCAGGCCCAATTTCTAGAGTCAATAACTGTTTCTCTTGCACCCAGGATCGCACAAGTGCGCAAGGGGAGAGGATACTCCAATTATTGAGTCAGGGTTACATAGGGAAAAGTGGGTCTGGTTTTCTGATCACCTAGTTTGCACAGGGTGAGAGCATAATCACCTACCACTTTCAAGCACAGTCAAGAAGAGTAAACAAGTTCATTTTAGATGCACCAAAGTCAAAAGTGATTTAATCTAAGTGAAGATTTTGCTTCACAATAGACATGGGGTTCTTTTTAACTGCATGATAAAGGTGTGGTGGCTACCCTAGATTGATTCATTTTAAAACCCAGCAAGAAAGAAAGAAAGGAATTATGTCTGCGGAAGGCGTCAGAATCAAAATCCTTGTTTACAATTTCAGATGTGAAACTCTATCCTCCAGATGCGCAGAAACAAAGACCAGATGCGCAACTCTGTTACCCAAATGCGCTAAAACAGAATACAAATGCGTCGCTCTGTTACCCAGATGCGCGAAAACAGAACCTATATGCACTATTCTAAATGCAAAAAAAAAAATTAGATTTTGTGAAACATATTGAAATGCCCTAAAGAAAGTCCTATATGCGCTAACTAAATTCGTAAATGCGCTGCAGAAATACACGGATGCGCCACTCTGTTTCCCAGATGCGCCATAGAAATTCCCAGATGCGCCGAAACAGTCTTCAAATGCGCTGAAATACCTGCAAAATAAAAATTTCCGGATCTTCCAGATGCGCTGCCGAATGCCCGAAAACCTGCAAGGGAAACCTGCAAGAAAACCTGCAAGAAAGAAGTCTAAAATAGGGGCATAGGCCCCACGGTGGGCACCATTTAATGTGTGTATGAAAATTAGATGCGTAAATGAATTGAAACAAGTATTCAAACACACCAATAAGACATTATATCAAAGCAAAATATAAAGAGTAAAGAAGTGCAAACTCAATATTCTGCTTCCATTGTCGTCCTATTGTCCTCTATCTTTAGTGTTTTTGTCGATTCCAGCTTTGTGTTCTCAGATTGTAGGCTAGGCTCAACAAACTGTCTTCCTAAAGAACGAGATTTTGCTATGATGTAGATGCAAGATTAAGCTATGATGTTGATTTGAGCTAAGAAATTTGAAATAAACATGATGCTATGAGATTAAAATGCTAAATAAACTAAATGCATGAACTCTAATTAATTGCCTATTACCAATGCTTGGATTCACACAGGTATTTATAGAGTTTTCAAATGATTTTGATTGGCTGTCTCGATTAACGGTTGTGATAATTCCTGGCAGATCGAATGGTTGAAGAAAGATGAAACTGAAGGAGAAAATAGAAGAACCCTAAAAATAAGATTTTTCTATTTTTATGAAAGAGGAAAAGATAAGAAGATAAGAATAAAAGAAAGATTTAGAGCTGATAAATAATTAATTTAAAAAAAAATTAATTATTTATTTGTGGAAGACATTCAACTTTTCTTAATTAAATAAAATATTTAATTAAGCTTTTAAAAGCAGAAGAAAGGTAGTGATAAGAAAAGAGCTTTAATCATGTTTTATTGAAAAAATCAGAATATCTCATAATTAAATAAAATATTTAATTATGATATGAGAAGATTCCACAATCAAATAAAATACCTAATTGTGATTTAGAAAGAAAGTATAAGATATTTTTAATTAAATAAGATTTATTTAATTAAATCACTTTTATGAAATTAATTAAAGGAGACATTTAATTAATTAGAAGAAGAAAATAAAATAGAAGAAAAGGGTATTTAAATTTAATTAAATCAAAAGATTTAATTTAAATTCAAACAATGATAATTAATTTAAATAAATAGCATGTATTTATTTAAATAATTAAGTGGACATATGAAAATAATAAAATAAATTTATTTAATTATGGAAGAAGAATAAGATGAATGAACAATATAATTAAATTAAATAAATTTAATCATATGTAGAGGACTTTAGAAAAATTAATTAAATAATAAATATTTAATTAATTGCCAGGATTATAGACATGACCATTTTTATGCGTATACACAACGCATTAACAGTAGTGTCTACGACGTCTTCATTAGCAATTACATCGGCAACAAAAACAAAATCACTTAGAGCAACTACCATTGGTGGAGGGAACACTAGGTTTATGAAGTCAATGTACTAATCAATGTTGTAGAATGGCACTATGTTGTAGATGTGAAGCAGGAAGTGCAAGGTCTAGGTAACCTTCCTTTGGTGCTCATTATGCATCTGAAGGTGGAATCCACTGAGAAACAACAACCATGGGATGACCGCTTCTTCCTTGATATAGTGTCGGAGGTCACTAGTTGTTGGGAGGCCTACCCCATATGCAGTGTGAGCAATGACTTCGCCTAGACCATTCAGGTACTTTTTAGGAAAGATTTCCTTAACTAACTTCAAAATCAGAGGCCTGGGGATACCAATATCCAACATTGATGCAACAAAGTGCAAGCAAATTTTGGTATTGACGCGGTATTTGTCTTCATACTCAATGCAGTCCTGACCTAGAGCCCACTTCATGGCTATCAAAGCTAGGAAGTGTTTTCTTTTTGTCATCCTTTTCAAGCACCTAGTTGAAATCTCTCTAAGGAAAGTTGTCTGTGACTTATAAGAAACTAGCCTAATAGGAGTGTCCATGGTATCGACACACTGTTACTTCCTTCTAGCTATTCTTGAAATCTTCCTATGACCTAGCCTATGAGGAACCTTTCTAGTAATAAAAGCCAGATACTAGCCAATGACCTATAGCTAATATTTTCTCAAATGCTAAGTGTGATTTCTTCAATACTTAGAGGCCTATTTATAGAAAAAATGAGGAAAAGCATGATAATACACTTCGAGAAAATGTGATTATAACCAAGTGCCAACTTGAAAGGCGTGCCTACATTTGTTCACATTTCCTAGCTAGTTGCATTTGTAAAAGTATGACTCTATGCATGCAGAGTTAATGAAAGTTAATTAATTAGCTTAAAATGGTGGCGCTCATCGGTAGTAAGTTGCATGGTCTAAAGGATATTGTGTCACTTCATAGGCATTTCCTAGAGCCCAAGGAAAGATTCATATATTTTCACACGTCAGTTGTTGCTTTGGATTAATCATTCTGTTTGGGATATTAATTGCTAGTGCATACGAATGCTGAATTAAAATGCAGGTTTCCAACCCAAGTTCCAATAAAATTGCCTCATATCACATGGTTATGAAATGTAATTATTCCTTTTGTCACTTTGACTACTAGGTATCCCATCTTCGCATGAGCTAGAGTTGGCAGTACATGCCAACTTAAATGGAAAAGCCTACTTTCCTCTACCACTTTGAGTAAAGCTAGCTAAAATATTGCATGAAGAAGCTTTCAATGCTCAAATTTCTTTTGAAATACGGTAAGCCTATTGAAGAGAATTTTTTTAGCATATCTAGAGCTAAGTAAAATTTACAAAGCATTCAACACCTGGAGAAGCTTTCATCTAAGGAAAAATGTCGGAAGGCTCATCACAACAAATTCAAGAAGAGGTTGGCCAACACTTGCTTAGTGATATATGGTCATCAAAATTTGTCTATGTCTATGAATATTTATTGTATGCTACACTTGGTATACCAAGCAAGCCAAAGAAGGAAAATACAATGTAGCTAGATAGGCCCAAAGATTACAAAAACAAGAAAAGGGTTGAGGAGGAATGGGATAATATTCATGACCCACACCTAACAAAAAACCATAAGTCTTTAAGAGTAGTAGCCTGTGCAAGGATGAGGCATCTTGGGAGACCATATCGATAAAAAATAAGATATGGTATAGTGGGCTTCTGCAATGCATGGTCCCACTAGTACATTATTGCCCATATATAGTTGATTATGCCATTCAACATTATAACCTGAGCATCCACTGCATTGAGAGCTGAACCTCAAGTGTTCACATCAGCCCACAAGCCATTTGGTACACGCTATGTATCCCAAACCGAAGTACTAGAAAGGAGAAAATCAAGTCCTTCACTCCCAAAAAAGGAGAAAACACATGGAAGGTGATGAAAAAGAGCCTAGATTTCCTAACAAAGGAAATTGGCAAGAAGGGAAGCCCCAGCGCCAAACTGCCAAGTATCCCATTGTTGGACGATTCATTTCCTGAAGACATGATGGATGCCTTGTCAATGCTAGCATTTTTATGCGGTCGGGACTCTGATGAGATGGTGGAAGCCTTTCAACTAAGATCGGCTTTCCAATTCTGCAAGCAACATAATATCTTCTGGTACAATTTTTCCAAATTCCTCGTGGCAAAAATGAAATGAAAAATAGAAAATTACCTGGTGGAATGGAAATTTAGATTTCTCTCCTTCCTGGTTCACATGTTCCTACATCAAAACCCTTACTTCTTCGACAGATATTTTGATTTTTCTATTTTTGATGAGTAGTAGAGGAGGAAGCCAATATCCACATGGACACCCTTTCTTTCCATGACATATGATTAGTATGCATTTTTAAATTATTTAATAACCATGTTCTTGTAAGATTTACAAGGAGGAGGTGACATGATTCAACTCAACTTAGATCAGACTGAATAAATGCAGAGTTTCACTCCTGCTTGTGACTGGTTCTTCAGAGTGGATTTCATAATTCTCTGGATGTGTGACTTCATTGATCAACCTTTCCTACTCCCAACCTGTGTCAAAAATAGGGTGGTCGCACTTGAGATGTATCGAAAAATGTGTATTATTGATTATACCTTCTGTAGTAGCCAAAGCATCAAGAGGAAAGGATTCTTCACTTGTCCGAAGAATTTCAAAATAGTAACTCTAGTAAATCAGCAATCACATCAGCTATTGTAGGATAAACTAGATCATTTAGGGTTGGTTTTGGTATGTGATAAATGGGAATACAATCCTTTCAATGATCTACCACAACTACACATGAAGGTTACTTACATTCCTCGACCCTGTTGGGAAAAGAGGTGCAACCTGCAGGCAGATAAGGATAAATTTTTTGTTCAACTAGTGCATATTCCCACACAACATATGGCCATGGCACAATTTTTACTTTTCTATGCAAGAGGCTAAGGATAGTATCCAGATGGAATGCACCATGTACAACAAGTTGCGGAAGGATGAGGAATGGACTAATGAAAAGATAGAAGCTTTCTAAAAATATCACCAAGAGACAAGGCAGTTGGATGCTCCTTATGAAAGCTTGAAGGAGGACAAAGAACTTGAAAAATGGTGGGATTAGGAGCATCTTAGCTCTGACTCTAGTGCTAATAGAGGAAATGACCCAGAAGGTGGGTCCAAAGAATAAGAAGAAGAAGAAGAAATGGTGAATTCTACATCCTCCGCACCATAAGTGAAAAGCTCTAGAAAGTCTTCCTCTGTAGCCACAAATGTGCAGTTTAATGTATCAAGGTCTTCACATGCACTCACTTGGACTGCTAAGGAAATTAGAGTGTTACTATAGTAGCCAACAGTAACTACTAAGGTTGGGGAAGCCCTTCCCACAAAGTGGCAGCAGATGGAGGCCACTATTGGAGAGAGTTCACAAGAGCCCACCAAAAGATAGATACTTGCAACTAGCCAGGAGCCCTAGGAAGGGGAAGAGTTGCTAACAAGTTAAGGGCTACCATCGACTAGTCAATAGGTAAATTTTTCTCCCTCTTCTCTTGCTTCACAGTCCTTGGTATCTCCCAATGTCTCTACAGAAATCTCTTTTGTGAGTGTCAACTCTCTGTTTCCCACCTTTGATCTAACGTTTGCAGGAGGTTTTGCCTACTTCTTGTTACATATTTTTCACCTCAGCTCAAATGGAGGAGCTGGCTGATTGTTATTTAACATTAAGTGGAATTGCAGTGTCATGTTCGAATGTTGTTTTGCATTATTATCATTATCATTATGCATCAAACAACAGTTATGCTTTTTAGTGAAGTTATGAAGTTGCAGAGTGCCATTCAGATGTTGTAGATTTAAAAGAAAATAAAGAATTGAGTACATGAGCAAAATAGCATTTTAGATGCTTTTATTCATTTTGAAAATAACTCATATTTTTATAGGGCTTCATTTGATTTCACAATCAGAATAGTATTACAACATTGCATGAAACACATTTTTTTTTCAACTGAAAAGAAAAATTGAAATGAAAGATCCACACAAGCCGTGGATATAACTATAACTATGACAACACATTTCTAACAACACATTGCACTATTGAAGATGCGAAAGGAAAACACATAAGCAACATCATAATCATCATTGCATGATTATCGACGGTTGATGTTGAATGGTGCACCTCATCATCTCGAGCTTCATCGACCTATAAGAGGAAAAGAGGGGTGTCAGTGGCTCCGACTATGATGTAACTTATATGATGCACCCACAATAATACAAAATATTATTAGCAATACATCGAAACAATCAATCAAGTGTAGTATGAAAGAAGTGAGCTGAAGGAGAAATAGCAACATCATAATCATCGTGTTCTATTTTTATGCTAACACTGTTTGTTTCTTTGTCCAGGTATAGGTAAAGTCATGAAGCTAAACATTATTTGAAGACCAAGCATGTGGAGTAAAATGGGCTCCCAAAAGGGTCGAGCTCGACATGCTGCCCTATTCATTAAATGGGCTGATTTTAAAAGATACTTTATCATATGAAATGAGAACAACTGAAAGATTAAAACAAAGAATCCATCGAGTAATGAAACCAACTGTGCATTCATAACGATCAAGTTTTCTTTCTGAAGGCTATAGGTGAACAGTGAGTTTAGTTCACTTAATAAATTTAACTCAGTACATAATTTACATCAAAAATTGCTAAATAACTACATTTTCTGTGTTGATCGTAATCAAATGTCATGAAAGTTTCAATTCATCAATTCTTTCTCAGATAGTGAACAGGCATACATTATACGTTAATGGTTTGATTTTATTTTCATTGTCAAAGAGAATAGATTGTATAGTGAAATATAAAAATGCATGAAGAGTGCCATGTTGCTCATGAGAACTAACGCAGACATTGCATTTGAGTGCTGAAGGAGTTTCTAGTTCCAGTTGATTAATAAGTAAATACTACATCATGAACAAGTAATAACAAAGTGATCATTCCAGTATTTTAAGGGGAGAGTAAGTTTTGTCTTTCCAGAATGGTGCTTCTGAAGTTAGCAGCTATGCATATGAACTTGTAAAAAGAGGTGATTCATAGTGATGCAATATTGCATTATAACTATTTCTATAGAGTTCAAAAGCAGAAGATGGATGTTGATTTCTTAAGGTTGAGTGAGAATCAAAAGACACTGATGTATGTGCAGAATACAAGCATGAAATTTTCCCTCTACACAATGAACTTATACAGAAATATTCTCGAGCTATTACACATTTCTGCCAAAGATTCTAAGTACTTGGAGAGTATTCTCATAATTTGCATTAGATGTTCTTTTAAGGGTAGTATATAGTTCCATGTCAAATACAATTATGTGACAGGAGAAGTCAGATGTTTTTATCATAAGGAAAAGCAATCATGAGTCAAATTTGGATTTTATACAACTATTGAGGTGAGCTACAAAAATGCCAAAACGAGTACCGGGTAATATGAATCAAATGAATATGAACAAGCACACAGATTCTTATTGTTCCTATCATGCTCTTTTTATATTTTTGAAGGCATATTAAAGCAAACAGCAATGATGCAATAAGTTGTTTTCTTTGAAACATACATAATGCCAAGGAGGTAAAAAGTAAAGATAAATATTCAAGGCATCCTTTGGTTGCAGAAGTGAAAGAAAAATATCACTGGTTTTTTGAGTTGAATCCTAATATTAAAAAACAACAAATAAACGGGATTTTCATCATTTCCAGAATATTCAGTTGAGATCTTGTCAAAGCAGTAAGGTAAAAGTTTTTTCATATTTACAAGATGAGCAGCAGGATGCAGTTGAAATCCTAAGAGTAAATGCAAGCAAATATCTAGTTTTATCACCATTTTAAGCAAATATGGGAGGTCGAGTTCTATTAGAAAATAAGAGTGCATGCTTTTGGCTTTGAAAATTTTCACATACTCATGATATTTTTTTGTTCTAGAAATTGAAAATAGGCCACTATTTTTTGTTTAGCTCGAGTCACATGAGGGTTTGCTTTTGAAGATACAAAAATGCAAAAATGGTGTGAACCCATATGGGTTTCATACAAAAACAGCAGTAGACCACAAGATATGCAGATTTCGGTCCTGTTTCAAGATTCAGAGGAGGGAAATGCAATTTTCTTTAATAATCCTAAAGACCCACTTTCAGTTTAGCATCAAAATACAGAAAATGTAGTTTCCCTTTAAAAGTTTGAGTACCCATTTTCAGGGTTAGCTTCAAAGTGCAGAAGAAACAATTACAAAGATAACCCATGTGAAATATGGAATAAAATAGCAAGAATATAAAGAAAATGTAAGTTCTCTGTGTTGGGTCGAAATAAAGAGAAAGAGATGCAATTTTATTCAGCTTTCTTTGATACCCATATGCAGAAATATTATCAAATTGAGATAATGGTCGATTTTATGTTTTGGGTCGAACCCAAAAGTCAAGAAACTGTTTCCTACAGTGCACATTTGCCAGAGGCTGAATATGGCCAATATTTATTAGCAAAGAAGAGAATTTTAAAAGTCTCTCGAGAGCAGAATGTTTGGCAAGAAAAGTTACCAGTTTTTATTTCTGATGGAGTATTCAAGCAGTGACCAGAACTTCTAGAATGCTTCCAAATGCCAAGGGTTCGAGCCCGTAAGAACAACCAAGCTCTCATGGTGATAATAAGAGAAATAACAATGGTTGATGTAGCCATAGAAAATGCAAGATAAAGACATTAGAATGTTTATAGTCGCGGCCTCAAGGCCAGAAAATTTAAATATGGAGCCATAAAATTCATGGAACAATGAGTAGGTAGTTTACCTTTGTGACAGTAGAGGAAAGCGATAATGTAGGACAAGCTCTCTCTTAGAACTTTTAGGAGGAATTTGAGCTCATATCGGCCAAGGTAAGTAAATCAAAGCATAGAAAGAGAAATTTAGAGAGTAAGTTCATACAGTCCACGGCCTTAGGGCCTTTTGGCATTCTATAAGAAGTGAAAAGAGCTTCAATACTTCAAAGTTAGACTTACCCACTAGAGTTTCAGATCTCTGGAGTACGTGGAATAGTTCTTCCAACCATTCGAGCTCGAGATTGATAGAGTCATGGCAGTGGTAGAGGGTGACAAAGCTCTTTCTTGCAAGTAGAGAGTGAAAATGAGTGATCATTAGGGTTTGACCTTGTTTTGATCAAACCCTAATGCAATCCTATCATCATCCAGAATGTTCAATCAAGGCACATGGAGAATATCCAAATGGAGGTCAAAATTATAACTTATGTCTTATGACTTTGTTAAAGTCTAAATTTAATACTTATGAGAGGCCGAAATTCAAATGCCTAGGATGGTCGAAGGTTAAGTCTTTTAGGATTTTCTTTCCTTAGTGAAATATGGCGCTCGAATATGAATTATGAGTATTGTTTGATGTGGGATGATGTAAAGGTGATAGTGGAGCCTTATGACCTAGGGTTAAGGTTTGGTGATTATTATTTTAGGGTTATTATTTTAGTTGATTTTAGAGAAATCAATCAAGTGCAGTATGAAGGATGATTATGTAATATGTTTTTTATGATTTTTGAGGAAAATCATAACATTGTAATGGAGAAATAAGGAGATTTTTGGGCATGTGCAGGATCATGGTATGCCAAACAGGCCCTTAAGTGGCAAAAAATTCAAAAAAATCAGTGTTAGGCAACTTGACGTAAATATTTGAATAAGTTATCTATATTATTTCAAAAATATGTAAGAATAGAATTTGTAGAAAATTGAATGTAGTTTCTAAAATACTAGGTTTATTTAAAAATAAATAAAATCTATTTGGTGAAAATTTGAAATTTCAATGCAGAGTACTTAAATTCAGGAAAAATAAGAAGTAGGTGTCAGCACCCTAACCATAATAAAATGATAATATTTTTTAAGATTTTATATATAAGTAGAGGACTCATTTCGGATGTGATGCATATTTTTGTAATTTTTCTAAGTAAATAATTAATTATGATTTTTTATTACAACTTTTAGAAAATATATAAAACAAGTCTCGTGACACCTTAACTTGGTCAAAATTCATGAAATTTAATTTTTCTTTTTTAATCCTATAGTATGTAAAGCATAGAATGTGACGCATGTTTGGATTCAAAATATGATAATTTGAAAGTTATAGATGTTTTCAATCGCTTATCGATTAGGACTTTAGTCGTAATTCTAATAGAAAATGAATAATAATTATTTATTAAATTCAAATTAAATCATAATTTATATTTTTGGAAAGCTGAGAATCTCCTCTAAAAACCCTTTTCGTTTCATTAATTTTGGGTGAAAAAAAAGTCGTCAGCCACATACCCTACAAATATTGCCACTTTTTGGCATACCATGATCCTGCACATACCCTTTTCTTTTTGCAAAAGATTTTCAATCTTTGAATTGCGAAAATAGGCAAATTGTAAAATCTGCATCTTGTAAAGCAGAATCATAAAAGCGATATTCTATAAATTGCTTTATGTTTTCTTCCTATTTTTAGCAGATCTTTGATTGACTTTTCCTCTTGGTCAGATTTTTGGCCTATCTTGGAGAGATTAGCTGTTTTTGAGCTTTTAAAGTAGATTCAGTCTATTTTTAGAGGCTTGATAGGTTCATCATGAAAGCATTGTGTGTTTTTCTACTTTTAAAGCAGTTTTTGAGATTGTTTGAAACCTTTTTTCCTTGAGATTTTTTTGAGCTCAGATTAGGGTTTTCTTGAGAGTTCTTTTCAAAGACTTAGTCTTTTCAGCTTCTCATTCTCAGCAGTTTAGATTAGAGTTTCCTGCCCTTACACATTTTGGGGAGCTTGTAAACTGATATGTGCTCAAATTCTAAGAAGTTCCACTCCATCATTCAATAAAATAGCAGAGTTCCCTTTCTCAGTTCTTTTTCATGACTTGGAATAGTAATTTGATTTGTTTTGTGATTCAAATCTGTTGGATCCTTTTCTTTTCTTGCTATTGTCAAGAAATTTTTAGGAGTTGCATGCTAGTTTAGGTTATGCCTTGTGTTAATTAAACCTTTGCATAAATCACTGTTGAACTACATGTGTTGTGAGATTGTGAGAATTTAATTTTAAGGAGTTGATGAGAGTAAGTTATTATTAGGGTCTTCTTACAGTTGATCAATAGTTTTAGGGTAATAGAATTTCATTTTTAGATTTTAAGTCTAGTTTATCCTTCTATCCTTTTTCCTAAAAAGTCACTTAAAATAGAATTCATCATTCAGAGAACCAGCTCACTCTAGACATTCCTCTTTCACGTAGATCACTCACATCTGAAAGAGGTTTGCATGTTTTAGTAGTTTGCTAAATAATGCATTCAGCAAGGTGCAAAACTATTGATAACAGTTTTTGGCACACCTAATGGGACATTGAAAGATACTTTCAGAGAATATTTAATATTTCAGTTTGCTCTTTGGTGTATGCAGTAGATTTTCTAGCCTTCTGGAGGCTATCACAATATACCTGGTGACTCCAGTTTTGTTTTGCATGCTAGTACAGCCCGTACATGAGAAATATTTAAACAAGATCAAGCACAACACCATTTAAATATCGAGAGTTGTCCCCATCACGAAAAAGAGGCATGATAGCAAGAAAGCTTTTCGAGACCCCTAAAAGATAAAAGTCAACACCTCCTGTGCTTGGCACCTTAGTCCTGTCACCTAGTACACAGTCCCGATTTCACAAATACCATCGATGGCAACACTTCCAAGGCAGCACCCATTCGCATCCTTCAATGGAGGTAGCCCGTTAGATCTCGCTCAACATGATGATATTCCAGTTGTAGCCCTTCGAGGACTACCATATTTCACTGGAGAAGATTACACCACACCAGTTTAACACATCTGTGACATAGCCACGTTGTGTTCAGTGCATAATATTACTTAAGAGAACGTTGCTCTAAGGCTGCTAGCTGCATCACTCAAGGGCAAAGCGCTGCAGTGGTTCAGAGGTCTTGCTGCAAACTCAATCACAACATGGGACGCTTTAGGTAATGGCCTATACCAACATTTTGCTAATAAATCTAACAATTTATCTTTATTCGAGCAATTGAGCACCATTCAAAGGGCACCGCATGAATACTTGGTGTACTTCAACTACAGATTTTAGAGGACTTGGGACAGAATCCCGGTAACGGTAAAGCCCTTACCGGCACATGCATTTATGTTTTATTTAAAGGCTTTGAATAGCAAGATTGTTGTCATGACTTAGTCTATGGGTGGTTCAACGCTTCCAAATGCTTATAATATTGCTATTAATGCTGAAAATTTCCTTATTCAAGCTATAGACATAGCTCCTAGACCCCCTATGCCCTTGTTTCTAGAAATACAACTGCCTATCCCTACTGTTGTACCTCCCTTGGCTACTGTCCCACCAGTTCCAACAATAGGATATCATAGTACAGTCCAGGAGGTCACTGCCCCAACCCAAAATCCAAAGATCCAAGAGCTAAAAAACATATTAAAGACTGTTGGGAATGACCTCATGACTATTAAGAAGCACTTTGGCCAGGAAGATAAGCCTTATCAAGCCCCTTATCAGCAAAACCAGCAAAATAGGCCCGCTTTCCAAGGTGATTATCAAGCCCAAAGACGGAATTTTAACCCTCGGCCATTCTAGCCATACAATCCAAACACGGCCAGTACGTCAAAAGAACTTGTGCTACAAAACAATGTTGCTCAAGATTGTGACTGGTGTTACCCACGCAATCAACCCCACAACCAATCGGCGTGCACCAACGGAGTGAGGAACCAGGCTTTAATGGTGAAAAATATATATGTTGTTTCAGAAAATGCTGCAGATCAGAATCAGGAATAGCAAGATAATGTAGAAGTCACCTTGCCGAACTAGTAGAGCTTCGAATTCTATGGCGTGAATGGCCAAGATCGACAAAATGAAGCTGTTGTTACAAAAACTCGACAGAAGGTAAATGTTTCATCCTTCAATATCATTGAGCATCTCAAGAAAACTACTGTCAATATGTCGATATTAGACGCTCTACAACTTCCAAGATAGAAAAGTTTACTGTAGAATGCATTGGTTGATTTTTCTATTTCTGACAACGCTAATCAAGGAGTTGCAAAGGTTGTGCTGGCTAATGACCTGGAGGAGAAAAGTGGGCAGAAAACAAAAGAGGTAAAGCCCCCTCCATTTTGCTTAAGTCTAATCATAGGTGATAAAATTGTGAATAATTGTATGGTCGATTCTGGAGCTAGTAGTTCAGTCATGCCTAAGAGTTTAGCTAACAAATTAGGTCTTGTTTATGAGCCTAATCCTCAGAAAGGCGTAGTGCAATTAGATGCTTCTGTTGTTAAGACTATTGGTATCATTAAAAATTTGGCCCTTACCTTACACACATCCCCAAGTTTTGCTATCCATTAGGATATTCATGTCATAGACTTACCGCTGCACTTCACCATTTGTTTATCACGGGATTTAACAGCCAAGTTGGGTGGGTTTTTGTCTTCTGATTGGTCTCATCTATTTTTTAGAACAAGATATGGTACGATAGTGACCATTAAGTCTGAGCCTCTCACCAAAGACCATATCAAACTGTATTCCCCAAGCCCTATAAACGCTAATCTCTATGCCACCTTTGCAATGGAGGAGCAAACCATGACCTCAGACTATAGCACCCATGAAGACTACATCAGCCTTGATGAATGGGCAGCCGAAGATCACGAGATTGATCCATTCTAGAGCACAGATGAGGTAGGTTTAGGAATTTATATGATTTGTGAGTCTGATTGCGACATGCCTAATCTTTGCAAAGATGATGAACTGTCTATAGGAAAAGATAATGAGTTGTGGAAACTTTATTTCGATGGTTCGAGGAGCAGTATTGGTGTCAGGGGTGGCACCATGTTGATATCACCCAAAGGTGATAAATATTATTCAGCTTTCAGTTGTTCAAATAATACAACTGAGTATGAAGCAATGGTACATGGCCTTGAGTGGGCCCACAAACGAGGTATTAAATTCTTGCAAGTTTATGGTGATTCAGAGTTGATTGTGAATCAGGTTAGAAATTTAAATGCTGCTAAAAATGATTTACTCAAGAAATACAAGCATCGTGTATGGAATTTAATAGAAGATTTTAATGCTTTTAACATCATGGTGATTCCTCGGAATCAAAATAAGCATGCTAACAGGCTCACTGCCATAGGAGCCCAGTTTGACATTCCCAAAGAGATTCATAAAGTAGAAGCACGTCAGTACGTGAAGATAGTGGTCAGACCTTCTATACCTGACAATAACGTGAGCTGGTAGGTTTTTGACAGCGATGAGCAAATTGTGAATTTTTTGATTACTGAAGCTGAGTTCGTAGATGGAAATCAGAAAAAATGGCAGCAACAGTATGAGGATCATATTGTGCAATTAAAGAACAATAAGCTGTCGAAAGAATTGGTGACCTTGGAATCAGTGTTTAACTCAGATGATCAAGTTCAGAAGGACAAGTGCAGCTTGACTGTCAAGGAGGAGCACTATACAACTATTGAAATTTTCAAAGGTAAGCTTCTCAAGCTGGGTAAGGTATGTAGTCAAGAGGAACAACAAGCTTTCATTCTATTATGTCAGAAATTTAGTGATGTTTTCGCTTGGGAATACAAAGATTTAAGAGGTTTTAACCTTGAATTCACTTAGCATACTATCGAGCTTGAACCTGGTGCAAAGCCGGTAAGGCAGAAGCAAAGACTGCTTAATCCTAAGTTGGAACACCCCATGAAGGCTGAACTAAATAAGCTAGTTGAAAGCGGTATCATTTTTCCTATCAAGCATACCTCTTGGGTGTCAAATTTAGTACCAGTCAGGAAGAAGAGTGGAGAAATCAGACTTTGTGTTGATTTTCAAGATCTGAATAAAGTGTCATTGAAGGACCATTATCCGCTCCCTTCCATGGAGCAAATTTTAGAAGTAGTTTCTGGTTCTGACATATTTTCTTTGTTAGATGACTACTCAGGTTATAACCAGATTCTGGTTAAGCAAGAGGATCAGTTCAAAACAACGTTTACAACTAAGTGGCGAACGATGGCCTACAAGAAGATGCCTTTTGGCTTATCAAATGCTAGAGCAAATTTCCAGCATGCTATGGATATGGCCTTTCACAGCCTTATGAACAAGTTTGTTCTGGTTTATTTAGATGATATTACTATTTTTTCTAGAAATGCTAATGAACACTTGGATCACTTGGAACATATTTTTTAGAGATGCAGAGAGTTCAGAGTGTCTCTCAATCCAAAGAAGTGTATATTTTTAGTGCACGAGGGCAAGCTGCTGGGACACATTGTCTCAAAGCAAGGTATTTCAATTGATCCTGAAAGAGTTTCCGCAATTCTTGAATTGCCATTACCAGCTCATAAGAAAGGCTTGCAAAGCTTTCTTGGGAGAATAAATTTTGTGAGGAGGTTTATACCAAATATGACAGCTTTGCTGCAACCTCTCGCTTCTATGTTGAAGAAGAATATGCCATTTAGCTGGACCAAGGAAGGTAAAAGGAGCTTCAAGCAGATCAAAGAGGCGCTCGGAGCCGCTCCTACTCTCATTAATCCAAACTTTGACAAAGATTTCATTCTATATGCTTTTGGAGGAATAGATACAATTTTAGCCATGTTATGCCAGCAAAACGAGGAAGGCTTAGAACAACCTGTTGCATTTTTCAGCCAGGTTTTGCATGATTACAAGGTAAAGTACTCTTTTGTGGAGAAACATGTTTTTGTTGTTGTAAGAAGCTTGAAGAAATTTAGACACATGCTATCTAATAGCAAGGTTCATTTATTAGTGGCCCATTCAATTGTTAAGGATTTTCTGCTTAATAAAGACATTAATGATAAGCATGTTGGTTGGATCACTAAAGTAATGGAGTTTGATGTTGATATAAAAGTAACCAAGCTAGTTAGAGGCAAAGGTTTGTGTGAACAAATTGCTGGAAGTGAAAACAACAGCTTAAAAGAGGCTACAAATACAGAAACAGTATTAAATAATGATGTTTTAGGTGTTGTTCAAGCACCCCCTACTACATGGTTGCAGCAGATGATACATTATCTGCAAACTGGTGAATGCCCCGAAGACTTGGATAGAGCAAAAAAGAAGGTACTACAGATTACAAGCCATCCCTTATGCAATTATTGATGGCATTCTTTATAGGAGAGATTTCCAAGGTGTCTTATTACGTTGCATTCAGCCTAATCAAGTTGACAAGATGCTAGCAGAGTTTCATGATGGACCTTCAGGAGGTCACTTTGCTGCAA
This sequence comes from Sequoia sempervirens, assembly GCA_007258455.2. NCBI lineage: Eukaryota > Viridiplantae > Streptophyta > Pinopsida > Cupressales > Cupressaceae > Sequoia > Sequoia sempervirens. Next base: position 485,998,372 of record VDFB02000017.1, read on the forward strand.
GAACAACAGCTCTGAAAATTATGAGAGCTGGTTATTATTGGCCAAATCTATTTAAAGATGCTATTTCATGGGTCAGAAAGTGTGATAAATATGCATTATTTGCTGGTAAACAGAGGCTTGCACCACAACCCTTGCATCTGATTTAGGTAGAACAACCCTTTGCTAAGTGGGGCTTGGATTTTATTGGCCCTATAAACCTGCCTTCAAGTGCAAGTCATAAGTGGATTCTTACTGCCACTGATTATTTTACAAAGTGGACCGAAGCTGTCGCTTTAAAAGAAGCAAATGAGACTTTAGTACTTAGCTTTTATCAAGATCTCATATCAAGATTTGGTGTTCCAGATTCAATCATTTCAGATAACGGTTTAGCTTTCATCGGGTTAAGGATTTCAAATTGGTCTGTCAAAAATAACATTTATCTGAACACGTCATCAAATTATTATCCGCAAGGTAATGGTCAAGCGGAATCCACAAATAAGAATCTGATTCAGATAATCAAAAAGACTGTTGAGGATAATAAGAGAATGTGGCATGAAAAGCTGAAGTTAGCCCTTTGGGCTAACAAAATAACTCCTAAAAGAGCCACTGGTTGTTCACCTTTTGTTTTGACTTACGATAGAGAAGCTAAGTTGCCTATTTCAATTGAATTACCAACATTAAGTTATGTTAAAGAACTAGAGTTACTGAATGAACAACCTCTTGAAGTGAGGTTTGCATAGCTTGTTGAGCTCGAAGAAACCAGAAAAGAAGCTCTGAGACAGCTAGAAATACATCAAGCACAGATGAAGAATACTTTTGACAAGAGGGCGAAGCCTCGTGATTTCATTGTTTGAGATCTAGTTTTCAAGTGGAATGAATTCAAGAGTAGACCTAGACGACATTCCAAGTTCGATGCAATAATGTGATTACGGAATGCAAGGAACACAATGCATTCCAACATTCGAAGATGACTGGCGAGGTGCTATCTATCCCAGTAAATGGGATCCACCTCAAGCATTACCTTTGAGATAAGTTATCTCACTGATAGGTAGAGTCGTTTACAAATAATTGTGTTTCACACATTTCATTTCAATAGTTTGCTTTCTCTAAGCGTTGTTGTGCATTGTTTTGTTGGCCATCAGAGCCTGTTAGTTTGCTTTCAGTTTTGTTTCATTTTCTTGCTGCTGTTGGAGTGTTGTTGTTCAAATTTTCTGAGTTCCAGGAAGGGGAAAGAATTGACTCCGCACCCAATGAATTGTTTAAAGGCCACTGATCTATGCTTAGCAGGAAAGCATATAGTGGAAATCGCCAAAATGTTACATATTTTTTCCTCAAGTCAAATGGAGTAGCTGGCTAATTGTTATTTAACATTAAGTGGAATTGTAGTGTCATGTTCAAATGCTGTTTCGCATTATTATCATTATGCATCAAACAACAGTTATGCTTTTTAGTGAAGTTATGAAGTTGCAGAGTGCCATTCAGATGTTGCAGATTTAAAAGAAAATACAGAATTGAGTACATGAGCAAAATAGCATTTCAGATGGTTTTATTCATTTCGAAAAGAACTCATATTTTTACAGGGCTTCATTTGATTTCACAATCAGAATAGTATTACAACATTGCATGAAACACATTTTCTTTTCAACTGAAAAGCAAAATTGAAATCAATGATCCACACAAGCTGTGGATATAACTATAACTGTGACAACACATTTCTACCAGCACATTGCACTACTGAAGATGCGAAAAGAAAACACATAAGCAACAACATAATCATCATTGCCTGATTATCGACGCTTGATGTTGAATGGTGCACCTCGTCATATCGAGCTTCATCGACCTGTAAGAGGAAAAGAGGGGTGTCAGTGGCTCTGAATATGATGTAACTTATATGATGCACCCATAATAGTACAACATGTTATTAGAAATACATCGAAACAATCAATCAAGTCCAGTATGAAAGAAGTGAGCTGAAGGAGAAATAACATCATAATCATCATGTTCTATTTTTATGCTAACACTGTTTGTTTCTTTGTGCACGTATAGGTAAATTCATGAAGTTGAACATTATTTGAAGACCGAGCATGTGGAGTAAAATGGGCTCCCACAAGGGTTCAGCTCGGCATGCTGCCCTATTCATTAAATGGGCTGATTTTAAAAGATACTTTATCATATTCATCAAATGAAATGAGAACAACTAAAAGAGTAAAACAGAGAATCCATCAGGTAATGAAACCAACTGTGCATTCATAACAACCAGGTTTTCTTTTTGAATGCTACAGGTGAACAATGAGTTTAGTTCAGTTAATAAATTTAACTGAGTACATTTACATCAGAAATTGTTGAATAACTACATTTTCTATGCTGATCATAATCAAATGTCATGAAAGTTTCAATTCATCAATTCTTTCTCGGATAGTGAACAGGTATACATTATGCCTTAATGGTTTGATTTAATTTTCATTGTCAAAGAGAACAGATTGTACAGTGAAATATAAAAATGCATGAAGAGTGCCATAATGCTCATGAGAACTAACACAGACAGTGCATTTGAGTGCTGAAGGAGTTTCTAGTTCCAGTTGATTAATAAGTAAATATTGCATCATGAATAAGTAATAACAAAGTGATCATTCTAGTATTTTAAGGGGAGAGTAAGTTTTGTCTTTCCAGAATGGTGCTTCTAGAGTTAGCAGCTATGCATATGAACTAGTAAAAAGAGGTGATTCATAGTGATGCAATATTGCATTATAACTATTTCTACAAAGTTCAAAAGCAGAAGATGGATGTTGATTTGTTAAGGTTGAGTGAGAATCAAAAGACACTGATGTATGTGCAGAATACAAGCATGAAATTTTCCCTCTACACAATGAACTTATACAGAAATATTCTCGAGGTATTACACTTTTCTGCCAAAGATTCTAAGTACTTGGAGAGTATTCTCAAAATGTGCATTAGATGTTCTTTTAAGGGTATTCTATAGTTCCATGTTGAAGAAAATTATGTGATAGGAGAAGTCAGATGTTTTTATCATAAGGAAAAGCAATCATGAGTCAAATTTGGATTTTATACAACTATTGAGGTGAGCTACAAAAATGCCAAAACAGGTACCGGGTAATATGAATCAAATGAATATGAACAAGCACACAGATTCTTATTGTTCCTATCATGCTCTTTTTATATTTCTGAAGGCATATTAAAGCAAACAACAATGATGCAATAAGTTGTTTTCTTTGAAACATACAGAATTCCAAGGAGGTAAAAAGTAAAGATAAATATTCAAGGCATCCTTTGGTTGCAGAAGTGAAAGAAAAATATCACTGGTTTTTTGAGTCAAATCCTAATAGTAAAAAACAACAAATAAATAGGATTTTCATCATTTCCAGATTATTCAGTTGAGATCTTGTCAGAGCAGTAAGGTAAAAGTTTTTTCATATTTACAAGATGAGTAGCAGGATGTAGTTGAAATCCTAAGAGTAAATGTAGGAAAATATACAGTTTTATCACCATTTTAAGCAAATATTGGAGGTCGAGTTCTATTAGAAAATAAGAGTGCATGCTTTTGGCTTTGAAATTTTTCAAATACTCATGATATTTTTTTGTTCCAGAAATTGAAAATAGGCCACTATTTTTTGTTTAGCTCGAGTCACATGAGGGTTTTCTTTCGAAGATACAAAAATGCAAAAATGGTGTGAACCCATATGGGTTTCATACAAAAACAGTAGTAGACCACAAGATATGCAGATTTCGGTCCTATTTCAAGATTCAGAGGAGGGAAATGCAATTTTCTTTAATTATCCTAAAGACCCACTTTCAGTTTAGCATCAAAATACAAAAAATGCAGTTTCCCTTAAAAATTTTGAATACCCATTTTCAGGGTTATCTTCAAAGTGTATAAGAAACAATTACAAAGATAACCCATGTGAAATCTAGAATAAAATAGCAAGAATATAAAGCAAATGTAAGTTCTCTGTGTTGGGTCGAAATAAAGATGAAGAGATACAATTTTATTCAGCTTTCTTTGATACCCATATGCAGAAATATTATAAAATTGACATAACGGTCAATTTTATGTTATGGGTCAAACCAAAAAGTCAAGAGATTGTTTCCTATAATGCACATTTGCCACGGCCTGAATATGGCCAGTATTTATTAGCAAAGAGAATTTAAAAAGTCTCTGGAGAGCAGAATGTTTGGCAAGAAAAGTTACCATTTTTAATTTCTGATGGAGTATTCAAGCCGCGGCCAAAACTTCTAGAATGCTTCCAAATGCCAAGGGTTCAAGCCCGTAAGAACAACCAAGTTCTCATGGTGATAATAACAGAAATAGCAATGGTTGATGTAGCCACAGAAAATACAGGATAAAGACATTAGAATGTGTATAGCCACGGCCTCAAGGCTAGAATATGGAGCCATAAAAGCTGTGGAACAATGAGCAGGTAGTTCACCTTTGTGACACTAGAGGAAAGTGATAATGCAATACAAGCTCTCTTTTAGAAATTTCAGGAGGAAGTTGAGCTCATATCAGCCAAGGTAAGTAAATCAAAGCACAAAAAGAGAAAATCAGAGAGTAAGTTCATATAGTTTGCAGCCTTAGGGCCTTTTGGCATTCGATAAGAAGTGAAAAGAGCTTCAATACTTCAAAGTCAGACTTACCCACTAGAGTTTCAGATCTTTGGAGTACATGGAATAGTTCTTCCAACCATTCAAGCTCGAGCTTGACAGAGTCATGGCAGTGGCAGAGGGTGGTAGAGCTCTTTCTTGCAAGTAGAGAGTGTGAAAATGAGTGATCATTAGGGTTTGACCTTGTTTTGATTGAACCCTAATGCAATCCTGTCATCATCCAGAATGTTCAATCAAGGCACATGGAGAATATCCAAATGGAGGTCGAAATTATAACTTATGTCTTATGACTTTGTTAAAGTCTGAATTTAATACTTATGAGAGGCCGAATTCAAATGCCTAGGATGGTCGAAGGATAAGTCTTTTAGGCTTTTCTTTCCTTAGTGAAATATGGAGCTCGAATATGAATTATGAGTATTGTTTGATGTGGGATGATGTAAGGGTGATAGTTGAGCCTTATGACCTAGGGTTAAGGTTTTGTGATTCTTATTTTAGGGTTCTGATTTTAGTTGATTTTAGAGAAATCAATCAAGTTCAGTATGAAGGATGATTATGTAATATGTTTTTTATGATTTTTGAGGAAAATCATAACATTGTAATGGAGAAATAAGGAGATTTTTCTTTTTGCAAAAGATTTTCAATCTTTGAATTGCAAAAATAGGCAAATTGTAAAATCTGCATCTTGTAAAGCAGAATCATAAAAGCGATATTCTATAAATTGCTTTATGTTTTCTTCCTATTTTTAGTAGATCTTTGATTGAATTTTCCTCTTGGTTGGATTTTCTGACCTATCTTGGAGAGATAAGCTGTTTTTGAGCTTTTAAAGCAAATTCAGCCTATTTTTAGAGGCTTGATAGGTTCATCATGAAAGCATTGTGCTTTTTTTTGGTTTTAAAGTAGTTTTTGAGATTGTTTGAAACCTTTTTTCCTTGAGATTTTTCTGAGCTCAGATTAGGGTTTTCTTGAGAGTTCTTTTCAAAGACTTAGTCTTTTCAGCTTCTCATTCTCAGTAGTACAGATTAGAGTTTCTTGCCCTTACACATTTTGGGGAGCTTGTAAACTGATGTGTGCTTAGATTCTGAGAAGTTCCACTCCATCATTCAATAAAATAGCAGAGTTTCCCTTTCTACGTTCTTTTTCATGACTTGGAATAGTAATTTGATTTGTTCTGTGATTCAAATCTGTTGGATCCTTTTCTTTTCTTACTATTGTCAAGAAATTTTTAGGAGTTGCATGCTAGTTTAGGTTATGCCTTGTGTTAATTAAACCTTTGCATAAATCATTGTTGAACTACATGTGTTGTGAGATTGTGAGAATTTAATTTTAAGGAGTTGATGAGAGTAAGTTATTATTAGGGTCTTCTTACAATTGATCAATATTTTTAGGGTAATAGAATTTCAGTTTTAGATTTTAAGTCCAGTTTATCCTTCTATCCTTTTTCCTAAAAAGTCACTTAAAATAGAATTCATCATTCAGAGAACCAGCTCACTCTGGAGATTCCTCTTTCGCGTAGATCACCCACATCTGAAAGAGGTTTCCATGTTTCAGTAGTTTGTTGAATATTGCATTCAACAGGGTGCAAAACTATTGATAACAATTCTCACATGTCTTTCCACTCAGATTTACTCCTTCATGAACCCTTACATTAACTACTACTAATCAATCCGTCCTTGCCTCACTTTTCAAAGGCGTACCCACTACCAACACCCCTACTTCTACTATTTCCACAAATCGTCCTCTTCCCTCACAGTAGGATGACTCCATGATGACAACTCCTTCACAATTCTAGCCCATGAGTCCTTCTGCTAGTTCACCAATTGAGCCATGGCAAGTGGCAAGCCCTTCTATTGGTTCTCAAACAAAGCTTTGGAATGTACCCACCTTCTCCCCACAAAGTGTCACTCTCCAGAAGAAACAAACACACGAGCCTATCAAAGTTACCTATCCATATGCCCTACCTTTCGGTGCTCCTTTCATAGGCAAGAAACTCTCATTGCTAGCCCTATTCATGGCATAGATCAACTTCAGAAAGGAAGCACACGCTAGTAGAATACAAAAGTGCAAGGCCAAGGAGGATAGTAAGCCTACAGAACCAAAGATACAAACTCTCTATGATGAGACCCAACAAGTGTTGAAATTTGTGACCCTCTACCCGCTGGTAACCAAGCCACAAGGGGAGATGCATCTAGAAGACTACTAAATGTATAGAATATGGCTTGACATGAAGGTGGCCCAACTATAGGATAAGGTTGAGCTTATGGAGGAAAAACAGTGGGTGGTCACCTCTGATTTCCTTAAAACTGTTCGCCAGCTGAAGAAAATGGATGAGCAACTTAAATCAGTAAGGGAAAAGGCTAGTTTTGTGGAGAAAAAGGAGAAATCCTTAGAAGAATATGTTGAGCATTTGATAGAGAGGTTGCTAGCAACAAAGAATGAAAGAAATAGACTTTAGGATGAGCTTGCAAAGGTTTAGACTATCGAACTTGCTATGGTTGATGAGCTGCGTATGAAGAATTGGGAGGTGGAGCATAATTTGTAGCTAAGGAATGAGGAGTTGGAGTGGTGTCACATTAAATATGATCAAGGGATAGCACAAAAGAATGAGGCCTTAGAGAAATAGCGAGCTCAATATGAGCAAAATTTTTAAGAGAAAGATGTTGAATTTTAGGGCCAAAAGGCCTAATTAGAAAAAGAAATTCAAGAGACAAAGTCCTCTCTTGACATGCATTTGGAAAACCACTCCCAAGCCAAGGAAAATTGGCATAAAGAAATGTGGAGCTCTAGGGAGCAACTGGCATCCGAAAAGGGAAAAAATGTGGAGTTGGTCAAGGTCATTAACTCAAAAGATGCGGTGATATCTTCTCTTAAAAGCTATCTCCTGGCTTCCCCTATGAAGTCATATCTTGTTCCATTGGTTAGGTAGATGTATATTTCTCATTGGGAAAAGATTAAAACTTTTTTATTAACATTGTAGACCACTCTTCGGTTCATCACCAGAGTAGAAAAACTGAGCCAAGAGGCTCATAGTACAATTGAGCATTTTTCGCAATTTATCTTAGAAAAGGTTCTGGAAGCAAAGGATCTACTCACCAAGCTATATTCAATCATTGATGAAGACCTCAACAAGGCAGGAATTGAAGATCAGAGTGCTTCTGCCTAGATGACAAACAAGTTTATCCATTGCCATTCTGCCTTCTAGTGCACTAAAGCAACCATTGATACTCTAAACGAGATAGTGGACAACATCTAGGAGAGTTTCTCTGGATTAAGTGAGATGGATTTTCCATCTCTATTCCGTGAAGATGGCTCTATTGCTACAGTTGAGTAGATTGCAGAAAGAATAGATAAGGAAAATGACCGAGGTGATCTCTAGCATTTTAGCCATCCTCCCATTGCAACTGACAATGAGGGAGTTATTTATCCACTTGCATAACTATTCTTTCATTGCGAAGTAGGGAATTACTTGTTTGAGAAACCACCTTATAAGTAGGAGCTTGACCTGGCTAGAGCACAGGACAATTTGTCCAACATAGTCAAGCCATTCGAGGATGATTGGTCACCCCCTCAGGAAGCTCTTTCCAAGCTCTGACTTCATCACCTAGTGAATGGCGTTCTGGTCTATAAACTAGAGAAATTTTGGGTTCTCCATTCCTAAAGTGAAACACCCCTGGTAGTCACTAAAATTTGTGAATAAATATTCAACAAGCTCCCTTTGGGTTTATTTTTTCTCTAAGTATCGACCTGTGCATCGCAAATAAGCTACTCGGCCTTTTTTCCAAGGCTCTACTGCCCCCTCCACGTGTCTGCTTTGTGCTCCCTAGAGGTTTTCTTTCCTTCACATTTTAGGAATCCCCGCTATGCTTCCATGTGTCATAGTTGCGAACCATTTTGATCATCCATTTTTCCTTCCTCATCGGGCCTCGTTCGAGTGCCACATAACTCTCATTCCCAAAGAAATTTGGCGGGCCCTATGATCGGTGTCTTTAATGCACTTTTGCTATGAGTCTACTCTACACAAGCTTTCAGTGAAAGGATGAAATAATGAATGTAGGTAGAAAAATGTTGCCATGCATCTCTTTTGTGCATGTTGCTTCAGCATTGAGGATGAAGTGAACCACAAGCTGCAACTTTTACCATGTGTTTTAACCGCCTATCTGAAAGGGAAAAACTTGTCTACATGATGTTCTATTGGACCACTGCCATTATTTGCAGAGGATGCACTTGGATCAGAGAGACTAAATCCTTTGGGTTCAAGTCTTTCTATTGCAATGGCTAAAAGGAATCTTTTATTTTGCATCATTGCCAAAGATTTTCAAATCTTTTCTATTACTACTCTCGGAGGTGATGGGAGTTTTTACCTATATATACTTCTCTCTATTTTGAGGGAAGGGTCTAGATTTTGGAAGAGGAAAAATGATTTTAGAAAAGACACCAGGCCTTTATTATTGCAAAAGAATCTCAGATTGTTCCAATTGTTCAACTTTTTTGTTCTTTTATGATATTTGATTAACTTTAGACTATGCTACTATTGTTTGGATATTTCATTTGAGAACTTCTATAAATTGAATGCAAGTTTTCTTGTTTAGATCATGTTTTATGACTCTTCTTAGTAGTAGGAATGTATGCAATTTTATTTTATGTCGATGAATGGATTATCTATACTTTAATCTTTAGTTTCTGCCTTTCTAGAACATTACAAATACTAATCGGGCCCTTAGATCTATGATTTATCGTGCCTATCATTAAATCTTGGTGGATCACCTTCAATTAGATTTTATTTTGTATATATGCTTCATTCTCCCTTTCCAAACCCCCATTATAGAAGAAGTCAACTTCTTTAAAAATATGAAGGTCACTCAGTTTAGAGAAAATGGTCCCCCATAAACTGAGTTTCCCATAAGACATTGTTAGCTTGTCAAATTTTGGCATCAACACTACATAGACTAATCTGTGTCACTCCAATGCCCTCTCTCACACTCCCTCTCTATTAGGTCTCACTTACCTCTCACCCTACCTAGACAAATACATTTCACTCCAACCCTCTCTCTCTCTCTCTCTCTCTCTCTCTCTCTCTCTCTCTCTCTCTCTCTCTCTCCCCCTTTGGTATTTTTGTATTTCCCAAGTTTCATCCCTCCTTACCACTCTCTCATTGCCAGGTATATCCCCCACTCTAACTAGATAACTCTATATCCCTCTCAAGCCTCTATCACTCTTAGGTCTCAGTCACTACCACACTACCTAGACTAATCTCTCTCACTCTTATCACCTCTCTCTCAATCTCAAGTCTCACTCCCTTTGTCTCTATGGAAGGTGAAGATTTTGAAACAACACATTTGGTGTGCGCCAAATTTGGCACTCTCCAAATTTGCAAGCACCAAATGTATTTTACCTTGAAATGGTAAAATAAGGGTTAACCTCATGATTCAGGCCCACTTGCTTCTATATTTGTTTGGTTCAACACTTTATCCAATTTAAAAATGCCTTTTTTATGTAGTTGACTTCATGTACCAATCTATGCTTGATCCATCACCTTTTTACCACCAATCTGCATGCTAGACAATGTAGAAGAAGACATTTTGAAGTTTCTACATCATTTTACATTATCTTAGGTAATATATTCATTTTGGTAATATTGAAATGTTTATATTTAGCATATTTTTTTGTTTTTGACAATATAAACTAAATTCAATTAATGATTTTATTAATCATAAATATTGCACATAGAATTCAACATTAAATTAGATGGGAGTTGCATAATTTTTTTAATTTTTATGAGTTTGAAGAAGAAAAAAAATGAAAAACATGACATTTACTTAACACAAATTTACTTATGAATTCTATTTGCATTGCTTATAGTAGTCCACTTCTAGCATAGCTAGTAGAATTCACTCTATTTCATTTTAAGTAGATGTTTATATTGAGTTTTTTTGTTTTTTTTTCACAATTTTTAGACCATTCATTTGATGAATTTATTAATCTCCATTGTTACACATAGAATTGAATATTAAATTCATTATTACTAATGTTTGTGGGATAACTTTTATTTTCAACTAATTTGGAAAACCTAAGAGCTTTCATCAATGTTAATGTGCAATTTTCCATTATTTTTTTTGTGCCATAAAAAATTAACCTTCATCATGTCCTTAGATAATTTCAAGTGACTCAAGACATAGTTGGTTTAATGCAAGTTTCCATTCATTCATACCATTTACTGTTCTAAGAAAAAAAATGGAAAATAAGAAGATTCTCTAGTTTCCAAAGGTGGTAGCAACTTATGCCATGTGTTTGACACAAGTCTTTGCTCCTAAGAACTTGTCTTAACATTGATCAATGCTTACATGAAGAAATTTTGTACAAATCTAATGTCAAATAGGGAAGTGACTTGTCTCCAACCTCAAATTAAACCAATTCAAACCCTCTTTCAGATTTTACAACCTTTCATTTCCTATCTTCCAAAAAATCACCTATTCTTCCTTGTAGGTTTTCAACAGAGGTTTCTTAACCTCAAAACACCATTAGGTTTCTTTGGAACAACTTTGACAAAACAAAGCATCTACGCTGTCCTAAACCACAAATTAGGTCACTTTTACAAAGGGGCCCTATTGGAAACTCCTCCTCAAGCCCAAAACTCAGTGGGGCAGCAACAAGTCAACAAAACCTTCAATTTCACCATTTATTTGCAATGACATACTTTCCAAGACATCTAAAAAAGAAACCCTCATTCTAGGCAATTTACATGGGGGTTTATTGAAAAAATATATACCAAACCTTCTCTAGCTTATCCATCACTTCAAACACCCTTAATTATGTTTGCATATGCTTCTAAGTTCATTCACCAGCCTCTATCATCAATATTTCACCAACCCCTAGTTCTAAACCTTCATTTTCAAGCAAAATTTGCACAAAAACCTTGAGGAAAGCAACACAAAAATCCTTAAAACATCTTCCCTACTCCAATTAACCATCTACATGCCTAAATCATTCCCTATTGAGCTTTTTCACCAAGTTACAAAATAAAACAGTGGGTGGAATGGCTTGAAATGTCATTTTCATACACTTAAAACCCTTAAAATAGGGTATACAGACCGATACTCTGTAAATTCTCTCTAAATTGCACAAAAATCATTGAAATAATCCAAACCAAGTGTAAAATAGTGTTAGGCCTGCTTCTCATAAGATTCACTCCATGAAAGATCAAGAATTTATGGTACGTAACTATACAAACAAGGGGTGTCTTAATTAATTGTCTTCTCAAAATTACATGCCAACCTCTCCCTTCGAGTTCACAATCCTTTTTTAAAGGTTCTCTAACCACATTTATTAGTTACAACTACTTTTCAAACCCAAATGATCATTGGTTTTCCCTCTTTACAACTTTTACATTTTCCATTGACAACTCTTCAACATTTTTTGTAATTTTTGTAATTTTGACACAATTGATCCCTAACTCACTCTAACCACCTCAAAAAAATATCAAGTGGTCTAATTAGACTTTATTCAACCTAGAAAATGACTCCAAACAAGAAAAAAATCCATTTTACCCTCCTTGAATTTTTTTTTCTAAATTGACAAATTTCTGACATGATTTGCAACTTTTACATTTGTTTCCCAAAATGTCTCAAATTACCACAAAATGCAAAGTAATCAATGGTGTGGATATGTTTGAAAAAATGCATTACAAGTACTTTTCTTGTGGTATGGAGGTAGATGTATTTATGAAATTTTTTGTAGCATATACACATGTTTGATAATTCCAAACAGCTCGCCACCTTCTTTCATAAATTGCTTTGGTGTATTCAATAAAATACAATGTAATCAACATTATCAATATATTTCATAAAATACATTACTAACTTTTGTTCTATGTGATTGTGAAAATTTAGCATTCAACTTCATGTTGAGGAAATGACCAAAGCCTCTAACACCAGAAGAACATGCTTAAATAAATCTTACAAAGTGTTTCCCCAAGTGTTTTCCATCACTACCTACTCTTAACCTCCAAATTTCACTCAAAACACACATTCTTGACAACTAGGCATCATGAAAAAAACCCCAAATGGCTTCCCTTGCTCCTAAAATCATGCACACATGCCCCATACACCTAATTATGCCATTCCACCAAGTTATAGTAGAATACAATGGGTGTGAAAGACATTTGGTGGAAATTTCCATGTCGCCCTTGTGGAAAAAATATGAATTTAGGCCTAGGAGGCATAGCTTGAGGTAGTAGATTAAAACAATAGTTTGGAAGAAGGTTAGAACCTAGTTTTTTTATTGTTATTAGGTGGATTTTTATGTGATAGAAGGTCTCCAAAGGCAGGGTAGGTCATTTGGATGTTTGGGCTTGAAGCCCTAGTTGAACAAAGAGTGAAAATGAGTGAAATTGAGAGGTTTGAAGGAGTAAATGTGTGAGAAATTTGGGGGAAGAATAATTTTAAGGTGAATTACTTTTGCATAGGGTGAAATAAGAGTGTTTTAAATCACCTACACAAAGTCAAAAAAAAATCACCCAACCTCTACATGCAATATTTTATCAAACCCTAAGGTGAAACCTCATTTTTCATGCCCTTTTCTATCAAAATCTCCAAGGGCAACAACACAAACCCCATAAAACTTATTCCCTTTCACCAAGTAAACACCCTAACATCGAAGTGGCTTTCTAAATATGTATTAATTCTATGGAAACACAAAGAGATTAAAAAAAGAACACAATCACCCTATACAGAACCGTATAGTTCAAAGAAACATTAGATTTCCGGTAAAATATAGAAAAATGCAAGGAAATAATGAATTTTATTGATCTTCTAATTGCATGGTACAATTACACTAGAAATTTTACATTTACATAGGCATGGTCTCTTTCGCACTCAAACACATGGAATCACTTTGAGCTACGTTCAACCAAATTGATCCCGTAAGGGTCCAAAGTGCAAAAGGGCATCAATATTTAATGGGGTGTTACTTGGAAACCATGATGATTATGAAATATTTTTCTGATCCTATGAGATTACATTAGGCCCCTCTACAATCACATCTCCCAGTTTTTTTTTATCTTGAAGTGGTTTTCCAGTGGTGTCCAATTTTCACTTGATGGAAAAAGTGTCAAATGCAAGCAATGCAAAGTTGCAAAGTGGTGCAAATTTCATTTTGCAACTCGTGTGACAAAACAAACCATTTCAACATGTCCAAATAGGTATTTTTACACTAGGCATGGTCCTCTTTCGCAATGAAATATGCAGAGTCACTCTAAGCTACGTTCAACCTGATTTATCCCTTAAGAGTCCAAAGTGCAAAATGGCTACAAACTTCGGCATATTGTTACTAAGATACTATGATTCTTAGAAGGTTCTCATCTAATCCTATAGGATCATAGTGGACCCCTCTACAAAATATCTCTTCACTTTTTGCTATATCAGAGTGGTTTTCCTATCGTGGTAGGGAAAAAGTTGTCAAATGCAAGTAGTTGAAAGTTGGAAAGTGGTGCAACTTTTGCTCTGCAACTCGTGTGACCAAACAAACTGTTCCAACACATGTAAATAGACATGTTTATGCTAGACATGGTCCTCTTTCACACCCAAACACACAAAATCGCTCTGAGCTACTTTCAACTGAATCGATCCCTTAAGAGTCCAAAGTGCAAAATGATTATAAACTTCAGCATGATGTTACTTGGATACCATGACTCTTAAAAAATAAATTGTATGATCCTATGAGATCGTGTTCGGACCCTCTAAAAAATTCTTTGTTGGTTTTCACTATCGTGGAGTGGTTTTCTCATGGTGGTAGATTTTCATTTGGGGAAAAAATTGTCAAATACAAGTAGTTGAAATTGCAAAGTGGTGCAAATTTTGTTTTGCAACTCATGTGACCAAACGGATTGTTCTAACACATCCAAATAGGTATGTTTATCTTATGCATGGTCCCCTTTCACATCCCATGCATAATTGCTTTGAGCTACTTTCAACTGGACCGATCCCTTAAAACTCCAAAGTGAAAAATGGCTGCAAGGTTTATAATGCTAGTACTCGAATACCATAACACTTACAAAATTCTCATATAATCCTATAGGATCATGTTGGGACCCTCTACAAAAATATCTCTTGGTTTTTACTATTTCAAAGTGGTTTTCCTGTGGTGGTAGATTTTCACTTGGAGAAAAAGTTGTCAAATGCAAGTAGTGGAAAGTTGCAAAGTGGTACAGCTTTTGTTCTATAACTGATGTGACCAAATGGACTGTTCTAACACATCCGAATAGGTATTTTTATGCTAGGAATTGTCCTTTTTCACACCCAAACATGTGGAATCACTCTGAGCTACGTTGAACTAGATCGATCCCTTAAGAATTCAAAGTGTAAAATGGATGCAAACTTTAGCATGTTGTTACTTGGATATCATGATGCTTAGAAACTTCTCATCTAATCCTATGGGATTATGTTGTACCCCTATACAAAAAAATATTTCGGTTTTCGTTATCTCGGAGTGGTTTTCTCATGGTGACATATTTTCACTTGGAGAAAAAGTTGTGAAATGTAAGTTGTTGAAAGTTGCAAAGTGGTGCAACTTTTTTTCTACAACTCGTGTGACCAAATGAACTTCCAAAACATCCAAATAGGTATGTTTATTCTAGACACGGTCCTCTTTCACATCCAAACACGTGTAATCGCTCCGAGTTATGTTCAACCGGATCGATCCCTTGAGAGTCCAAAGTGAAAAATGGCTGCAAAATTCAACATGCTATTACTCAGCTAATGTGATGCTTAAAAAATTCTTGTCTGATCCTTCAAGATCATGTTGGGACCCTTTACGAAAACCTCTCTTCGTTTTCACTATCACGGAGTGGTTTTCCTGTGGTGGCGGATTTTCATTTGATCGAAAAGGTGTCAAATGGAAGTAGTGCAAATTTGCAAAGTGGTGCAACTTTCGTTCTACAACTTGTGTTACTAAATAGATTGTTCCAAAACATTTGAATAGGTATGTTTACAATAATAATTTTCCTCTTTCACACCCAAACACGCGGAATCGCTTCGAGCTATGTTCAACCAGATTGATCCCTTAAGAATTCAAAGTACAAAATGGCTACAAACTTCAGCATGTTGTTACTTCGATAGTGTGAATCTTAGAAAAAATTTATCTAATCCTATGGGATTAGATTGGGACCTTATACAAAATCCTCTCTTATTTTTCACTATCTCGGAGTGGTTTTCCCATGGTGGCAGATTTTCACTTGGGGAAAAATTTATCAAATGCAAGTAATTGAAAGTTGCAAAGTTTTGCAACTTTCGTTCTGCAACTCATATGACTAAATGGATTATTCCAACACATCCAAATAGGTATGCTTATGCTAGGAATGGTCCTCTTTCACATCCAAAGATGTAGAATCACTCTGGGCTACATTCAACTAGATTGATCCTTTAAGAGTCCAAAGTGCAAAATGGTTGAAAACTTCAACATGTTATTACTCAGATACCATGTTGCTTAGAAAATTCTTGTCTAATTCTATAGGATCATGTTGGGCCCCTCTACAAAAAAAATTATTTTTTCTATGTCAGAGTGGTTTTCCCATGGTGGCAGATTTTCACTTGATGGAAAAAGTGTCAAATGCAAGTAGTGCAAAGTTGCAAATTGGTGCAACTTTTGTTTTGAAACTTGTGTTACCAAATAGATTGTTCCAACATATTTGAATATGTATTTTTACACTAGGAATGGTCCTTTTTCAAACCCAAACATGTGGAATTTCTTTGAGCTACGTTCAATCGGATTGATCCCTTAAGACTCCAAAGTACAAAATGGCTGCAAACTTCAACATGTTATTCAGATACCGTGATGCTTGGAAACTTCTTGTCTTATCCTATGGAATTGGATAGGGCCCTTATAAAAAAAATATCTCAATTTTTGCTATCTCAGAGTGGTTTTCTCGTGGTGGCAGATTTTTACTTAATGAAAAAAGTGTCAAATGCATATAGTGCAAAGTGGTGCAACTTTTGTTTTGCAACTCGTGTGACCAAATAGATTGTTCCAATGCATTTGAGTGGGTACATTTATGCTAGGCATAGTCCTCTTTCACACTGAAACACACGAAATCACTCCAGACTACATTAAACCAACAAAAATCCCTTAAAAGTTTAAAGTGCAAAATGACTGCAAACTTCAACATGCTCATATTTGAACACCGCGATGCTTATAAAATTCTCGTTTAAACCTATACGATAATGTTGGGCCCCTCTACAATAACCTCTCTTAGTTTTCACTATTTTGGAGGACTTTTCTTGTGGCAGTGAATTCTCGCCTAGGGAAAAAGTGGTCAAATGCAAGTAGTTGAGTGTATAAAAATGAATTTTTAGCCATTCCACCCATTGTATCCTACTGTAACACAGTGGAATGGAATAATTATGGGTAGGGAACATATGTGCATGGTTTTTGGAGTAGGGGAGTTGAGTTGAGTGGTTCGGTGTGATGCCCTAGTTTGCAATTTGATGAGTTTTGGTGAAATTGAGTGGTTTAAAAGTGGAAATGGTTGAAATCCTTTAGGGAATTAGTTTGTGAGTTACATTTAAGAATTTTCGGGTTCTTTTAAGCATGTTTGATGCTTTGGAAATGTGTTATGAGTTGTGGGAATAGGATTTTTAGTAAACCCACCCTAAACTTTCTAAAAAAGAGGGTTTTGTAAAAGTGGGCTTAAAGGAGTAGTTCTCAGGTTAAAGATTGTGCATTTGGAGGTTTTGTGGTTTGGTAAATGACTTTCTATAGTTAGTTGGTATGTGAAGATAGTTTGGAGTATAGTTGCTTTGAAAATTTGGCCTAATTGGCCAATCAGGTATATCTCCTTGGTGTTGTCCTTTCAAGTCAAGACCATCAGGGTTTCAAACACCCATGAAGGTATTCAAAAACATACCATAACCACTCAATAGGTTACTTTAATACAAATCTCTCAAATAAGGCTTTTCACACCAACTAGGCCTCAAATTAAGTCACTTTTACAAGGGACTCTAGGGTATGTGCATGATCATGATAGGCCAAAAAGTGGCAATATGATGGATATCTGGGTGATGACTTTTTTTTTACCCAAAATTCATGAAACGAAAAGGGTTTTTAAAGGAGATTCTCAGGTTTCCACCAATATAAATTATGCTTTATGAGTTTAATAAGTAATTATTATTTATTTTCTATTCAAATTACGACTAAAGTCCCGATTAATAGACCTGTTGATTGAAAACCATCTATAGCTTTCAAACGGTATCACATTTTTTTAATCCAAAACATGTGTCACATTCTATACTTTACATACTATAGGATTAAAAAAATAAAATTTGAATTTCATAAAAGTTTTGACCAAGTTAAGGTGGTAAGACATACGAGTTTTTATATTTTCCAAAATTTTTAATAAAAAATTCATAATTAATTATTTACTTGGAAAAAAATTACAAAAAAATATTCATCACATCGGGACATGAGTCCTCTAATTATATCTAAAATATTATAAGAAAATATTATCATTTTATTATGGTTAGAGTGGTCAGACAGACACCTACTTCTTATTTTTTCCCTGAAATTTAAGTACTACTACATTGAAATTTCAAATTTTCACTAAATATCTATATATTTAAAAAAAAAACCTAGTAGTTTAGAAACTACATTCAATTTTCTATAGATTATATTCTTACATATTTTTGAAATAATATCTAGATAACTTATTCAATTTCTTATGTCAAGTTGCCTAACTTTGATTTTTCTGAATTTTTTGCCACTTAAGGGCCTATTTTTTCCATGATGATCTTGCACATACCCTCTACCTTAAACTTTCCCTTTCACTCAAAATTAAATTGGGAAGCTCTCTACAAGTTACCAAACCAAATATTCCACAATTTTTTCTTAGACATCCACCCTCCAATATACCTAACTCAAAACCCTCTTCTATAGCCAAAAATCAAGGGTTTTAATCGAAACCACATTTCTAGACCTCAATTAAACTTTCCACCACCTCAAACCAGTCTAAAAACCTCTAGAAATATTCAATTCAATAAGAAACAATGCTTCCCCAGTCTATTTCACTCATTACCATATCAAAACCTCTCTTTTCCACTTGGAAGACATAATTTTCCAGTCTAGGGCTTCATTTCCAACACATTTTTTAGGCCTCCCTTGCACTCTCTCAACATTCCCTCACTTGTTTATTGTTGTTTCAGTCCCATTCTGGAAGTTACAAGAGCCATGAAAATTCGAATGGGTCGATTTAACATTTTAAAGGCTACAAACCCTTAAAATATAGTATAAAACTAGTCACAAAGAATTTTCTCAAACTTACACTAAATCCACCGTTGGATGCTCAAATCATATGAAATAAGTGGAAAAATCACACCTTAAAATGAATTCAAAATATATTTATAACATTATGTAGTTTTCCGGGTTGTATAGTCATTGCAAGCTCAAAAAATACAAAAAAAGTGGAGAAAAACAAAGTATTATTAATGTTCCAATCTTCCAAATCTTCAAAAATCCAACTTACATCAATAGTTTCCACCTTATTTATGATTTTTCCCTCCAAAATAACTGTCCTAATGCCTAAAAATTCCTTTTGAATTGCTATGACCATTTGTCTTCCCTAAAAATTCAATTTTACAACTTTTTAGCAACTTTACATCTTTTTTCAATATTTTATACTTTTTGCAAGCTTGACCTTCTAAACATCTAGCTATCAACTAAAATGATTCTTAACAATAGAAAACGGTCTCATTGACCTTATTTTAGACAAAATACCTCAAAACCTTGAATTGACAACTTTTATTCAATGGTGCTCTTGCACCAAAAAATGTGGTAGCATAGAAAAGGTAGTGAACTCTTTGAAAAAATGCCTCAAAAAAATGAGGTCTCATGGTGATGAAATTCCATGAAAATTAAAATCAATTTGATTATCATGACATTCCATCACGTTGAGACCACATTTCTTTGAGGCATCTTTCCAAATAGTTCATTGCCTTGTCTATAGATTGTCATGGCATTCCATCACCACATTTATTTGATGCATTTTTTCAAACAGTTCACTGCCTTGTCTATGCTATTTCTCACTATTATACTTTTGATATATTTTGTCCAACCATCCATAGCTTGTTTGAAAGCACTTGTTTTAATCTTTTAGCCATAGCAACAAGGAAATGAACTGTTTAACAAGATGCTTTAGTAGACATGTTTGAAAAATGTGGTAACATAGACAAGACAGTGAACTATTTGAAAAAATACCTCAAAGAAATCTGGTCTTATATAATACCATGATAAGAAAATGCAATTGGCAGCTACTCCTAGTTATTAGTTATGCAATGTGAAGTAATTGCATAACTTCTTAGGTTGAATTTGTAGAAACTATATTGTAATTGAATTTTTTTTCATCTATCAGCATCTAGTCATTAGATATGCAATGTGAAGTAATGCTTTGAATTTGAAAGATGTGTAACATGCATTGTAATCAACGATTTGAATATAAAATACAAAAAATTATCTCTTGTTCCCCAAAATATTTGTGTTGCTATGCATTGGAAGCATGAAGCAAACACGTGAATACACACAATACATGTGAAGTATACATGTGAATAAGTGAAGCATACATGTGAATAAGTGAGGCACAAGTAATTGAAGCATTCCAGAGGATACAAACCACCAAGAATGGAGCTTATTTACACAATACACTTTAGATGGGGCTTATTGAGCAATCGATAGTAAATAATTAAGAAATAGATGTAAACAAAATCCATGTGTCAATTTACACGATACACATGATAACATCATTCAAGAATGACAGTAGCAAAATAAGATTTTCTTTAATAAAAAAGCCATAAGGCTATACAATGCTATATATTGATAAAAGTATATACAATATATCCAAAAAAATCATACTGGATTAGTACAAAGGAGCCATATGGACATAAAATGTCACATATATGGTATCAAGACAATAACCCAACCAAAATAACCTGTGGTCAAAATAACCCATGGATAGAATAACTTGTGGTCATTTTATATCAAACTAGTAAACTATAAATGACATAAAATAAATTATAAATATGATTGTGAGGCACCATAGAGGCTATTTAGGTCATTTTTAGACCATATATCCATTATATACCCATAAAATAGCCTTAAAACACCTTTAATATGCTTAAATAACCTATAAAATGGTAAATAATTATAAAAATAAAGGAAATTTCGTGGGAATAAGTTGATTAAGAGTTATTATGAAAAGACATAAATGAAAAGGCATTAAGAAGATATATAAAGTGGTAGAATTAAGAGAAGTAAAGAAAGGAAGAAGGGGAGAAGAAGTAAGAGTGTGTAGAGTGATAAGAAGAGGAGAAATCCAAATTCATAAAAGAAGATATTTTGTAATACAGTTTTTTGAATATTATTTTAAATTTTCCTAGGGTTTTCTAAAAGAGTGTACAAAAAATCAATATACTTTTTAGGGAACCAACACATTCTTCATAATTTTTAATATATACAATGCCTCTTTAGCTTTTAACAAGTCAAAAAAACAAGAATTTACTTATTGTAGATGGTTACACATTTTTGTTTCACTGACAAGGCATCAATAAAATTATTTGGCGTTGTGTGGAATATTTTTCAAATAAATGTTCAAAGAAAGACTGAAAAGATTGGTTGATGGTTATGACAACCATAACATTTTAGATTATATAAGAGGCATTGCTCATAATTTGACACTTTAATTGAAAATTTGAATAATAAAGTTTTTTTAGCAACATACATATAATTTATAAATTTTTTTTTCCTTTCTCTTTATTCTTATGGGGATATTTTGTCCATGGTTTATTCTGACCATGGGTTATTTTGGCTTGGGTTATTTTGGCCAGGTTATTATGTCCCGTAACCCACATATATATCGATAGTACAAAATATATGTTCCAAAATGCCACATAGGCATACAAAAAATGCCCCTAATGCATAGTCATTTCCCTCTAGGGGAAGGAAATAGATCCCGTGTTGCCTTCAAAATTTGGCTAGATGGAGTGACAGTTGGTTCTCTTGTCTTTCAAACACGCTCACTAGTCCTCTCTTCACTATGGACCTTCAATTGATACAATAAAAAGTAAAGATGTTAATACATATAAATTGAATTGTGGAATGACATATAGCAAAATATAATCACTTATCACATACATATAGTCATCATGCACATTTACAACATTACCACATCCATGATTTGGAGTGACAACCACCTGTAGCAAGTTCCATCAAGATAGAAATTAAACTACATAAAAGTATCATATAAATTATATAATAGAGCATAAAAGAGTAAATATAATGTCAAATCGACTAATATGTTGCATACCTCTCTCAATGGATCAGAACTATCTATTGTTACAACAACTCCATGGTCCATCATGCCACCAACATCACCAAGGATATGTAATGTCATCAACTACAAATGAAGCAACATATCTAACATCAATATAAAGAAGTTCAGGTAGTCCCTTTATAACTATCATAAATGAAAGAGAAAATGGTTGGCCTCAGTTGAGAATACAACATAGTGCTTATAGATTGCATAATGGTGAAAGTACTAAGTCCACTGGGACATACCAAACTATTGCAAATGCCAAAGTTCAGTGCTCATTGAGATTCGTATTGAATATGTTGATGAACTAATGTTAATGAGGGCATGTTGTCAACATAGTGATAATGCCACAATGAAATTCACATGAATGAAGTGAGGATTACTATATTACTAGAAAATTTCAAAGGGATAATGGAACATATGATGAATTACAACATGTCTAGGGTTTTACTATAGCACATGAAGTTGGTTGTTGAGGTGTGCAACATAAATGGAGAAGACAACTTTGGTCAATATTTTGTGGAAGAAAATTTATTTCTTCTAATGGTGTATAGGATAAAATTTGGATGGAGGTGCTATAGCATAGATAGGATAAAGAGATAAGACCGACAAGGGATAATGGAACATATGCTAAAATAATAGAGGGTATAATGGGATGGTAGTCGAATGCAATAATGGAATATGGGATGGGCTAGGATGGGATAGCAAAATATAGCGTGAACTATTAGAGGTTAATGGGATGGGATTAGGAGGGAATATTTAAAGGAACATATGTGAATTAGGGAAAGGTAATGGGACATGACCAAGAGTGGATAATGGAACATAAGGTGAAATAAGAGAGGGTAATGGGATGGGAATAGAAGGGATTAATGGAACATATGATGGACTAGTATAGATTTATGGGTTGGGCTAGGATGGGATAACAAAACATATGGTGGACAATTAGAGGTTAATGGGATTTGACTAGTAGGGAATAATGCAACATAGGGTGAATTAGGAGGTGTCTAGGGTTTCACTATAGTACACAAAGTGCCAACTTGACAAGTGTAGCAATAATAAAGAAGAGTTATCTAGTAAGATGAAACGTGGATAAAGATGGTATAACATAGAATGGATAAAGGAACATAGGGTGGAACATAGGGAATCATGGAACATCTAGGGTGAAATAATAATGGGCACAATAAGATGGGAGTAGAAGGGCATAATGACACATAGCATGGACTATAAGATATTGGTGGGATGGGCTAGGAGGGAATCATGGAAAATAGGGAAAACTATTAAATGTTAATGGGATGGGATTGTGAAGGAATAAAGGAACAAAAATTTAATTAGGAGAAGATAATGTGACATGATCAAGGAATAAAAATGCAATGTTTGTGTTTCTCATCATTTTTTTAGATTTGTATACGCAAAATTACAAAAACTAGTGAACATTGTTTTACAACACCATTAATGAATAAAGGCTACCTGAGTGAAAGTTGTTTGAGGAAATTAATCGTGATGTGTGGAGGTCAAAGGTCCACTAGGAAACTATTTGAAATCCAAAGCATGTTATGAGGCAAACATTCAAATATAACATTCAACTGTTCAAATGCAATAATAATATCTTTAATACTAGTTTCATACCTATGGACTCATCGTTGAGAATGAATAAGGTTCTATAGGAATGGAGCATGTCTCATGAACAGTCTGACCCTGAAATTTCATCATATCAAAATTCTACTAATTTAGTTATTCTTAAATTTTAAAATATAATTTAATAAACAATGTTAAATGAACTTGCTAAATTTTACCTGAGTGTCAATGCTGAATTTATCATTCAACAAATCATTTGTGAAAGCCATTGCCTCTACAACTGATGTAGGCAGTGTAGCTGCATCAAGATCACTCTAATAATCATATCTAAAAAAAACACCACAAGTGCCACAATGGTGGGGTGGAGATTAGTGCATACACATCTCCTCCACATCAAGCTCTACTAGAGGCCTCACACATAGTAAAATGGTCTAGGTGAGTGAGTCAATTGGCTCCAACATGTCCACCTCTACACTATCCTTAACAATGGAAGGAACAGTGACATGCTTCACCATGGGTTAGGCTAAGGGTCTCGATGCCAACTATGGATTACATCATACAACATGTCTATCACATGTGGAGCCCCCACCTCTACCCTGAAAGTCTAAGATTTCAAAATAGTTTGGAATTTAATTGAGGAAAACCTCACAATAGAGTTTCCTCAAAAAATATTGTTGTACCTCATGGTTATTGCATGCAAGTTGCTCAAATACCATCCACCACCACTCCCAAAATTTATTTTTAATTAGCTCATGGTGGCACCAATGGATGGGGAACCTCCTACATACATTAGACAAAGGTACATTGGTTCTTGTGTCTATAAATAGGGCACACAAGTCGGCTTTACTAATTTTATTTTTTTTGACATCTGCATATGACAAACCACTAGCATAAAATTTTCTCATCGCATGCCTCTTATTTGACCAAAAAAATATTTTTTGGCTCATTTCTCCTACATGAGTTACAATTGACTTCAATGATTCAGCAATCCCTCTCCTATAAGGACGAGTTTCGACATGCTCAGTTAATCTTCCAATTAATTGTTCAATGTATCTTTTATTTTTTTCAATTTGATTTAGAATATTTTCTTGTGTTCCTTGAGGATTCCTAGGAATTGATGGAGGGGTTTTAGGTTGTTCTTGTATAGGAGACTCTTCGTGAGCGGGAGTTTGTGAATTCACAATGTTTCGAGGTGGAGATTCATTCCCTAAGAATTAGAACAAAGTTTTATTATAAAAACATATTTCATTTTGCATTCTAAATTAAATTTGAAATAAATAGAATAAAAATACATACCTCTTCACAATCTTCGACCTCTTTGACGTGTTGGCGGCATCCTCATGAAAAATCACAAGCTAAGGATGCAAAGAATGGATGATATTTCGCGAGCACGAGTTGCAAACCTCAAATCCTTTAAGCCAAGCCACGGGTTGAAGTGAAATGAGGGTTTGGAACACATTTTTTGGTTTTATTTTACTTTTTACATTTGGTGCTCGCCAAATGGCCAATTTTGGTGCTTTCCAAATGGCCAATTTTGGCCTTTTTTTGTAAATTTCTCCAATTTTCCGCCAAAATTGTGTCACAAATTGGTGCACTTGTACCCACTATGCAAACAAAATGTGTGCTCACTCTGGGCTAATCGAAGCTTAGGTTGTCCATTAGGTGAGACCTAGGGAAGTGGCTTAGTGAGAAATTCATGCCTTTGTATTGGATCTCACTGTACTTACCATATCGAAGCTATCCTCCTAACAACTCTGATAGGATGCCACACACGTTTCAATTTTGAGCTTCACAAGGTTATAAATTTGTATTATTCTAAACACTTATGAAAATTATATATGGTTTGTTCAAAGGAATATTGCTTAGTTCATGTAGAGTCTTCTTTGTAGGGATCATTGTTCCTAATGTCTCCAAGAGAGGACAAGTCCAAGATAAAAGTTTCACAACTTAGGGAATGCAATGCATAGCATCACCACTAAGATGAAAGTCATATGCTAAGAAATATCACACTCTTAGAGGATGTCAAACCCAATGACACCACCAAGAAAAGGATGCATCATAAGAAGTAAGAAAATCACACAAATAATATGAGGACACTAATGAATGCCCCCACTTTAAAGGAATAACTAACACCATTGCTCTAAGCAATAACTTTAAAGTCGCAAATAGTCTATGCTAACCATAAAGAAGACATGAGTGCTAGCATATGGCTTGATAAGTTTTGTTTATGGCTTCTAGTGTTGTCATTTATGGTAACTAGAGTCATTAGTGTGGTTTGTAGTTTAGATGTAGCTCATACCGATAGAAGTTATAGTAGGCAGTGTGTTATCGACATAAAGCATCAAGAACATAATATCTAGTTAGTCAGTATACTTCACCGAATCATTATTTTGTGTTGTGGATCCCAAGGAAAGCTTGTTAAGAATGTATGATAACTTATTGGTAAGTTTTATTGATCGTTGTATGAGTTTGGAGATTTAGTAGAATGATTTTTTGTTTATTTTATCATTATGGCCGACCTGGTGTAATAGCATGTCGCAAAGGTATAAGTAGTAGTTGTTTTAATATTTCTTCTGTTGGGAATTTTGATTTGGGTCCCTACTATAGTCTAGCTAACTTGTGTGGGTACGCATTAATTTTAATTACTACTCTGAGCTGACATTTGGAATAATATTACATCTTATGTGAAGCCGACATATAGTAGTGAAATTCTTGTTTGCGGATATATATATATATATATATGGGTGATCACACAAAACTATTTTACAATTTGTGGGAGATTTATATTTTTGCAGAAATCACATATTTTTAGAAAACATAATGATTTAATCCTTAAAAAATTCCATTTAAAGCATTCCAATTGAAGAGGGTTTGATCAAACTTCCTTAGATCAAATCCCCTTAGATAGAACCCCGCTAGTTTTAAACCATACCTATAACGAAGTCTCCTTTACACTTATCAAAATGTTGATCTAAAAAACCAATTTTGATTTACCTTTTGGGGGATCAAATGAATTCATTTAAAATTTATTTTTTGTAAGTATGTATTCCTTATTATAAGCTTCCAAAAAAGTATAATTTAAAATAAATTTAATTTAATTATTATATTTATATTTTATTTTTTGTGAATATAGGTTTTTCACTGAAAATCAAGATCTATGTTCTACACATGTGGAACAATAGAAGATTATCAAAAAAATATTGAAAAATATGAGTGCACTAGATATTTAGGTCCTTGATGCAACAAAAAAAAATATTGAATTTCGATACATACAAAAAAAGTTGTGTTATATCATCCACCTATGTCTAAATTGTAATTGGTTTGACTTTAAAACTTGATTAAGGAAAAAATATTCAATAAAACACTATGAAACCAATTGAAAGCACTAGATATTGGAGTTAAAAATATAAATTCAAAAAAATTAGAATTCTATCCTTCATGGAAGAAACATTATGTGTTATACGGTCAGCATCACTCCTTAAAATTGATGTTTACTGAAAAAAACTAGTTTTTGAAGGAGATGGAAAAAGAAGCACAATCTAATTCCAAATTTTTTGAAAACAATATATTTAGAATCTATAGAAAAAATGTCACAAATCACTAGTTTGCATCATCTTCAAATTCCTCATGGTTTAGCTGTTATAGGTGCCCAAAAGTGAAGATTTAGTTAGAAACAATTAGTTTAGTGTCTAGTTTGGCCAAAAATTGTAAACTAGTACTGTGGGATCACCCATATATATGAGATCGGTAATTCATTTTGAGTGTGTGAAGAAGTGTGAAAGTGTGTAAAGTAGAATAGATGTGTGTGCGAGAATTCGAAGGGTTTCAGAAGGGAAAAAAATAGAGCAAAGTAGAGTAGAAAAATAGAGTTAGTCAGAAGGGCTAAAGATCATTTTAACTGAGCTTCATTGGAACTGAATCTAGGCATTTGGAGATGTTATTTTCTTAGTTCAACTTTTTTGTTGAATTCCCAAACATTTTGTAAGGTGGTGAGTCTTTCTTATTTTGAGTAGTGAGCTCTAGGCAGTGTGCCTAAATGCATGTGCATTCCCTTTTGTTCATAATTTTAAAAGAGTATATATTATGGACTAACATCCAGGGTGGTTTTTCCCCTAATAAGGTTTCCACTTAAAAATAATGGTGTTATGGTGTTTTTTAATGTGTTTGCATGTTTCCTTCTATTTATATGCTATGCATGTCATTAAAGTTTAAATATTACTACTGATAGTTTTAGATCTGGTTTGCAATTCAAATATTGAGGAGAACTGATTCATCCCCCATCTCAGTGTTCCTAGTGTCCAATAATTTGTATCAGAGCAAGTTGCTCTTCTGAAGTTTAACAACTTGAGGTGGATCTTGGATTACAATGGACATGGGTGGTCTTCAATAATAGCTTATGGTGGCACTTGATGATCTTGATCAGTCTAAAGCAGAGGTCATGGAACTAAAAGCAAATCTTGTGGCTACCAAAAAATTCATTCAATCACTGAAGGATAAAATAAATGAGTCAAGGGAAAATAGGAAGGAAGTATGTGGTTAGTTGAAGCAAAAAGAAAGAAAAGTCCCGAAAGATATTCATCTGAATCAAAAACTAAAAGAAATAACAAAAGAGTGTGAAAAGCTTGCTAAAGACAATACTTCCCTAAAGCTTGAAATGGAATATGTGGCAGTAAAGCTAACTAAAGAGATTGAAGAAAGAAAGAAAAATGAGGAGAATTTGGCCCAGTCCTTGAAGGAAAAGTCTAAGGAATGCACTAGAGTTAATAGTGGATTCATTTAGTTGGAGATTGAATTGCAACAATCCATAAAAGATGAGCGGGAACTTGAGAGACAAATAGTTATTCTTAGAGACGAAATTGCTATAGCAAATGAATACAAGAAGTTTAGGATGAGTTCTATTAAGTTTGATGAGATAACTAAAGGAAAAAGGGATGCAAATGACAAGCGAGGTCTTGGCTATGTGAAAGATGAGAGCTCCAGATCTAAACAAAAAAAACTCTGAAAAGAAAAATCAGAAGAACAAAGGTAGAAGATATCCAGTAAGGGAATCCAATGCTCAGAACTTTAATGGTTACTTATTTTCTTGTAATAAATTTGGTCATGTGGATTCTTAGTGTAGAAGTAAGATAACCTCCTGTAGTCCATCATTTTCCAGTCAATGTTTTAATTTTAAAAAGTTTGGTCATAAGTTAATTGAATGTAGAAGTATGTCTATTAGTATAAGGAATGTTAAATTCTATACCTGTGGAAAATTTGGACATGTTGCTAATCAATGCAAACCAGGAAGAAAGTAGTGGAATGGATGGTACAGAAAGAAAAATTTGGTGTGTTACAATTGAAACAACTTTGGTCACGTTGCAAGATTCTATAGGTACAGAAACATGGATAGAAGAGGTCCAGTATATCAAGGAATAAATTGACAAAAATATGACAAAGGAAAAGGAAAAGCATCTGCGAAAGAAACAAGAGATCAGATGAAGAAAATGTGGGTAAAGAAGAGTGAATCTGATGAAGGTAATATGATTGTACCAGAAGCTCCCTCTGGTAATTCATCCGACAATTGATTTTAGGCCATTGGCCTAGGGGGAGTTTTCATGAAAATATTTTTTCCCCCTATGTGTAGTTGGTACCGGATCGTATGAAGTTGTCAGTAGTTGTGTTATTCATCTTCAAATGTATTAGTCATCATTTGTTGAGTAGGATGAAATCTTGAAGGTCCATAGATAGATTCTACTCTTGTTGTTTGAGAGTGCTTAGTAACTAAAACTTCTAGGGAAAAGCATTTAATACGACAAGAAAGTTAGGTGTACAAAGTTATAAAAGGGAATTTAGAGCCCTCATTTGTCACTGTGCATTGAAGGAGAGTAGTTGGAGAACCTTTTTCAGCAAAATTTCGAAGGAGTGAAAGTCAATTTAGTAGCAAATTCCAAGGTATTTTTGTTGCTTGTCAATTTCACATTTACTCAGTGATCGATAGAACCTTGTTCAGTATAGAAAATGAAGAAAATAAAAGGAATAGTAACTTTGGATCAATATAGTAGTTACAAGGTCATGGATGTAATAAATTTGTTGTTTGTCGATGAATTGAAGAAGCTTGCAAGTGCGAAATATAAGAATTTGGACATCTAGATTGAGTTTCCATATTTCGTGAATGCAAAAGTAGTTTGGTTTATCTTGAATAGATTGGATGATGATATCCTTACTCTAGATAAACCCTGTCGAATTTCAAAAGAAGTAATTAGAAGTCTGACAAGATTATGCAATGTTGGAGATGTCCCAAAAAATAAATTGATTCAAAACATTGAAGTCGAAGCCCTAACTAGAGTGACAGGAGATCAAAGGGTGCTAGTTATTTCAACAATCAAAGATCCATTAAAAAGGTACATTGCATATGGAATTTCATACAAAAATTTCTTCAAAAATAAGTAAGGGGAAACCTCTGTAGGCATAGTCTACATTGCACACAAAATGATAATGGAAGATGAAGACTTTCATCTGTGTGGATTGTTGATGGATCAATTGTTGGAGAATGTACAATTGACAAAGGGTATAGATTACTCTTTCAAGTTTGGTACTCTAGTTATATGCATTACGATGTATTTCCTGAATTGCTTGCCTCAGAATGATAATGTGGTATGGAAGGAAAATATACCAGTTTGTAAGAAAATATTTGAGCACTTCAACACTCTTGAAAATGGTGAACAAGTTTATGAAAACTTCTTTAGAAAGTTGTTAGGAAAGTTTGGTGTAAGTAGTATTCCACTCCCAGTAAATGAAGTTGAAGTTGGATCTTCTTCCGACAAGGTGGAGAAAAAGCAGAAAAGAACAAGAGACTTAGTTGATATCACTCCTTCGGCACCTAATTCAACAAAAGTTGAGGGAAAAGGTAAAGATAAGATAGTTGTGGATATTGTGGATGGAGATTCTAAGGAATATACACCAAGAGATGAACTGAAACTAGTTGAACTAGATGTGCAAATAGAAAAAGAAAGTGATGGAGAAGGCGCTTTATTCAAAGTAAAGATGTTGTAGATTGTTCAGGAAGAAGATGGAATGCAAAAGATAAATGACATATGGATAAATGGACCATCATATGAATAGGAATTCATTGAGGAAACTCTAGGAAGATACTTTATTGATAATAACAATGAATTGAAGAGTTTATAGAATGTACTTCTAGAAGAATTGATTGAATGTATTAGAGAGGCTATGGACTTTGTGCCTCTAGATAGAAAATATGAGACAATCTTATATCTGAAGGAGCAATTTAGGCTATCTCTCGCCAAACTGAAAAATAAAATGAATGTGTTAAGACAATGCATTGGCTCAACAAATAAGATCTATAATTATTGTCTTAGGTGGCCCCATGTGGTTGGTAAATACAAGGATAAGTTGGGGAAAATTGAGAATGAGATGATCATAATTGGTTAGGACTACAGTATGTTTCAGGACCAAAATGGAGTAGTTAAGAAGAAGATTCATGAGTTGCAGGTTGAGCATGCAAAGGTTCACCTTTCCATAAACACAAGCTTATATATACTTTTTGGAAAGTGAAGGATCATACCAAATGCAGACTAGAGAAAATGATTGAAGTTTTAATGAAAGGAGAAAATCTGGAAGAATCCATTACCATTCCTAAATCCCTTGTCAAGGTCATCAACAGGACATTAGAAAATAACAGTTTGATAATAACTATTAGGATTGTAGTAGATGCTTGGAAGAAATTTCTTCTGGAGATGAAAGATAAGTATAAAATAATTTTCTAAATTTAGCAGTAGTTAATTTTGATCAATTTTTGCATCAACAAAGGGGGAGAGAGTGCAGTAGGAGAGAAAGCAGAATTTTTTTTCATTGATGTCAAAGGGGGAAATAATGCAGTGAAAAATGCCTTGAAATCCAAAGGGGGAGTAGTGTTTTTTTGTGTTTTGAAGTTTTGAGTTTTTTTTTTGACACTTAGTCATTTTTTACTAAGTGTTGTCATTAATGCCAAAGGGGGAGATTGTTGGAATATGAATTCATACTTTTTTTTTTTGGATTCTAGTATTGTCATTGATGGCAACTGGAGTCATTAGAATGGTCTGCAGTTTATATGTAGCTCATACTGATAGAAATTGCAATAGGCAGTGTGTTATCGACATAAAGCATGAAGAATAAGTATTTGTTCAGTCAGTCAGTCTATATACTTCACCATATCATTATTTTGTGTTGTGGATCCATAAGAAAGCTTGCTAAGCATGTATGATAACTTATTGGTAAGTTTTATTGATTGGTGTATGAGTTTGGAGATTCAATAGAATGATTTATTGTTTATTTTCTCATTATGGCCAACCTAGTGTATATAGTGTTTCGCGGATGTATAAGGAGAAGTTTTTTTAATATTTCTTGTGTTGGGAATTTTGATTTGGGTCCCTACTATAGTCTAGCTGACTTGTGTGGGTACGCATTAATTTTAATTGGTGATTTGAGCCAACATGTGGAAGAATATTACATCTTATGTGAAGCCAACATATAGTAGTGAAATCCTTGTTTGCCAATTGATGAGATTGGTAATTCATTTTGAGTGCGTGAAGAAGTGTGAAAGTGTGCGAATGTGTCTAAAGTAGAAAAGATGTGTGTGTGAGTATTAGAAGGGTTTCAAAAGGGTAGAAAACAGAGTAGAGTAGAATAAAGCAGGGCAGAAAAACAAAGTCAGTCAGAAGGGTTGAAGATCATTTTAACTAAGCTTCATTAGAACTAAATCTAGGCATTTGGAGATGCTATTTTCTCAATTCAACCTTTTTGTTGTATTCCAAAACATTTTGTAAGGAAGAGAGCCTTTCTTATTTTGAGTAGTGAGCTCTAGGTAGTGTGCCTGAATGCATGTGCATTCCCTTTGTTCATTCTTTTAATAGAGAATATATTGTGGACTAACATCCACCATGGTTTTTCCCCTAACAAGGTTTCCACATAAAAATCCTGGTGTTATGGTTTTCTTTAATGTTTTTGCAGGTTTCCTTCTACTTATATGTTGTTGATACCATTAAATTTAAAATAATGTTGCTAATAGTTTTAGATCTGGTTTGAAATTCAATTAATGTGGAACACTGATTCAGTCCCCCCTCTTAGTGTTCCTAGTGTCCAACAATGAGATCTTACTCAGAAATCCCTATTCCAATTCATATGTTTCCAAATGAAGCTACATCATAAGAAGGATTTCCCTCAAAAATATGTAAGGGATATATAGATTTTGGGTCACTATATCTTTTCTATAATGTTTTTATAGAGCTTTGAAACATCATCATTCCCCAAATACTCGCAAAATAATAAGAATGAAACATAGAGAGTGAATAAAAAGGAAAGCTTTTAGGTCAACATGCAAGATACCTAAATATTTTAATGCCTCGCGTCATCCCCAAAAGAAAATCATAAGACAAGTGAGAAAGATAAATTTTTATGGCATAGAGAAGAATGTAGGAACAAAAAAAGGAATGCACATAAAGAGAGATACATCAAATGAAACATGGGGGATCACATTACAAAAATGTAATCACACAAAGAAACATGTAAAGCAAAGAAAAATACAAGGCACATGTACAATTCAACCTATAGCAGGTTGTTTGCATCTTGATCTTGTTCAATATATGTGAAAGGTGGGTAACTAGCCAAAGGGACAACAAGTGTCATACGAGAACAAGGCTACCTAACCCCTTGTCCCCACTAAGTGTAGGACTACGATGAGCTGAGATGATTGATGAGAAACATGATATAATGAAAATTAGTATCAATTAGAGGATCTAGGTGCTTCAACAAAAGGAAGAGCACCACTATCATTAAGATGTTGAATTTTATTACCCAAAGCCTTACATTCATTAATAGAAAGACCATGAACTCTATGATACGCACAAAATAAAATCTTGTAAAATTTCTTTCATTTTCTTCGAGGGAGAGATATCAGGTGATGTTGGAGGAGTCTCAAAAAGATACTTGATCAAGAATAGGGGATATTTCTTTCTTAGCAAAATATGTCATACACACAATAGATGATAAGGCTTTAAATGAAGATGACTCGATAAACATGGTAAACCTAGATCTTTATTGAAAGAGTATGGTATAGAATTCGCTTGTTCTCTATCATTCTGCTCAATGTTTTCATTATTTCCATGCTTAGAAATGAGTTTATATTTGAGACCATAACATTCTTCCAACTTAGATAAGGAGGTCTTGTGCTTCTGAGAAGGATTGGCTTCTTCACAAGAACAAAAATCCTTTTTAATTTTCTTAGAGTTATACATCTTCCTCTCATGAGGGATGGGAGTTAAAGAGCACCCATCACCACCATGGGGTGATGTTGATGTAGAACCAAGTTGGGTAAATGAAACACAAGGCTTTCTAGGTGTAGATTTGTTACCCTCTAATTTTGAGCCATACAATTTTTCTTCCTTAAATTAAACGGCCCCCATCCCATGCCTTCGATAATGATTCAAAGTCATGTATTTCACAAGATTCATAACCTTTATTGTTGATCCCTCTATTTTTATAACCAATGTTGTGAAGTTTGAAAGTTTTATAACTACCTAACTGACCAATCTATCTCTCTTCTCAACCTCACCCAATAGTATTTTAAGTGATCGGTATGTCAGAAGTTTTCAAAAACTCAAGATTCCTGACATGTCATTCATTGGTTCTATCTTTTTGTGAACCCATGACTCTAGAATAGATTTCTTGGTTTTCGAAACACTGCCAACCTATTTAATTGTTTGTACGATGTATCATGAGAATGTCTTTTCACACATTTCAAAATATAAAATCGATCTTAAGGCTCTTTTCTCAATCTGCAGAAAATTAATGATGCATTAATTAGCCTCTTAAATGACAAGTGTAACAAAGGTGGTGACACACTATTAGTAGGTTAAAAGGCATCATTACCTACTGACGTAATTAAATAAGTCATTTATAGAGAAAGGTGGCGGTACTTCTGAGTCCTTTTTTCTTATTGACGAAGGAAAATTCGAAATGGGGCTTCCTGTGAGCAATGAAACATGGGATGGTGAACATATGCATGTCCTACAATCTAACTTGAACTAGCTCGCGGAAGAGAAAATTGATATTATTTTCCAATTCTGTACACTTGCCTAGAAGGAGAAGACTAGCTACTCCCAATATCATAGGGTAATCTTCGTCTTAGAAGAAGAAGAGGAACATGCCGAGCTGCACCACCTTTTTATGGAGATATGACTGGTTATGGAGAATGCTCCACCACCTGTAGTGGCTTAATTTTCTTGCTTTGCATGGCATCTTTTTGTAATTAGTGGTGGCAGCCCAATTTTGGTGTAACGTAACTATTTCCATTTAAGGTCACTTTCTTGAGGATGGTTACTTTAAAGACCGTTATGAACAGTTATGTTTAGATACATTTTTTGGCTTGGAAAATTCTATAAAGAGAAAAAAAAATAGGAATAGGTGAGAGTTTTTTTTGAGGGAATAGCAGAGTAGCTAGGTTATCTTTCCATGCAGTTTCATTGTACAAACATATGGAGTCAGTGAACTCATGTTTTGGAAATGGAGGAATAAATAGGATATTTTTAAATCTTTGAATTTCTTAATGTTTTGTTTAAATTGTAATGAACTATGTTTCCCTGTGGTTATTCTTCAATATCATTCTGTTATAATGGTTTGTATATGCATTTAATTCTAAACTTTGGATTTGGATTAAATTAGCTCCTAAAAAGAGTTTGTTGTTCTTTCTTTCCCTAGATATCATCCATTGGTGTAGGGAAGATGAAATTAGTGTCATCTACCTGAATTTACTTTATCTTAAGTTTAATCTTTCACATCTATTTCATGGTTATGGGTAGGTGTTAGTTTCCTTTTGTACTTTCTGGTAAAAAGAATACCCAGTATTTATTCATTGCATATCTCTTGAAGGTAGTTGTGCCTTGTAAAATAAGTAGAGCACACTTGCAACTATCATTGAAAGTGACTCAACTATTGGTTAGGTTGTCATTGTGGGATAATGGAGTAGAAAACTAAGGTCACAAATCTCTCAACCAACAATATTGTGAGATTTTGTACTCTCCCATAATGGAGGGTGTAAAATGTAATGAACCCAATCATCACTAGAATATGTGTTTGAAAATGAATTATGTGTACATATGACTCTTTGGACCTTGAGGGTGAGATTTTGGATTCTTTTTTGAAATGAGGTGTAAAATATAATGACCCCCAATCATCACTAAAGTGTTTTTTGTAGGTGAAAGATAATTAGGATTAACATCAATTTGTATAGGTTCTACTTTTAAGGTTGGAATGAAAGTATTAAGGGAGTTGGAAGTGTTATGATCATGTTGAACTTGTGATTTATAGCTTTTTTCATTTGCTTCAATCGTGTATGCCTTATTGTATTCAAATTTTATCTCTCGGTGAAGAGTAGATGGGACTCTTTTCATAGCATGAATCCATGGTCTCCCTAGGAGAATATTGTATGAAAGGGGTCCTAGTATGATATTGATAGGGGTAGGAAAAACTATAGGTCCAACCTCAATAGGTAATATGATCATTCTTAATGGTTTCCTATTGTTCCATGTATTATATGTGTGAGCAAAGGTATTGTGACTTAGTTGCTATGAAACATTGTGTTGAGGAGGTCTTAGGATAAGCACATGTTTGTTTCGAACTTGTGGTTGTTGTGAAGGTGGAGAGAGGATAAGTTGAGGCTTAGGTAGTCCAATAATTAAAGGATTTGTAGGAGGTCTAAGAATTATAGGACTTGAGGAAGTTCTAATGTTCATAACCTTAATAAACTTATCCTTATTTTCATGATCTCTTACTGAAGGGGAGCCTAATTTCACTTCATAATCTTCATCTAAGGGAGAAACATCACTATTGTTTGAAAGATATGTGACAATGTTTTCATTTTCTTGCACCATGCTATCTTCCCTAGTAGGAGAGCTTTTGGAGAGCAACAAACTAGATGTTCATGAAATTCAATGATTGGTTCTTCTAAAATAACTTCATCATGAATAGGGGAGTTATCAATGGTTGGATTTTCTTGTTTATCAATGATGACATTTTATTGTATCAAGTCATTCTCACAAATAGGAGAAATAGACAAAGTAATATTAAGGGATGTTTCAATGGTCTCCTCTTTGTATCCAAAAATATCTTCCCAATGGGAGAGGTAGGAGAAGATTGAAAAATAGGACCCTCATAACTCTCATTGATTTTATCTTCTAACACCAAAATATCTTCTTCATAAATAGGAGAGATATTGGGAGAATACCAAGTTTGATTGTCATGATTTTCCAAGATTGTATTCTCTTTCATTAAAAATTTTGATAAGAGGGAGGGATGAAATTTTTCTTGGCATGCTTAGAAAGTTAAGATACGAATATTGTGTGCCCAAAAATGAAAAGTACTTTTAGCCATCTTATGCAATGCTTCAAGAATATAAAAAATTTGTATCCAAAAAGGAAAAGTATTTTTATCCAACTTATGCAAAGTTTCAAGAATGTAAACAATGTGTATCCAAAAATGAAAAGTGATTTTATACAACCTATGCAAAGTTTCATGAATGTAAACATTATGTATGCAAAAGTGAAATGTACTTTTGTCCATATTATGCAAAGTTTCATAAATGTAAAAATTTCTAGATATGATGATTTTTTCTACTAAAATGATTTTGGAATGATTCAAAAATGACTAAACTAAATCGATGATTAGACCTAGATGCATAAAAAAAAAATTCCTGAAACTTTCTAGACTAATATTGTAGGTTACCAATAGGCTTAGGAAATACAAAAAACCACAAAAAAGCTCAGAAAAGTTAGTTTTGTAGGCCTCCAAGGAATCATTCACCCAGGGGTGAATGGGTCCTTGTACAACATTTTTTAAAATTTAAAAATGCAGTTTTTGAGTGAATTATGTAGTTTAGTGCCAATGAAATTGCAAGAATGGTGACAAGAAATGCAACTTTGACAACTTTACAATTTTACTCTTCAAGAGATCTTCCACCTAAAACCTCAAAAAATGCATCAAGAGGGAAAAATGTCTTTTTGTTGGTAAATGGGGGTTTTCCTTGGTCAAACCTAATTTTGGTAATTAAACCTTGTAATGAAAAATTGAAACATGAAGGAGTTATGAATGAACAAGCCTATGTTGACAACTCACCAAACCTTGTTTGAACCTTGGAATGTAGATCTCCAACTCTCATGAGATGGCTTCAATGGATGTGTATCTTGATCATGAAACTTGATATGAAAAAATGGCTTTGAATTTTTGAATGGATCTTGAACACTACATCAACATATTAGCTCAAATAACATGAATGATGCAAGGAATATTTGACATGATAATAGGATCTTGATTGTTGCAATGATTGTTCTACAACTCTACTCTTGAATGCCTTGAAATTCTCTTGAACTCTAACTTTTGTATAGGGGTTGAACACTTGAAAATATAGGAAGAACTTAGTGAAATGACCTCTTATTTATAGATATGTATTGATAATTTCCTAAAATTCAAATAACACAAATCGACATCTGAATATAGATTTGAAATCATTAAAGTGCCACCAAAAATATATTTGAAATTCAAGTCCTAGACCTATGTGAGGATCCATTCACCCTTGGGCGACTAGGTCCTAGGTTATTTACCTAGGACACACATTCTCTAATGTTACGTGTTATATTATGGCATTGATGAATGTTAGGTCTTACCCTTTGGAAATTTCAATTAATTAAGCTTGTATTTGAATTAAAGGGGCCAATTAAGGAAAATTAACCTCAATTAATTAATAAATCCCTAGATTAGTGTGAAAGTTTAAAGGTGCACCTTAAAACACAAAAAATAAGGCACAATTAAGTCCATTTTAATTAAAAGGCCCTAAACTTAACGTGAATATGTGAAATACATATTACAACACTAAATTAAGGAATAATTTAAAGTCCTTTTATTTAATATTATTTCCCAAATTAAGTGTGAAAAATGGATACTTTTTCTCACACTAAACCACAAAATTTTGATAGGATTTTCCATATCCTCTAGTGGGTCATATAGATTAAGTTTAGTTTTCATCCTTTCCTAAAAAAAAAATCATTACATTTCCACTCAATTTTTAATCCGCTAGGTTTGTTCTTTTTGTTTTCAATCACATGATTAAAATTTTCCCAAATAATTCAAGGGTTGTTAGGTAAAACACACATCTATTTCCACATCTCAATTTTTTTCCTTACAATCATTAGAGGCATACCCAAAGCATATACCAAACCTCCTATTTTATTTTTCAATAACTATCCAAACTTCTCTATTATATGAGGATGAGCTAGAATCAATTACAAATCTATCGCATTTAGAGGCAAGAAGAATAGTTGCACCACCTTTTCCTCTTACATGATTGGTAGAGAGTTGTGATGCATCTTTGCAAATAAAGATAAGATTATTTTCTAATGTGAATTTGATAGATTTAATTTCTTGAAGTAGGATAACATCAATGTTCCTTTCCAAGTTTAAATATCTTCTTACAATATGTTTTCTATCTAGGGATTGTAGTTTTGACATTCCAACCAGAGTAATTAAGATTCATCCATATTTTTATTTTGGTCTCATACTTATTGTTCCTAAAGCTATCAAAGCATTTAGGAATGTTCTCCTCTTTAGTTTTTAATTTATTCTTTCTCTTAGGGTATGGATCCCTCTCAATATTTCTAG
Organism: Sequoia sempervirens; assembly: GCA_007258455.2. Lineage (NCBI taxonomy): Eukaryota > Viridiplantae > Streptophyta > Pinopsida > Cupressales > Cupressaceae > Sequoia > Sequoia sempervirens. The sequence goes on from VDFB02000017.1 coordinate 486,037,571, forward strand.
CCTACTTGATTCTTTTTAATTTCTTTAAATAATGCCATTTGAACCTACAACAAAGTTAGTTTCTTCTCTTTGCTCAGATTTTTTTGTTATTATAGAGGGTTATCCTCTAGGTTCATTCTCTTGATCTACTTTTTTATCATAGGGAATACTTAAAAATATATATTTTGGACTCCCTAATTTAGACAATTTATGTTTTCTAGATTGAGGAGAGCTACCGTCAATTTTATTGTCTGATACTAATCCACAACTACCATTAATTTTTTGTTCTATATTGGCGTTAGACAGGGAGACGTTACAATTGTTGTTTCTTATGTAATTGGACACTCTCCTAATTTTTTGAGTATCCATATTTGTATTTTACTACTTACTTATAGCTAATTCATTAGAATTATCTTTTTTCCCTGAATTATTTTTAGAAAAAACACTATGATTAGTGACAAAGCTATTCACACCATCATAATTGATCTTAATTGAAGTTTCAACCATAATTTTGTCTTTTCCATTACTCCTACTACCATTCAGAGAAGAATTTATAGAATTAAGATCATTGTTAGATTCATGAACCATTGAATCTTTCTCCCTTTTCTCAATCCTTTTTCCTTTCTCAGTGACATTTTGTTATTTTCCACTTCTTTTGCTAAAGATTCTTGGCTCTTATTTTTTTGTGCTATAGCTTGTTTCATTTTGTCCATAACTAGCTATTGAGCATTTTTTTGTGTCCTTGAGGATAGCTTGTTCCACCTGTCACATTCATTTTTGGAGGTCCCATGAAGGAAAAATTGTTAACCTATTTATTGACTCTTTTAGAATTCCCTAAGTTCTATTTTACGTTACCATTTTGGTAGTTTCCTCTATATTTTCTTTAATAGGTTTGGATTTATTTTCTACTACAAATGTTATTAGACCCATTGAAGGATACTTTTTTTTAATGTGAGATGTGTTTTCTTGACATAAAGGCTAATTAATAAGTAGGTTATTATATGCATTTACACTAGTCCTTGGCTCTGTACTGAAACTTTCTTTTTTAGAGCCACTATTTTTTTCTGACCTATTGTTAGTCAAATTAGGATTATAATTTTGGGAATCCATTTTCCTTTTGATTATCGAGTAGTTTTTTCTAAGATGTCCCTCTTCTTTATAGGGGAAGCATGCATTGAGTCCCCCCATAATTTCAATCTTGCAAGTTAACCATTTTTCAAGGGTTTTAATTACTATCTCATTAGGGCTACCAACCCCCAAAAATAATGCCACAAAAACCCTAGCATTCATGTTCAAGATGGTTGGCTTTGTTTCTTCTACTTTCATTTGTTTTCCCAAAAGGGAAAATCATTTGGGAAGAAATTCCCAAAATTGGGGTGGGACGTCTTTCACTTTTACTCATCTTGGGTATGATAGGGCCATCAATTCTTCATTTATTACATTTGAAAATCAAGGAATTTCCCTAAAAATAGCTTTCCCTATATTCCAAAATACTTTCCTTATGACCTTTGCTTGCATGTTCTGTTCTTTAAAGAAGATTAAAATCAAACCTTTTTGAAGCATTCTATAGAATGAAATCTAATTTCCAATTTTTTTATACCAAACACTTTGAAACCATTCATCTAAAAATTTTCTTGCTACAATTTATTAGCATCTAGGATTGTAAGAAAAAATGCAGTTTTGTTTAACCTAAGTTCTTCCTTATAAATTGTAGTAACCATGTCTACATTTGGGAAGAGAAATAATTTTTTATGGTTGGACAGAGAATCCTTACTTGATCTTCCATCATCACCTTCACTCTTAAAGGTCCCACCATCGCAACACCTTAGGAATTTGGCCAATGGTGGGGCAATTGTTGCCTGTGAACCAACTGCAATTTATTTGAATATTTTTTTCAAAAATATAGAGTTTGATACATCTGAATTAATTAGTCATATATCCTTAAGAGATGCATCTGGTAGGTCACCGGATACAAGCATGTATAAATCCATTAATACCTGTGGTTTCCCTTAAATTAAAGTGAACAATGGTGAAAAAATCCAAGTGGTGACATTTGAACATATAGAGTAGAGTCACACCAAGTGAAATAAAAATGAAATCTACCTAGAAAACTACAAAAAATTAACAAGGCAGATGGGAGTTTTACATGAGTTATAAAATCAAACCCTAATGGCTTAGGGTCATCATGACCATGCATCCAGAGCACCCTATTGCCTCCTCCAAACCTCTTTCCCTAAAAATATTGGTTGTCCAATTTGACAAAAAAACTATTATGAATAACCTCATTAAATATCCTTTTAATGTGCGTTGTGAGGGATTCTAAGCACTATTTTAGGTAATTCTACCTAGAACCCATCTATGTCACTTGCTTTACCCACTACTAGTTTTAATTTATTTTTTGATATCTTTTGTATAGAAGGGTTTAGGTATTGTATTAATCACTAGGGGGATGTCTTTATCTTAGTATCTCTTGTACAGCAAGCTGGCATATTCCAAGCATTGGTATTTTGTGATATTATTTTCTATATCTATACAATTTTACTACAATTTTCTCCAAAATCCTCTAAGATTAGATTCCTTCAAGAAATAAATTATTTCCTCCTTGCCTACATGTACTCATTAGCTTTTTTAATCCTTTTTCATTTCCTTTTCCTTTCCCAATTTTTTAAAATATTCTCTTTATTTCCTTCCACTCTTCATCATAGCACAAATTTGTTAGAAAACTACTATTGTTGTATTTATTTTTTGTATATCTTTTGCATGGAACAAGTTCTTTTTCAAATACTATTATCAAATTATTACTTGTCATTATTATTTTGTTTATATTAGGAAAACTAGTATCTTTCATTTCTTACAAAAAAATAAAGTGTTACGTCCTACAAATTTCCTACTAGTTCTCATTTTTCATAAGGATTGTTCTTTGAGGAGAAATTTTCTTTTTCTTTTATTTGACCCAATCTTAATGTTGGTCATCTCTTTGTATTCCAACTTTTACGTATATAGTTTTATGACAATATTTCATTTTAGGGGATAACTTCAGGCCATCTGTACCTTCATTAACCTAGGTATAGCACTCTATGAGAAAATAACATAATTGACTGGTCACACTTTTCCCATTGTATGTCTGACATACAATATTCCTTAAGTTTAGTTATGCTTTTATGTCAATATATATGATCAAATCATAAAGGCTACATAACCCCAAATTTTCTTCATATTGTGTAATACCTTCTTTTTGGCCTTGGGAGATCCTCTCACATTTTTAATTCTCTTCTTCATCTATCCATAGTAGATTCACTTTCTCCCCATTCTCACTTCTAAGGTAAATGACTTGATTATTTTCTATTATTACACAAAAGTATCATATGGCTCCTATATTTCTAGGTTATTCTTCTTATATGAATTTAAGCCATGAACTATAAAGTAACATAGAACTAGACAAGTTGCAGATTCCCTATCCATTATCTTCATCCATATGTATTGATTACCTGGTTCTTCATTTTCTACTTTTATGGTTCCTCCCTAGGATTGTCTTACTATAATTATCACTCCCCCATGGATTTTTCCACTTTCAATTAGATCATTTCAAACCAAAACCTTCCTATAACCCTCAAATTATGGAACATTACAATTAACACATGCTCATTTTTTTTCACAATGATAATGACCTCATTTCCCTCTACTACATGAGTAGTAAAAAAAATCCTCTCCTCCAAAAGTATCCTCTACAATTCTAAGCTCTTGGGGTGGTCATCCTTCCTATTTACCATGTGTAAGTGATAATGATTTTGATCTAATTTAGATCAATTCTTTTTAGAAAAATATCAAAATATTTAGTTTTTAATTTGATCTGAACTAGGATCTATGACAATTGCTATTTGAAAGCTTAACAATTACAATGATTAATCAAAGCTTTAAAACTAATTAATGTAACTGAAATTCTTAAATGAACAAAGCATACTAAATGTGATGGAAAAAATGAAAGAGAGAAAAGAGAAGGAAGACAGAACACCAATTGATAACGGAGTTCATCGAATCGACTATGTCTATGGGTCCCTCTCCAACAGAGTGACCGATCCTATTATTCTCCAAAATTAGGATTAGAAGGCTTCAACAAAATTCAACTCCATTTCCTTCAAGCACAGTGACATCATTCTCACATTGCACAAAAATGGACACAAATGTGTTCTGATCATTCTCTCCCTACTTATCACCTAGATGCCCAACTCTCCCATTTTCACCCCTTTTTATACAAAAAATTGGCCCAATTTGGCCTAATGATTTACAAAAATTTGGCCAATCTCCTATTACAAGTAAGAATTTCAACCAATCCCCCTATTTTCATAAGTAAATCTCTCAAATCCCCCCTTTTTACATATTAAAATCATAATTAATCCCCTCAATATAATATAGATATTATTTGGGCCCTTCAAATTTTACATTTTAGGCTTTTGGAGGTTTATTTGTTAAACTTTAAGAGGATTAGGAGATTTTTTTTTAAATTTGGAGGGTAATTTTTTTGATTAAAGGGGTAATCAGTTTCAACTCTTAGTCAATAATATAAGTGATGTCATTATATTTTTAAAGCCATTCGATGGCTTGTTGGTAGTTATGCCTTTTGGTGGTGGGGTGGTCAGGAGGTCGAACCCCGCCACCATTCATTTTAAAACCAAATTATAAAAAACTAAACAACAAAATGAATTGGGCACCAAATATAGTAAAGTGAGAATTCATGTGATGCACTCGTCAGACATTTGGCTTGTAGAGATGAGGTGGGGGTTTCAAATCCCCCCACTCTATTTTTATAAAACTGACTTGCAACCACTAGAGGAGGAGAGAGAGTGAGGTGACATGTGGTGCACTAAGAGGGTGACATGTGGCAAAGTATGATTTGTTGCCAAGATTGAGTCAGTAGACACATTAGCATATAGTCAGCACCACATGTGCCTTTCAGCTCAACCACCATGTCACCTATCGTACTGCCAACTCGGATCCGTACTGTCGCGTCATATGTACAGACTAACATGTGTCAGTGTAGGATTGGTCCACCTCATCTGCTGTACTATATGTACTACCAATTCAACATGTTGACATCATACTAACGTCATCGTTCGTACAACCTGGTCAACCTTGTGCCTGCAAACTTTGACTTGGCGTAACTTGCATGTATGAGCTCAAAATTTGATGAAACAAATTTCGTTGGAAAGGTCTCAATGAGATCTTCAACTTGATGCTGGTTCTAACCAATTATGAGTCGACCTTTTTTTTCACTTTTCTGACGGCCTTAGGTGTACTAGTTTGACCAAAGTTTGACCAACTATAACTATAGAATATGAGCTCCTTTCAACTCTATTCAAGTTGCATTGGAATCAAGATTTTGAGCTCTTTATAATGGCACTAAATTCTAGAGCATTGGGGACACTTCAATTTTTACTGAAAAAGTATCCCGCTGGATCAGTCCTCCCCACTAGAGAGCTTTTGGACCTCTAAAATCTTGAAGGCTTGATTACTAAAAAAGAAAGTGAGGGTAGAGTTCCCTCACTTTACCAATATCCATCCATTTTTCCTTGCTTGGATTCATCCATTTTAGTCCCACTCAGAGGTATTCAACAACTCCTCTTCGTGAAGTCTTGAATTTCTTGTCCGAGATGACATCCTCTAACAACTTTGACATGTACTCTGGTGAAAGATCATCAAATAATGGAACTTGAATGTCTGTGTCTTCATCCAATATCATTGGAGGATTGTACAACTTCAAATTCTCAACATTGGCAACTGAATAGATGTGCATGTATAGAGGAAGATTAAGGCGGAAGGAGTTGATTTCAATCTTTCCCAAGATCTTAAACGAACCATATCGAATGGACCATATCATTGGAGGATTGTACAACTTCAAATTCTCAACATTGGCAACTAAATAGATGTGCGCGTATGGAGGAAGATTAAGGTGGAAGGAGTTGGTTTCAATCTTTCCCAAGATCTTAAACGGACCATATTGAATCAGCTTGAGCTTCCTTCCTTTCCTTTGCATTCTTTCCTTATTGATATGTAACCAAAATTTGTCCCCAACTTGGAAATGATGATCGATGTGATGATTATCATGTGAAGCCTTGTATTTGGCTTTACTCTTCTCCAACTATGCTTCCACTTCCTAATGAATTGCTTGGACTTTCTTGATGAAATTCAAAGCCTTCTCTACATCATGGTGTCCATATTCAAAATCATCTTTCCCAAAAGAAAAATCCATCGGTGTTTTAGGCACATAACCATTTGAAGAAAGTATCAAAAGGAGACCTCTTTGTAGAAGAGTGTGTTGCATGGTTGTAAGCATGTTACACATAATGAAGACTCTCATCCCACAACTTGAGATTTTTTTTACAGTAACCTCTGAGCAGATGCACAATTGTCCTATTTACTCCCTCTATCTGTATGTCAGTCTACGAATGGAAGGATGTACTCTTCTTCAGCTTGGTGTCCATGAGTCCCCATAAAGCTAACCAAAATTACCCTAGGAATCAAGAATATCGATCTGATACAATAGAAGTAGGTAACCCAAAATGAACCCATACAAATTGAAAGTACATCTTAGTTGTCAGTTGAATAGTGAGTTATTTCTTACAAGGCATTAGAATACAAATTTTGCTAAGTTGATCAACTACTACATACAAATAATCATGTCCCTTCCTAGACATAGGTAACCCCCCGAAAAAATCCATCAAAACACTTTCCCATGGATGGGATGGTATAGGTAGAGGTGTGTACAACCCTAATTTTCTATTGCTAGGTTTACTCATTGCACACATAACACAACCTCTAATACACTTAGTTACAGTTTCATGCATACGAGGCCAGTAACAATACTTTTGTAGCTGAGTGATTGTCTTGCTTACCCGAAAATGTCCTACAATCAATGAGGTGTGTGCTTCTCTGATTACGTGCGCTTGTTCATTTTTAGAATACATAACTTTCCCAAGTGATACAAAATTTTATCCTGAACATAGTAATCTTTCTCTTCTACATGTTTTCTTGCAATTAGAGCTAAATAGATTTACTTAAAGTATTCATCATTAGCATACTGTTCCTGAAAACTTTCTTGTACCATGGAACTACCTTTAAGGATAATCAAATCATTCATAAAAGGAGGCCTAGAGAACATATCTGCTACTTTGTTATGGGTACCTTTCTTGTAATTGATTACCAAATGAAATTGTTGAAGAAAACCCATCCACCTAAAGTGCTTACTTTGTTGCAATTTAGACTATGAGTGCAAGTACTAAAGTGGTTGGCGATCAGTGTGGATTACAGTTTCTTTCCCCATTAAGTAGTGTTTCCATTTTTTAACACTTTGAACTAATGGATAAAGTTCCTTATCATAAATAGGATACCCAATTACTACACCTGAAAAGGTCTTAGAGTGATAGCAGAATGGGTTACCTTCTTGCATTAGAACTACTCCCATGGAAAATCCACTCGCATCCGTCTCGATCTTGAATGGTTGATGTAAATTTGGTAAAGCTAGAACTAGTGTTGTGCTCAAATTTTCCTTCAAAGTGTTGAAGGCCTTCTGCTGTGGACCTCCCCACTAAAAAGTTGTTTTCATACTGGTCAATGCATGCAATGGTGATGCAATGTAGTAGAATTTTGCAATGAACTTTCTCTAGTACTAAACTACACCTAAGAAACTTCTGACTTCAGTGATTGTACTTGGCTTAGGCCATTTTACAATAACTTTGACCTTCATAGGGTCTCCTTTTAATTGACCACCACCTACGACATAACCTAAGTACACCAAGGATGTCTTAGTGAATTCACATTTAGACATCTTTACAAATAGTTTTTCTTTTCTCAATACATCAAAAATTTTCTTTACATGACTTACATGATCTTCCCAATTTTGAATAAATACAAGAATATCATCTAAATAGACTATGACAAAATCATCGATAAAAGGACAAAAGACATCATTCATGACTCTCATAAATGTAGCTGGTGCATTGCAAAACTCGAAGGGCATGACCAACCACTTGAACAGTCCCTATTTTGTCTTAAATGTAGTTTTCCAGATGTCATCTTTTGCAATTCTTATCTGATGATATTTGCTACGCAAGTCTAACTTAGTGAAATAAACTACATATTTTAATTGGTTAAGTAAATCATCAATACAAGGAAGAGGATACCTATTCTTTACCATTATCTTGTTCAGGGCTCGATAGTCGATGCACATTCTCCAAGACCCATCCTTCTTTTGAACCAATACAATTGGAGAACCACAAGGAGATGTACTAGGATGGATGACTCCATTTTAAACCATCTCCTAAACTTTCTTTTTTATTTCTTCATTCTACAAAACTGATCAACAATACATACCAATGTTTGCAAGAGGTACATCTTGCTATCGCTGGATTTCATATTGTATCTCTCTCTTAGGTGGCAACCCCTTTGGCTCCTGAAATAAGTCATCATAAGCATAAACTATTTTGACCATCTCATTTTTACGCTTTAGATAACACCCCTTAAATGCTTCAAATTTTTCATCCTCTTTCGGTTTTACAAGCATTAATACAAAGTTCTTAAGTTAGAATTGACCAACCTTTTCATCTGACCAACATTAACTAGTGCAAGATTAGTCCTAACTTTGTGTGCATGTACAATGTATTCTATCCCATCCTTAAAAAGATGATACCTATTCTCCCCCTATAAAATATTGCTTTTATGTCATACAGATAATGACTCCCTAACACAAGCCCACAAATATCCAAAGGAACAACATCTACCTCTACCTCATCAAAAAAGTTTGCAGTGATAGAAAAATTCAATTTACATTGTTTCGTTACCTACAGTTGAGCATCATTGCAAACCCATCCAAGTGAATATGGCTTTGGATGAGGTGTTGTAGCTAGATTAAGTTTCTTTACCACCTCTTTAGATATTAAGTTGACTTGAGACCCCATATCAAATAGTGTGTCAATATTAGTGTGCTTAGTTACAACTCATTCATATGAAACAATTCATTTAGTTGTTTATCAAATTTAGGAGAAGTAGATGCTTTACTTATACTTTCATTTTCATTAGAAATATTTGCATTAGAAGAGGGAGTTATAACTTTCCCTTTACCTTGGACTCTGACAACAACAATTTTTGTTTCATCTCCAAAGTTGGATCCAAGATCTTGTTGAATCACCACAACAGTATTTTGATTGCCTTTATTGCCTCCATATCTTTTTGGCCTTAATTTTGGATGCAACATTCAACACTTCGAGTCATAATGCCCCTCTTTCCTACAATGGGAGCATGTGGGCTTATCACCCTCCTTCTTAACTGTAGTTGTTTTCTTCCCTTTTCCTTTATCTTTGTCTTTGTATTTACCCTTAGACTTCCCCTCAGACTTAGATGGTTTCCTTGAGAAATTATCACTGAAAGTGTTCCAACCCCTTGACTCTAAATGAGTGGCCTGGACTGACACTTTGTCTAGATTACTAGAACTCAACATTAGAATAGTATGTCTTAGGTAAGAATGCAAGCCACCTATGTACTTAATTAATTTATCTTGAGTATACAATGGAACATTTAAAGAAATAGCCCATTTTCTAAACTCATGGGTGTAATCTTGGAAAGACTGACCCTTACCTTGCCTAAAGGCTTGCCAATTCATTGTTAATTCTTGTATATAACCTAAAGGGTAAAATTGTTTTTTAAAGGCAACAACAAATTCCATCCAAGTCATATTAACCTTACCGTGGTGAGAAATTTCTTCCCGAGTCCTACTCTCCCACTAGGTGAGAGTTGTACCTCCCAACTAGAGAGTGGCTAACTGGATCCTAGAAGCATCTTCTGCTAGGCCTTGAATCCTACAATACACTTCTACCTACTAGATCCAATCATCTAAATTTTCAGCATTTAACTCCCCACAGTACTTAGGCAATTCAAATTTTACATCCAGTTTAATAATAGGCTTAGACTTGCTCTTGAAAGGATTAATAGTAGTAGAAGAAGAGGAAGAAGAAGGGGAAGATGGAGAAGAAGGGGAAGATGGAGGAGATGGAGCTTCTGGAGCTTTTCCTTCTTTGTCCATTTGATCTTCCTTCTTTGCTCACTTTGAAGAATCTCCCTTTTCGCACTTCTTCTTTTCTATATAAAGCTCTTCCACCATAGCCTTCATGTCAAGAAAACCTCACTGAAAATACTTATCATCAAGCTCAAGCTTAGTACTTTTTCTAGCTTCATTTTTTTCCATCATTGGAAAAGTCCTTCATTTTCCAATCTCAAGATTATATTCTTCTAGCTTTCATTCACCTCATTGTTTCCTGGAACATGTTAGCATCCACTTCTACAATTCTAGTCATACAAAGCTCTGATACGAAACTTGATCTGAATTAGGATCTATGAAAATTGCTATTTGAATGCTTAATAATTACAATGATTAATCAAATCTTTAAAAATAATTAATCTAATTGAAATTCTTAAATGAAAAAAGCATAAGAAATGTGATGGAGAAAATGAAAGAGAGAAAAGAGAAGGAAGACATGATGCCAGTTGATAACAAAGTTCACCAAATCGACTACGTCTTTGGGTCCCTGTCAAATAGAGTGACCAATCATATTATGCTCCAAAATTAGGATTATAAGGCTTCAACAACATTCAAATCCATTTCCTTCAAGCACAACGACATCATTCTTGTGTTTCACATAAATGGACACAAAATTATTTTGATCATTCTCTCCCTACTCATCACCTGGATGCCCAACTCTCCCATTTTCACCCCTTTTTATACAAAAAAATGGCCCAATTTGGCCTATAACAATATGATTTACAAAAATTTGAAGAAATCTCCCTTTACAAGAATTTCAACCAATCCCCCTATTTTCATAAGTAAATCTCTCAAATCCCCCCTTTTTACATAGTAAAATCATAATTAATCCCCTCAATATAATATATATATATTATTTGGGCTCTTCAAATTTTACATTTCAGGATTTTGGGAGGTTTAGTTGTTAAACTTTAAGAGGAGTAGGAGATTGTTTTTTTTAATTTGGAGGGAAATTTGTTTGATTAAAGGGGTAATTAGTTTCAATTCTCAGTCAATAATAACTAATGTCGTTATAGTTTTAAAGCCATTCGATGGCTTGTTGGTGGTTATTCCTTTCGGTGGCAGGCTAGTCAAAAGGTCGATGCTTGCCACCATTCACTTTAAAATTGAAGTCCAACAATTTCAATAACAAAATGAACTAGGCACCAAATATAGTAAATCAAAATTTGCGTGGCACACCTGTCGAACATTTGGCTTGCAGAGATGAGGTGGGGGGTTCAAATCCCCCTACTTTATTTTTATAAAACCGACTTGCAACAGCCAGATAATGAGAGAGTGAGGTGCCACGTGGCATGCCAAGAGGGTGCCACATGGAAAAGTATGATTCACTTCCAAGACTGAGTCAGTAGACACGTTAGTATAAAGTCAGTGCCACATGTGCCCGCCAACTCAACTGCCATGTCACCTGCCATACTGCCAAGTCAAATCCATACTGCCATGTCATATGTATAGACTAACATGTGTTAGCCTAGGATTGGTCCACCTCATTTTTCGTACTGTATGGGTTGCCAAGTCAGCATGCTAACATCATCGTTCGTATGACCTGTTGAACCTTGTGCCTGCAAACTTTGACTTGGCTTAATTTGTGTGTATGAGCTCAAAATTTGACTAAAGGAACATTGTTTTAAAGGTCTCGATCAGATCTTTGAATTGACACCAATTCTGACCGATTATGAGTCGACCATTTTTTTTCTTTTCTAACAGCCTCATGTACTAGTTTGACCAAAGTTTGACTAACCATAACTAGAGCATATGAGCTCCTTTTGACTCTATTCAAGTTGCATTGGAATCAAAATTTTGAGCTCTTTCTGATGGTGCTGAATTTTGGAGCATTGGGGTCACTTCAATTTTCACTGAAAAAGTATCCCCTTGGATCATAATTTAGTGTTTTTGATCTATTAAGTAATTCATGCTATTGTTAAAGTGTCATTGAAAATATAAATGTAATATTTATTGCGGGTCAATCAAGATGGTATACATCGTATAAAAAAAGCTCTAATTTGAAGCCTAGTTCCATGGAAATGTGTTTTAAAAATATTAAAAATAAGAATTCATCAAAAACATAAGGCAATCTACTTTTAGGGTTGTTTATTTATTTATTTATGTTGATTTAATATGAAAGCTATGTTTATCAACTAGGAAAATAATATTACATTAATCAACATAAAATATTCCTTAATAAAATATCTCATTAATCAACATAAAATTTATTCTAACTAACAACTTTTAAACTCTTAAGATAATATTTTGTTGTGATTTCCAAGATCATAACAATAAAAACATAAAACTTCCACAAAAACACTTGCACACTAAAAGCCTGATTTACGTTATCTAAAAAAATGATACAAGAGTTGAGTAAAATGTACAATCTAACCTTTCTTAAATATGAAAGGTAGTAAAGGTAGTCAAGTTGAACACAATGACTGGCTAATCCGTCAAAGATGGAATACTTGTTAACTCACATGACAAGTGTTGTAGTGAGTGGAAAGTGACCATGCAAGAGATGTCTCACAAAGTGAGGACACTTTTCTCAACTACAGGAGGTGAGACAAAACTCTAGAAGTCCTTAAGTGGAGACTTAATCAATGTGAATAGGACTCTCCTAGTTAGGTTAATATCTAACTAGTTTGATAAAGTCACTATTTACAATAATAAACCCCCTTAAGTGTAACTCAAAGAGTAATGTATGCATGATGACAAGTCCCAACTATGAGGCCATATTAAGTACTCGTGCAAAATTCTCATGGCATGGACAAAAAGAGGAAAACGTAATGGGAAATCAAAACCCCTCCCCAAAAGAGAAATGACATATAATGAAGAGTGACTATGTATCCCCCATAAGATGATGATGATTTCTCTAAATGCTGCTGAAATGCTCCATGTGAAGATTGATATAGAACATGTACCAAAGAAGTGATGTGAAGAATTTATGGATGCTCTTGGAGAAGCGTCTCTGAATTTTGATGCAAGTAGTGATGTTTTGCTAGAAAGAATCTCTATATGCTTTTTGTGAAGAATCTCTAGAACTCATGTAATAGATGATGGTGGATGAGTTGATAGTCTTTTCAATTATTATTTTAAGTCATTTGCACATTCTTTGAGTGTCAAACTTAGGATCATGAAAGAAATGTAGAAGAAATAAAAAGTTCCCAAGGCATGATGATAATGACAATCCCCCTTGATTATTTTGACCCCCCCTGATTTGGCACTTTATATGTTTTAGTGGATATAACAATTTCAATGTAACAAATAATGACATTTTAAAATTGAGCGTGATATCATTTCCAATTAAAAGGGCAAGTGATATTCACTTTCACAAAATCAATACTGGATTTTGAGTAGCTAATCAAAAGACACAATAATCATGTGTCTAATTTTGCACTTAGAAACTTGGAATTTTCTTGTTAAAGGAGACAAAGTAGGTGTTAAACAACACATTTTTTACATCATCTCAATGCTAGTTTGTTTAGTTCAGAAAGAGCTTTCCGATGACTATTCACAATCAAAATTTTGACTCTCCATATGAAAGTTATTCCAAAATGAAAATAACTCCCCTTACAATCACAAATAAAGAGTTTAACAGTTTATCTTACAGTTTATCTTAACCACTAATGGTTAGATTTTTACAGCATTACATTAAATTTTTTTTTTTAGCATAAAAAACTAGTTATATAATAAATATAATGTGTTGTGTTAATCGCCAAAGAGGGAGATCATTTATTTTGTGGATGTATTTATGAGGGAATGTTAGCGCCAATTTTTAGCTAAGAGAGGTTGCGTGGGAGTCCAAATTGGAGATTTATAGGCGTGTTAGACTCGTAAGAGGAGTGGTCACGACCTGTGTGAGCAAATATGAAGATGTTTGTGCGACTTGCAATATAAAATCAAGGTAACCAGAAAACAAACTCTCCTACGATAGACCTACACACAGAGAAATGTTGGTAACTTTATGGGTTACAAATTCATTTCTGGAGGACGAAGTCTGCGCATGGATAATAGCATAAGCTTATAACCCTGCAGAGCCCCCAACAGAGCAGCAACAAAGCTCGGAGTTTCAAACTCCACAAAGCAAAACACGACCTGAAGAAGTCTCGTGAGCTTGCATCACTGGAGCGACAAGGGAAAAACGTGGCTGCGCCTCAATGCCAAGCAGTGTGACTCATGCACAGTGAAAAAACCTTTGGTTTGTTTCCCACATTTCATGTAGATATCATGCCCTTCAATCAATGATCTATTATTAACCAGAGAACTCACGCCTTTCAAACATATAAGATCGGCCTCCAATGCTTTAAGAGGGCCAAAAATATCTGTTCAACCAAATACTTGCGAAGATGACTAACCACCGTCTCCAGTGCCTTTTACACCTTAGATGCTTCGACTTGAATTTCTACAATTCGGTCATCAAGCAAAGCACAAAATGCCAATTCATCTGCAAGAATTACACACACATTAGCGCTAGACCCATCCTGAATGGATTTGATTTTTGAACCTTGTTTGCTGATTAAGCTTCCAGCTTGTGATCTTGCAACCGAAAGTCGAATTCAAATGACTACAGAGTTTGCTGCTTGAGCATTTACACCATCACCTTCAGCTTCCTGAAGCCCTGCAACATGCTTATGCACTCTAAGAATGCCATCCATGTCAAGAGATAGTTGACATGGGCAGGTTGAATGACTATGCCGAATGGTAAGACCTGGTCGATGCTCCCTCTAACCGCATCATGAAATAGCAAGCTCTTCTTGAGGAAATCTCTTAGCAAAGACATTATGCAGGTACACTGAGAAGATCTTATTGCAACATATCATCTACCTCTGCCAACACTTTAGTGAACCCAAAACAGCTGAGTAAAATGTACAATGTAATCTTGTTTAAATAGTAAAGGTGGTGAAGGTAGTCAAGTTGAACAAAATGACTGACTAGCTCATCAAAGATGGAACATTTATTAACTCACATGATAAGTGTTCTATTGAGTGGTAAGTGACCATGCAACAGGCCTCTCACAAAGTGGGAAAACTTGTCTCAACCACATGAAGTGAGACAAAACTCTAGAAGTCTCTAAGTGGAGACATAATCAATGTGAATAGGACTCTCCTAGTTAGATTAATAGGTAACTAATTTGATAAAGTCATTATTTACACCAACACCTTTTATATCTTGTCCTTTTATCTTGAAGTTGTGATAATTAAATTAAGCATAAAATTAAGAATATTTTTTAGTTTTTAAAAAATTTCTTGTCCAAGCATTTTGATCAAAATATTTGTTGATTGTTTACGATTAGATAATATTTTAGATGTATATTATCATATGTAAGATGCTTTATTATCATAGTTATTCATATCTTTTTGATTCAATGAATTTTCTATACTATCTCATGATATCTTGTATTTATGATTTTAATTACTATTATTATAACCATATCATTTGTAGTGTAAATGTTGTCTATTATTTTGATTCTCGCATTATTGAAATTATCTAGTGCATCTTCTAGTTTTACCCCATCTTCCATATTCATTTACCTCAATCACTTCATATGCCAAGTCTAAAAGAAAAAATCCTATAATAAGAAAGCTTGCCTTTTTAGTGGACAAGTTAATTTTTCATAAAATCTCAATATTTTTTGAATAAGCTTTTTCCCTGTTAAATCAACTTATCTACCAATCAATTAAAAGTAATCATCTTCAACTAGTTACTTGTTTGTGGAGACTGCATTGTTGAATTCATATTAGACAGTAGATGAAAAAAATCAATCAATTATCTTTGATTGTAAATCAAATGTTACAAATATCAACACTTACATTGATTTAATTAGATAATTTATTATTATCCATAATTATAAACCGATGCTATTATTATCAAACGTTACACGTCTCTCGAGGGCAATCTTTTGCTAGTCATTTACTTATTTCTAGTTTTATTCCAGAGACACTAAATTGTGCAGCTGAGTACTAATATTTTTAATGACAGATAATGCTCCAGATAGAAGATTTGAAAATACGGATGAAAGCTTTCAAAGAAGACTATGAAGTTTTTATAGGAAAGTTGAAAAGATTTGAAGCTGAAAGACAGGAATATTTGAAAATAGTGGTGGAAAGTTGTAAAGCAGAAGGATTTGAAGATTTGGACATAGTGTCGGAGAGTTGGAAAGCTTACCAGTAAATAGAGGCGGAGAGAAGGGAAGGTTCGATATCGGCATTTGGAGAGGGAGGAGAGTACGAAAGTTTCATACCAGGACGATTTGGAACTGAATTCCTGGAAAGAGTGGCGGAAAGTATGAAAGGAGAACTAGAAAAAGTGAAAATAGTGAGGAAATTGGCGGAAGCAAGACGAAAAGCACTGGAAGAAATGGGTAGACCGATCGAAATTGATTACTTCCAAAGTTTGGAAAGACTGGCGGAAATTTTCGAAAGACTGGCGAAAAGTGTGAAAGCCGAAGGATTTGAAGCTGAACACCTGGAAAATTTGGAAAGCCGGAAGGAAAGTTGGAAAAACTGGACCATATTTTTCTATTATGAAAATATGAAGACATCACCCCCGGAGCGTTTGAAAGAAATCATGGTGAAAAATGTGGAAAAATTAGAGGAAAAGTTTCAAAGCCTGCAATTATTCCAAATTGCAACGGCAAAGTACAGAAGCGAGCTGGGATCATTGAGAATGATGATTGAGTTTACCCAGAAACTGAGAGTGTACGTGAAGTATTTGGAATTTGAAGGGAAATGTTGGAAAGGTGAAGGGAAATGGTTGAAAGATGAAGGGGAGTGGTTGAAAGAATATCTGGAGTGTTCGAATGAATTTCAGAAACGTTCGAATGAATTCTTGGAATATTTAAGGGGGATGATACTGCGCAACTATTGGAATATTTAAGGGAGAATGATTATGATTTTTGTGAATATTTAAGGGAGGATGATTATGATTGTGATTATGATTATAATTTTGATTATGTTATGATAATGATAATGCCAATGCCAATTTTTATGTGAGTAATGTATTACAAGACAACGCTTACTAATTACATTGTTCACAATTTATTCAAACCATCAGTTAATGAGACTTATATCCATTGTTTAGCATTCAAATTGTCCTACTTAAAACATTAAGTGCCTAAAACTGCTGGTTGGGTAAATTTGAATAAAATAAAAGATTCCTCTTTAGCTTTGATAAATAGTTAAGCATGATTTTACCTTGCTTTCATAACATTTTGGATTTCCTTTAGTTTTAATTGTGGTGAGGAATTTGATGTTTGTGTTTCTATGAAAAGATAGCAATGGTTCTTATTTTAGAGAATCTTGTATGGTCTTCACTATTTTTTCAAGTAAATTTTTTTAGAATTATATTTCAATAATATTTCAAGTTATATATAAAGATTTTTTATAATTTTTTAATTAATTTTTTTCTTAAAACATAATATATTAATCTAGAATATATTTTTGAATATATTTTTATTTGGAAGAATAAATATATGTAAATTTCATATAAAGTTATAGTTATGGTTGGTTTATATTTATTTAAATGTGCAAATAATTTAGTGTCTAATTATCAAAAGGAAAGATATATTCCTTCATAAAGTTCTATTGTGATATTCTCTTAATACTTTATTTTTAGATCCTTGAATTGAAACTCTATAACATGCATGTGATTTCCTCCATCCACACTAGATCTTCTTTGTGGTATCTTTTCTATGTGCATTATTCCTTCTTAGATCACTCTTATTGTAAGTTCATGACAGTAGTTTCTTAACTTCCATGGAGCCTTCATCTATGCTCTATATGAGTCATACTCAAACTATTAGCCTTCATAATTGCACTCTTTCACTTCTAGGAAAAAAACTATCATCCTTTCATTCACATGCACTCCTCTTATGTTGGAGGCAAATATTCCATGGTTGATGATTAAACCTAATTTTTGGTTAATATCATCTTCTATAGAGATTTAAATGTAAATTCTTTTATGCTAGGCTATGCAAAAAATCTATATGTTTGTGGTGACTAAATAGGTTGACATTGCAAATGGTGGTTTACAAGTAATTATGATGCCTTTAACAACCAACTCAATACGAAACACATTAGCTCACACTTAGTAGTTCACAAATTTTAGGAAGATTGACAACCTAACATATCCATTCTACATGCAAATATTGATGACTAAGCACATAAGATCTATATTGTACTTGTAATATATCTCTATATCACTTTAATCATGATAATATTTTGACATTCTATTATGATTTATATAAGCCCCTAATTTTTAGTGTTACTTAAACTATGTATAAAGTCGAGCATAATCTAATTATTGTGTGAAATTTTCTATAACAACCTATAGATCACATGTATTCTAAAAAATACTTTTTTAAATACAGTCTATACATTATCATATCTATCTATATAAATTTATGCTAATGAAGCCGTGAGCTATCTATCTATAGCTAGGTGTGTATTGTAGAAAAAAGTATTTCTTGCTTGACATGGGAATAATTCATGATAAATTGGACTTAATGAGGCCTTGATTCAAGTGTTGTGAGGCATTTTATGCATCCACACTAGGTCTTGGACCCTTACAAATTGAATAACATGCTTTTAACAATGTCTTGTAAAGGTGTTGTAAAGTGTTGTAAAGGATTTTCACGCATTTCTAGACTTGATGAGCCCATTTTCCCCTAATTCAACATTAAATACAATTTTTTCAATAACATTATTACATCAATATAGAAATTTTTTGCACTAAACTTAACGTTAAACTAGTGTTGTAATGTGTCTTGCACATTCACATTGGTTCTTGTTCCTTCCTAGGTTGTGTGGACCTCATTTTAGTGTTGTAAAGTGTATTTAATCACACTTTCACATTAAATTGTGTGTCCCAATCTCTAATTGACCTTTACATTATCACTAATAGGCCCTTATTACCCCATATTATGCATCTTGATGCTTAATTTGATGAAATACTCGACATAGTCACCATTTAAACCTTATTTCTTAACTTCCTAGCATCTTAGTTGTCAAAATGACCCCTATGGGACCTATTCACCATCCATAGCAAATCAGTCCCATCTAGGTGGGACCCATTCGCCATGGGTGGCAAATGAGTCCCATTTGGCCCATTTTTTACCTTTGAGCAGGAAAAAATGAAATTTAAGTTTATTATTTTCACATGTTGGCCTTAGGGATCCAATTTACAAGCTAATAAGGTGAATTTCCTATAGAATCAACTCTCTAAACCCTAAATCACATTCATTATTCATTCATCATTCTTCCATCTCAAGTCAAGCAAGTTAAGGCTTCATCATTTCAAGGCATTAAGATAGCAAATTTCAGACATTCAAGGGAAAATTCATCATGTTTTGTTGCATACATCCAATATCAAACATCATGGAAAGGTAATCAACTCCATTATTGCATATTTCATTTTATTCTTTCATCATTTTGGTTTAATTATCTAAAAGGGGTTTGACCAAGGCAAACCCACATGCCCTAGCATTCAACATTTCTCTCTCTTGTCTTGTGTGTTTGCAGATTTATGAATCTTAGAGGCTTGGAAATAATTCAAGATAAAGTTTCAAGGTTGCTCAAGTCTTCTTTTCATTGCTAAATTCAAAATATCAACAAAAACTCACTTTCAAGTTCAAAAATCAGTGTTTCGAAAGCGGACAACTGTAAAAAGCCAAAGTACAGACCAAAAGCTCCAAATTCCACCTTTGAATATTTAGAAATTAAAAAGTAGACTCATTTCCATGGGTGGTGAATGAGTCCCACTTCAAGGTCAAGTTTTGGTTTTTTGCATTTTTAGATACCATTTTGTCAAAAATAGGTTCCAGAATAGTGTTGTAAAACTAGGACTGATTCGCCCAGAATGGCGAATGAGTCCCACTAGGCCTAAAAAATAGCATCAATAGCATTCTAGAAGCCATTTCTAGTCTCAATCCATATTCCAAGTGCACACTTTCAGTTTGGCTCATTTCTATTTAGTTTTGTTCACATTTCTAGTCCATTTTTGCATTACATAATGTGTTTTCCAACAAGTTACATTTCTTTAGTGTTGGATACTTAATCAATCAATTTCATCATCTAGTTACATTTAGATCATTTTATTTAGTCTTAATTTCATCATACACATCTTATTTTGAGTGAACCACTTATATTTTAGGTGTGGGATCTATCTCTTTTCATTAGGTGAAAGACCCTAATTGTGCAGAAAAGTCATAGCATTTCACACCCCATAAAATCTATGGTTCATTTTGGTGAACCTGATTTTTGAATTCTTCTCTTTCTAATTTGGAGTCCTTCATCATAGATCTAGCCTTGCATTGACTTCACATTAGGGATTGCATTAGTTAATTGGCATGTTAGGTTTCACATTTTGCATTCATCAAAAAGTCCATTTAGGTTGCATTGTTGGCATCTAAATTCATTCAAATTTTCTAAAATTTTGCATTTTTAGCTTAGGTATACATCATAGCACTCAGACACCAAAAAAATCACTAATTTTTTTTTGAAAATTCTAAAAAAAGTCCATACTGGTACTCATTCACCACCCTGGGCGAATTAGTCCCTTTTAACCCCTAAAATTGCCTTTTACAAAACTGAAAACCCTGTTTTTAAGCTTTTGTTTGGTGCCTTTACCTATTTGTATCAGTTGGCTAAGTTTTTTTAACATGTATTTCATTAGATTTAACTTAAATTATCTCATTACATACATTGCTTAATTACACTTTTGCATTTACAACATTTCATTTTCAGATTTTTGCATTCTGTAAACAGAAAATTAGCTTGCTTAAAAAATTAAAAAATTGCATTTCCTTTTAATTCATTGCATTTTCCTTTCTTTCCTTTTTCATCCTAGCATGTTTTCATTCAAAATATGTGGCTTTGATTTCGTTAATAGTGGATTACATAAATACAATATTCCCTCTTATGAGTTCCATTTTGATTACCACAATGCAAACTTTAAGAAAGATGATCAAACCATTGGTACAATCCTTAATCCTCCATTGCCCATTGGTGAGAATGGTAGTGTAAACAATCATACCAATCATACTTTTTCTTCTCTTGATACCTCTCCTATTAGTGACGAAGGTATCTTGGTGAAGGATGGTACAAGCATTGAGGGTCATCATTGTCCATCTCCTCTTTCCCCTTTGGAAGATGTTAGAAAACAAGAACATGAGATCATAGAAAAATTCTTAAACATCACCTTACCAAGTCTTCATAACCATTACCATCAAACTTATATATCTCCTAATATCCCTTCTCAATGTAAAGATGATAGGTTGGTGTTCAAAGATATTCCTATTAAGAATCGTGAAACCCTTGATCCTCCCTTCCCTAATGATCCTCCCATTTGGGAAAATCTATTTGAAAACTATAGTGATCCTTCTCTTGATGCCTCCCCCACTTGTGATGAAGCTAATTTACCCTTGGATGAACATATTACAAGTTCTCTTTGTAGGGTAAAAGAGAATGAGACCTTAAAGACAATGGACACTTAACTAACACCTTCTCATAATCATTTCCCTCTTAATAATCCCATCATTGATCATTCCCCTATTGGCAATGAAGTTATTGTGGAAGAACAAAGCATTCCCTATCAAGAACATGTGGCTTGTTGTTCTCCTAAAAACTCTCCTAGGATGAATATCATGGTGCTAGAAAAAGGCAACACTAATAATGTGTCTTCCTTAGATACAACAATACTTCTCAATTTCCCTTTATTAGAGATACATCAAACCAAGACCACTAAGGTTATGAATGTGAAAGTTTCCATTAGATCCCCCTTGATCAATGGGCATCACACATAACCCATGGGACATCCTAACAACCCTCTAATTCTCTACCCACCTTCACACAAACAACAAACTCAAAAAAAACCTGAACTTATCCTTTACCCACCTCAGAATAATGTATTGCAATAGCTGAGTTATAATACCGTTGCTCATACATATAACACTCTAAACAATCTACAACCACCACAACCAACCCTGACACCCTTATTGTTGCCTAATCCTATGCCACCTAACCCTTTCTTACCAAGTCACAAGGAGTATGATCTTGTCAAGAAGCTTAAGAATAATCCTTCTAAGATATCATTATGAGACCTTATTCAAGCCTCCCCTCACTATCACAACACAATTCAAATAGCCTTACAACAAGTTCCTATCCCTTCTAATGTGCCACCAACTGATATAGCAACAATGATTCAAGGCCTAAACATTGACATTGTTTTCCACCAAAGTGAACTCCCCTCTTTGGATGTGCAAAAAGAAAATGAAGCTTTCATGATCATTGCTTAAAACAAAACAAAAGGGATAAAGAGAACTCTTGTAGATACCATTTCTTCTCTTAATGTGTGTAGTTTTGACCCTTTTGAATAGGCTTTTCATTGATCAATCAACCATTCAACCTGATTCTTTTTCTATTAAGGGATTTGAAAATGTCAAAAAGAAACTGCTAGGGGTAATCATTATGCCTCTTATCATTAGAGTGGTCACCTTGAATACACCAATCCATGTTATGCCTTATGAACTTTCTTGTAATATTATCTTAGGTAGATAGTGGATTCTTGCAATGAAAGGTGTGCCTTCCACTCTTCATCGCAAAATAAAATTAATTTACAACAACATAGTCCACACACTTGACCCTGATCTTGAACCTGATAGTGTCCTACAACTTGAAACAAAAAAATCCAATTCCTTAAACACATCAGTATCACCTACACAAGCAAAACTTGTTCAACAAAACAACAATGAATAACTTACACAACACACAAAGCTATTAGCCAATGATTGGGATTCCTTTGATCTCGAACATGACTTCATGGGAGAATACAAAATCATCCAAAAAGATTCATATATGGAAAAAGACACAACATTGTGAACACAAAATTCGGATGACCTTTCGAAAGCATCCACCTCAACCACTTTAGACAAAGACACAAACTACAAAAGAACCTTTGACGAAAACAATAATGAACAACCACCAAATTCCAAAGTAATGAAAAATCTTTATGGAAAAGGTTATGAGCTTATGAAACAACTTGGATATAATGGAAAAGGATGTGGTGCTAACAAACAAGGTATCCACAACCCTATCAACCCTATCACACAAAAAGCAACTCACAATCTTTGTTATTTTCCTATAATAGAGATGGCCAAACCTTCACTCAACATCAACAATCTCACAAAATATACTCCTAAATTATTCCTAACTAAACGCCTTGACACTAGTGGTCTTGAACATCATCCAAACATGCAACACACAACTACACCTTCACTTAATGTCAATTTCATCTTGCAAAATGCTCATGATTTGAATTCATTAGATTTTATATCCTCCTATAATGGAGAGAGAAAAATCTCACAATCTAAAGAGTATGTGTAAGTCTGATATCTATTACTAAGCAATATGTATCTTTGACGCCAACCACAAGACCACCTTCTACCATTGATCAAGAGAGTATCTTATCGAGACTCCTCCAAGATCACTTGATCACCCTCCCTCCTAGAACTTGTAAGAAATGTTATTACAAGACTTCATTTTGTGCATATCATAGAGTTCATGGTCATTCCACTAATGAATGTAAAGCTTTGAGACATAAAACCCAACATTTTTAGGAGTTTGGTATGCTTCCCTCAGTGGGGGCACCTAGTTCCTCTAATTGATATTGATTTTCACTCTAATATGCATTTAATCAATCATTTTGGCTCATCCTTGTCCTTCACTCAGTGGTGGCAAGGGGTTATGTAGCCTTATCCTCATATGTCACTTGTGGTTGCCTCGTTTGGCTAGTAATTAACTTTTCATGAATATATAAGAGCAAGCTTTAGACATGGACGATGTACCTTAAGTTGGCTTGCATGTGACATACTTCCCCTTTCATGATGTAGCTTATTGGAAACATATGACTTGGCATAGGGCTTTCTGAGTAGGCTCTCATGTCCTCTTCTACTTTAAAGCAATTGCTCATAGTACTGGTGTTCACAGCTGCTTTAAAGTGGGGGCATACATCACCACTCATATTTCATTGTGTGATTTTCTTTTTCTTTCAATTTCCTCTCTTGGAAACATTAGGCACAATGTTACCCTAGATGAGACCTTGCACTTTTCCTCTCTTGGAAACAAGATGAGACTGTTTGCACGTATATTCTCTTGGAGAAATTAAGCACGATGTTCCCTAAGATGAGATGTTGCATGAACAAAGAAAAATCCCTTTGAACAGTCCTTACACTATTCTACATTGACAATTTCTATTAATTTCAAGCATACGAAGTTGTGCTTACTTCATAGAGCTTGAAAAAATCATTTTCCTTTGTGGCACCTTATTAAAGTTATCATGAGGTATAACTTTGATATGGTTGAGTGGGAAGCCCATTCTGAGGCACGACTTTCCCCATAGCCACCTATGTGTTTGTGAGTGCATACTAACTAGCGTATGTTTCTAGCCTTTTGGGATTTCTCACCTGGAAGACAACCATGAGTTCCTTCACCCCAGAGTGAGTACACATTTCTTTTTCTAAACAAGTAACCTAGATTTTATCCACAACTAGTTGGAAAAATGATTGAAGCTTGATCCACCTTATTTTCATCTTTTTCTTCTTCCTAGTTCTTGCCATTGCATGATTTTGTATCTTTATGGTTTGACTTATTATCTTGGATCTTGGGGGCTTGCACAACCTCCTTTGATCTTTTTCATTCTTTTTCATTTGCATTTGTACACTTGAATCCCTCTTGAATGTCTACTTTAGTGTGAGTTTGAAGTAAGTTCATCCTCTCACTAAAGTGGGGGCTAAATGTACCATAGAAAAAGTATTTCTTACTTGACATGGGAATAATTCATGATAAATTGGACTTAATGAGGCCTTGATTCAAGTGATGTGAGGCATTTTATGCATCCACACTAGGTCTTTGACCCTTGCAAATTGAATAACATGCTTTTAACGATGTAGTGTACAGGTGTTGTAAAGTGTTGTAAAGGACTTTCACACTTTTCTAGACTTGATGAGCCTATTTTCCCCTAATTCAACATTATAAAATGTATTTAATAGCATTATTACATCAATCTAGAATGATTTTCAACTAAACTTAATGTTAAACTAGTGTTGTAATGTGTCTTGCACATTCACATTAGTTCTTGTGCCTTCCTAGGCTGTGTGGACCTCATTTTAGTGTTGTAAACTATATTTAATCACACTTTCACATTAAATTCGGTGTCTCAAGCACTAATTGACCTTTACATCATCACTAATAGGCCCTTATTACCCCATATTGTGCATCCTAATGCTTAATTTGATGAAATACCTAACATAGTCACCATTTAAACCTTATTGCTTAACTTCCTAGCATATTAGCTATCAAAATAGCTCTTCCAGGATCCATTCACTATCCATCATGAATCGGTCCCATCCAAGTGGGACCCATTCACCATGGGTGGTGAATAAGTCCTGTTTGGCCCATTTTTGACCTTTGAGCTAGAAAAAATGAAATTTAAGTTTATTATTTTCATATGTCAGACTTAGGGATCCAATTTATGGGCTACTAAGGTTAATTTCCCATAAAATAAAATCTCTAAACCCTAAATCAGATTCATTCTTTATTATCCATTCATCATTCTTCCATCTCAAGTCAAGCAAGTTAGGGCTTCATCATTTCAAGGCATTAAGAGAGCACCTTTCAGACATTCAAGGGCATATTCTTCATGTTTTGTTGCAGAAATCCAAGATCAAACACCATGGAAAGGAAATCAACACCATTATTGCATGTTTCATTCCATTAGTTCATCATTTTTTTTTAATTACCTAAAAGGGGTTTGACCAAGGCAAACCCACATGCCCTAGCATTCAACATTTCTCTCTCATTTCTTGTGTGTTTGTAGATTTAGGCATCTTAGAGGTTTGGAAATCATTTAATATGAAGTTGCAAGGTTTCTCAAGTCTTCTCTTCATTGATCAAGTCAAAATATAAAAAAAAACTCACTTTCAAGTTCAAAAATCAGAGTTTCGAAAGCAAACACCTATAGAAAGCCAAAGTGGACTCCACCTTTGAATATTTAGAAATTAAAAAGTGGAATAATTTTCCATGGGTGATGAATGAGTCCCACTTCAAGGTTAGTTTTTGGTTATTTGCATTTTTAGATACCCTTTTGTCAAAAACAGGTTCTAGAACAGTGTTGCAAAACTGGGACTAATTCACCCAGAATGGCGAATGAGTCCCACCAGGCCTAAAAATCAAAATCAATAGTATTCTAGAAGCCATTTCCAATCTCCATCCATATTCCAGGTGCACACTTTCATTTTGGATCATTTATATTTAGTTTTGTTCACATTTCTAGTCCATTTCTGCATTACACAATGTGTTTTCCAACAAGTTACATTTCTTTAGTTTTGCATACTTAATCAATCAATTTCATCATATAGTTACGTTTATATCATTTTATTTAGTCTTAATTTCATCATACACATCTTATTTTGAGTGAACCACTTATATTTTCGATGTGGGGTCTATCTCTTTTCATTAGGTGAAAGACCCTAATTATGCAAAAGAGTCATAGAATTTCACACCCCATAAAATCTATGGTTCAAGGTGTTATAGTTTGGTGTAAATATAAATATTTACAATATGATCCTAGTAGTAGGTCAATAGAGGAATAATCCTTTTTCATGTTTGAATCAAAACTATGTATGTGTGGTTAATTTCAACCATAAAAATAATCTCCTATATAAATATTTACATATAATAGATTTGGAAAGCCAATCCCTCTTAATAATTTTTTGCTTGATCATACCAAAATAATGGCCATACGTGTTGAAAGGAAACAAGGTATGAGGAATGATTGGACCTAAACTAATCTTTGAGAGTAGTTTGCACACATTTTAATCATCTTTATAATAATAAGAGAACATACATATAAAATGTAAAAAACAATTATACTACAACATGAGAGTTTATATTGGAAAAAAATCCTTTTAAGAGAAAAATCCCACTTTGAAATTAGAATCATGTATTATTCAACAACAACCACTATTACAATACAAACATAGGCTATGCCTCTTACAAGAGTGTCACTAACATGTAAATACAAAGTAATTTGACAAACATAATACTACCTCTATAAAAACCACACATAGGCAAGTGGAAACTAATGGGTTTGATTTTAGTGGGACTATCAAGCTTGAAGAAAATTTTAGCTGGAATGACTACCCATTTTGTAAAAATTGCGTACATATTTTAAAATGAAATGAGTACTTATTTTATTTACATAATAATCCTACTCCTTTTTCTAGAATGGGTACATGTTTTGAGTGGGTATGAATTTCATAAAATTTAAAATTCGACATTTGAAATTTTTCTTTTGTTTTAATCTTGAAAACTCAACCCTCGATCTAGAACTTGCAAGTACAATTCCATGAAAAGATCACGAAAAGAACTAACTTTAGTAATATGGTTGACAACTTTTTTCATAATTTTTTGATGAAATTAAAAATTGTTATAGATGACAATGTCTAATATTCAAATATGCATTTTTTTAATGGTTGGACATGTTATTCTATTTATAAATTAATTTCTTAGGAAAGTGATTTATAAACTTGAAATGTTAGGCATTAATATTTTTTTAATAACTTGTAATTTTTAAAGATTAAAATAAATAAATTATATGTCGTCAATCTAGACATCATTCTTTACACAATGAATTAGTTTAGCTAAAATACATGAGGGGAACTTTCAAAAAATAGCAATTAGGGTCAATAAAAAATTAATTAAAAACATATTTGAAAACAGTTATATGAAAAAAATATCCTCATCAAAATTCACTACAATACACATATTTCCCCAAAAGGAATTAGAAAAGAAATTTATTTAGGTCAAATTGTGCTTATCATACACATACATGTTATGGCTCTAAAAAGTGATTTTTTGTGTACATCCTATACAAAATTAACTAGCATCATCTTGGTATTACAATCAATTAAACATATTTTTAAAAGACTTGAAATATTTCAATGACAAACTTTGATTTTAAAGATAAATACTTCACCTTTTTGGCCAAAAGTGGGCCCAACTTTTTTCACTTACCCACAAGCCATTCTAAACTTCATGTCCAAGCACCAATAAATAGGAAAATTCCAACCACCATCCAAGGGTTATTTTTCAAAATCATGTACCAATACATGAGTCCAAAATTGAAATAAAAAATCATAGAAATTCCAATGACTAAGTTGTATATTATCTTCTAGTCTATTTTTAGTATATGCTCTTTCACTTCTCATGAATTTTCATTAAAATAATTATTTATAACTCTCCAATTTGGGGTCCTAGGATTCCTTTTGACTTGTCATAATATTGGTAAAGATTCTAACACAACTCCCCCATAAATTATATTTTTACATGTCAAAATATTTTATCAAAAGTAACCCCATCTTATAGTGTTATAAAAATACTCTCACACCATGATGATACAAGATGTCATAAATCCTTACACACATTTACAAGATTCCTAACATGTGGTAAAGAATGACACCTCAAAGTGGGACATCCCACTCCTCACATGAGGAAAAAATAACAAATAAATATAAAATAAATAACAAATATGGATATTAGGAATGAAAGGTTAAGAAATTTTTTCCCAACATTAGCAAACTTTTGAATACTTTGCAAGATAAAAAGTAAAATATCAACATTGAAATCTAATTGCTAGGGCCCTGGGTCCATATAGCCACTACACCATTTGAGCTTATCTATTCTCATAAGCTTCTCCAAATAATTTATAGCATTTTTCAAAGTATCAACCTTCTCTAGTATCATTGTCTTATCCTCTACCATGTCACAAAATAAAATCTAGTACTACTAGAAATCAATGTGCTGCATAATTGCATGAAAGGTTAATTTCTTTGTTAGAGATATGACACTCTAACTATCACATAGAATTATAATAACACTTCAATTTGATACCACATGAACATAATCTACTAAGGTAGATGGCTTCCTTATGAGAATCAATAGCTTCCATGTGATTGAATTTTGCAGTTCACAAAATGACAACAAACTACTACTTACTCATCTAGCTAATAGTGTCATCATAAAAATATTTAAACTTACAAAAAGAACTCTTTAGCTCTCTAAATGAAGTACTCTAGTTGTGTCATGTAGAATTCTTCCTCCAAATCACCATGAAGGAAATATATCTTCACATCCACCTACTCAGCCTCATGATATAAAATTTATTGTAATAAATAATAGGAACTAAATAGACGTCAACTTAGCAAATATAGAGAAAATATCAACATAATCAATTCCCTCATACTAGGAATATCTATTTACAAACAATCTCACCTTGTGCTTCTCAACTATTTGAACTAATCTTCATTTTGTAAACTAATTTGCATCCAATGATTTCATGTCCATTATGAAAAGGTACTAAGTCCCAGATGTTATTTTTATTCAATATAACCATCTTCTTATCCATGACCACTTGCCACAACTTTGCATCATTCATACCCATAGACTTCTTAATTGTCCAAGACACACTAGTGTTAGAAATCAAAGAAAAAACATCTCTAATTAAGTGGAGATAACTATTTATGACAATTATTTTTATTTAGTGGACCTCCTCAATTATTGATGTGGAGGTTTTATCTCTCCTTTCTAGTTCTCTCTAAAATATTTGATCTCTCCTCTTCCTTAGCTTCTTTGTAGGATTTTTGTCTAACCATCTTAATCTTTAGGGCTATCTGATCCACATAATTCTTTTCATCCTTCTGTAGGTACAACTATTTAGAATAAGGTTCATCTTCTCTATAGATCACACTTCTACTATATAAAATTATTTTGACAATATGATCTTAAACCTTGTACACTTTCACATGAACATCATAGCCAATGAAGATACATTTTGTGGCCTTTTTCTCTAGCATAGACTACATATCCTTGGGTAAATGTGCATATACCTCATAATCATAATCAAAGATGTTTGCATGAAGGATTTTTCCTTGACCACATATTCATACTTTTCTTCTCTACAAGAGCTAATGTTTGGGTTATATTAACTAGTTAACTAGAATTGGAAACCACTTCTACCTACAATTTATGTTGGAAGCTCACCTCACTAAGAATAATCTTAGACTGAGCTCCATTAGAATCTTATTCATTCTTTCTACAACTCCATTTTTATGAGTATATGGAGTTGTAATATGTCTCTCTATCCTACAGTTCTTACAAAATCTATTAAATAGAACTCACTGTCATTATCAATTTAAAAGATTAATAATCTTTGTAAAAGTCTAATTTTTTACAAGATCTTAAAAATCTTTAAAACAACTAAATAATTCTTCTTTATGATACAGAAATTTGTAACAATAATATAATTTTTCATAACCCTCATAAAAAAATACCAAACAAACATTCATAATCCATAATACAAAATCATAACAAACATACCACAAGATGACATTATACATAACTTGGAGAAACTATTTCAAAGGAAAGTCTTAGCCTTCAAAAAATTCACACAATGAATTTATTATCTCAAGTAAAAGACTATAGTAGAGTTACATAAAGTCTGAAAGAAATTTTTTTGAAACACCAATCACCCTAGAATTTTATTCTTCCATGTGAACAACAAAATGGGAACAACAATAATGGGTTACACTTTTTGGCCAAACTTGACATTGAAATCAACATTTTCAGAAGAAGAAAAAAATTCACTTTCTGACACCTATAGTAGGTAAACTATTAGGAATTATAAAATGATGTAAACTAGTGATTTGTGAGATTTTCTCTCTATATTTTAAATGTATTTTTAAAAAAAAATTATAATTTTTTTGTCTCCTTTGATAACTATTTTTTAATAGTAAACAACATTTTTAAAAGTTGGTGTGTACTTCAGCTCGCATGACTTTTTTTCTACAAAGAATAAAATTCTAATTCTTTTGAATTTAGGTTGGTAACACTATTATCTAGTGCCTTTATTTTTTTCATAACGTTTTGTTGAATATTTTTTTTTAGTTAAGTTTTGAAGTCAAACCAATTACAATTTAAACATAGGTGCACTTCGGCACACATAACTTCTTTGGTATGTATTGAAATTAATTTTTCTTTTTTTTTATTAGAACGAGGACATCAATGCCTAGTGCATATATATTTTTCAAAAACATTTTCCTCAAGCTTACTATTTTTTGACAATTATTTTTCATCAAACTTGATGTTTGGTGAAAAACCTATGTTCAATAAAACTAAAAATTAAAATATAAAATAAAAATAACATATATTAAATTTATAGTTGTTGGAAAGCACGTTTCAATTACTATAGTCCTCCAACTTGGTTTATCAAGTTGACTCCATTTGCACCTCCTTCTCGAGCTTTGATAGTAAAAAAATGCATAAATTCTGAAATGGAGGGGAAGGTGAAAAAAGGTGGGTTCATTAGAAGGTGAGTTCGAATGAACCCCCATATATGGTGCAAGTTGGGGTTCATTTGAACCCTCTTCATTAGAAGGGGTAAGCTATTTTAAATATTATGATGGAAATTTCTAATTTTTCTTCATGCAAAAAATTGTAACCCACTATTGTGGGTTTACTTGTAGCTTCCATATATAAAATCTACAAGAAATGTTCTATCCAATATTTGACAACAAGCTAAATGTTACACAAGCTAACCTTATCAAATACTCATGTGCTTGATTTTGTAAGACTTATTTGCACAAAATAACTAAGTGGTATTATACAAACCACACACCTCAAAATCATGAACTAACTAAACTATGACCCTAAACTAAATATTTGATAATAAGTGTATATACTAAAGAAATAAGGGGAGAAATAAATATTAAAATGCAAATAAATTAGCCTTATACCTTTCCTCTATGTATACATTTTATTGAATGAGAAGATTATAATGCTCACCCAAAATAAAATTGGAAAGTATTAAATGGTCTCCTAAGGACCCTCTTGACGTGCTCATGGTGTGTTGATTGTGTGTAGGATATAGGTTTCTCTTCAAATATGCTACATAAATTTGTAATGGACTATGATATTTTAAATGGATTGGAGAGGGTTTTATTTATATATTTGAGAATGGTTTGATCAAAGGATTATATTCTAATACTCACTATGAGGATGTATGGTTGAGATGCATTAGCTAGAGAAAGCTAATAGATGGATGGCCAAGATTGATTGCAATTAAATGGATGAGATTGATTGAGATTAAAAATAAAAAATAAAAAATTATGGATGTTCGGGTTTATTTTAGGTCTATCTTTATATGAATATTTGATATTTAAGATATAGTGTGGAAATGAATGGTGGAGATTTATTAGTTTTTTGACTTTGTGGGAATGTCTAGGTTCAATTAATCTAGATAAATTTGAGCTATCATGTGACTTTTTAAAATGTTGATTTATTAGGTATAATAGAGAAAGTAGATTATATGTATTCTAGAATAAATATATTAATTCCATAATTCTCTAAATAATATAATTTATTTAGTTAGTGATAATAGATTAATTTACTGAAGATGAACACTATAAATTAGCCTAATTAAGTATTAATATTGTGATGACATGTTGTTAAATATGGTATTGGAAGATGATGTTATGTGTGGTATTGAGATATGGTCAATCTTGGGTGTTTAAATTTTCTCTCTTTGAAATGATGTTGTGACTATGTAGAAGCAATGCCATTTCAAATAATAGTAAAATATAGTAAATAGGAAGGGATGAGACCAATAGCATGCTGCCATAAATATTGGAATGAAAATAGTGATTATTAGGAGAAAGGTTGGTATTATCCCTTGAGAGGAAATATAGGTTTGAATAACACAATTTTTCTCTTAAAATGGATGAAGGGACTAGAGGATAAATGGATAAAATGATAAGAATAGATAGATAGAGTAGGATAAGAAGATAGATGGAAAGATGGAGGAAAGGATGGGTGAAATATTCATATTGCATTGGTTTAAGCAACCTCTATTTGATATTTCTTTTGATTTTATTGCACCAAGGTAGAAGGAACTAGGGTGACATCATGCCAAATGTGTAAGGACTAAGCCAAAGAAAAATGTCACATTTAAGCATATTCTTACCTTATGAAACCATGACATGGAATACCACAATAAACCTAAGGCAAGATACTACAAGGACCATGATATATGTAAAAAATGATAACACACAAAATCAAACAAGCAAGCATATATGTAAACAAAAAAAGATAAACAAATATTTTTCCCTATTCAAGATGAAAAAATGATCAATTTATTAAGGACGATGATGAGGATAATAATTTGAATGATAATAATGCACATCTCAATGATAAAATTGTTAATTATAAGAAAATAACAAGGGTTGAGAATGGTATATGATAGTGACCTTAATTCAAGTAACTTGGATAAAGGTTTACATCAAGGTTTGGAACCAGACTATTGGATACTTTTGGATGTTACACTAGATTACATAGTTGGATTGCATGGATTAATATTGGATGTTTTTTGTTAGATTTCTTTGGGATTAATTTGGGTTGTGAGAGATTAGAGTAATTCTATATTGGATTGGATAGTCTTGAGGAATGGTTGGAGTGCTTAAGATGGGGGGCTTGGAACTAATAACAAGGGATAACCAAGTCTATGGAAAAAGAGGAAAGGATAGAGGGATTTCTTAGATAGGATATTATAGGATTATTAGATGTAGGATAAGAGATAGATGTATTAAAGTGGATGGAAGATAGTGGATAATTAGCTTATTAGGTGGAGAATTTAGGATGTGTGCTCCAAGAACTATGTTGTCGTAGAAACCTAAAAATGTCTAACACATTCTTCTAAATTCATCATATCTCATCATGATCATTGATCACCCCTTTAATCACCATTGATATTAATTAATTAACATTTTTCCTCATCCATTTTAATTCAATCATTTTTAATTATTTAATTATTTTTCATTTATTCTTTGATCCCCATAATTAAATAATTTTTACATATTTAATTAAATATAACATTATTCCTCTATCCACATAATTAAATAGATTTTTTAATTATTTAATTAAAACAATGTATTCTTCTCATCCTCGTAATTAAATAATTTTAATTATTTAATGTAGTGTAGAAAATTGTACTCCCTTCTTGGAGATGGTACAATTTCACACTTACTTTGGACCTATTTTAGTACCATTGCATTCATGACCCTTTAAATCATCATTAATAGGCCCCTAAGACCCTTTATTTCAGATCCCAAGGCTTATTTCAATTGAAATCTCAACAAAATCAATAAATGCATTCAATTTTTTAACACTTTGACATTTCCTCACACTGAAAAGCTAGGGTGGGATTCATATGCCACCTCGGGTGTATGAGTCCCTCTAGTTCAGGCCCATACACCACCTTGGGTGTATGAGTCCCATGTGGCCACTTTTTAAGGTTTCAGTGGGAAATTAAGGTTTCTAATTCATATTTTTGGCCAATGTCGGTATTTGGGATCTAATAAAAGGTAAATTAGATGAGATGCCTATAAAAGTAAGGTTTCAAATCATTATTTCACCTACTATCTAGTAATTCAAGAGCTAAGCAATCTTAGAGTTTTCAAGCAAGAGTCTTCAAGAGCGATTTCCAAGCATTCAAGAGCAAGGAGAAAATAAAGTTAAAGTCTTGGAGTAGCATTATAGTGTTTTTTTAGGTCTTCAAGATCACTTTCAATTCAATATCTAGCATTTTCAAGGATTGATGATGGTTTCCAATGAAGAATAATTATGGATTCTAGGTTGGGGAGATGCAATTATCCATCAAACCAAGCCTTATGACTTGTTTCCTAAGTTATTGCATCCTCCATTATCATTCTACATTCTATCTAAAGGAAGGTACATGCATTTTTGTGGCTTATTAGGGTGATAAGAGATCTCCTAAAGTGAGTCATCATCTTCATGTTTCATTTATGCATCTTATTATAGCACATTAGGATAGGGTTTCATCGCACTTTATATCTCTTAATCTTAGATGCACTTATGATTAGGAATTTCACACACATTTCCTTTCAAGATCTATTCTTTCTATCAGGGTTTAATTACCAAACTAGCTTGGTTTGACTGAGGAAAACCCCCTATAAGAAAATCAACACAACACTTTGTTTTGCAAGTTTTTAGCAGGTCCAGATCCAAAAGCAGATTTTGGAAAACATAAGAAGGAAGTACAGAGATAGGAGAAAAAATTTAGATCTTGACTTTCCAAAAAAGTAGAATGGGACTAAATCACCACTTGTGGCATATGAGTCCTAGTATAGCACTTTTTCTATATTTCAAAGAATTTAGACTTGTGACTATGAAATTCTAGTTTTTGCAGTGAAACCCTCAACTAGGACTAAATCAACCAACCTGGGGTATGAGTCCCACTGTGCTTCAAAAGTCATAATTTCAATATTACAAACCTTGTTTCAAGCATCTTCATTTTTCCATGTGCACCTTTGTTCATTCTCAATCCACCATTTAGATTTTGAGTTTGATTTCCAAGGTTACATTGTTAGACTAGAATATCATTTACATTTCCTTCTTTCTAAGCTTTTGCTTAGTGGTGAACCCCCTTTTGTCTTTAGTCACACCCTAGGAGACCTTATATAATATCCCTTCTCTCAATTGCACCATTAGATTGAGATCTCTAGGGTTTCCTTGAATGAACTAGAACAAAATAGGAAGTGACCCTCCCTTTCCCTAGTTCCATCTCTCAAAAGGTGGATCCCTATTTCCTTGTGTTCATTTTGGTGAACCTAGCCTTTGGACACCTTATTTATGATTTGGAGTGTATCATAGTCCTAGATCTAGCTTACATTAACTTTGCATTAGATCTTGCATTAGTTAATTTGCATTTAGGGCTTCTAAATCTTGCATTAGTGAAAGTGCATATAAGTTGCATTTTTGGCATATTACATCATTGAATTTCATTTGAAATCTATGATTGCAAATACTCAAGATTGCATACAAGTTAAAAAACTTAACATTCACTCAGAATTTGTTGAATTTAGTGTCAAAACCCTAATCTGGGACTCATTTTCCCCTCTAGGTGATTTAGTTCCACTATAGGTTGTTCTACCTGATTTTTTGGAATTTTGTGGTGACTGTTATTCATTCTTTGAACCCTTCAAAAACCCTAATTGGAACTCATACACACCTCTAAGAAATTTAGTCCCATGTTAGATCTGAATCTACATTTTACAACATTAAAAGCTTCATTTCCATGTTTTAGTTTGTTGTTATTAGATATCTATTTCACTTTACTCAGTTTTTGTTTTATGCATTTCATTAGATCTCTAAAGCCTACTTTAGTTACATTTCAATTGTGGATAGAATTAAATTACCGTACATTTCATTTCTAGCATTATTTCATATTTTGATAAGATTAGATTACATTTGGCATTCATTAGAGGGTGATCCCACAATACTAGTTTATAATCTTTTTCCAAACTCAACATTGAACTAATTTTTTTTAACTAAATCTTCACTTTCATGAACCTATAGCTACTAAACCATGAGGAATTTGGAGATGATACAAACTTGTGATTTGTGGCATTTTCTCTATAGATTCTATATATATATATATATATATTGCATTTCTTTTTCCACCCCCTTCGAAGACTAGTTTTTGGTAGTAAACACCATTTTTAAAGAGTGATGCTTACTGTATGTTAGTTCTAAAAAATGTAGGTTTGAACCATGAGAGGTTTCCTAGTTGTCACAACATTTTTGGCTAATGTACAAGGCCAAATGATGAATTTGAACCTTCTTCTCTTTATTCTCTACCAAACCTTGGTTGGTATTCATATGAAAGTGAATCAAACTTAATCCTATTGTGACTTCTATTTAAGCAATCTATCCACAATGGCAATTGGGGTGGAAGATGCAGACCTATTTGGTATAATTGTAGAAGCAATATCAAATTATGAAATGTATGGATATGTTCAGTTAACAGATGTAAAATAAGATGGATGAAACTAAATGATGAAAGTATGAGACCAATGCCTTGTTCGGTATATGGAGTCCAATGAAAACCTAAGATTAAAAACCTATAATTGGCAAAAATTCTAATTGTTTGGTATATCAATATTAGGTTATAATTTGTATAAACATGCAAGAATGTAATTACCAGATTCTTCTTGGTGATCCAAGTGACACACACAAATTACTATGATTGACTAAAAGGATTTAATCTTTTCTTGAAATAACCAATTAATCAAATCACAAAGATACAACAAATGTGCATTGATAAATTGAGTATATACTTGATATATCAATTTAAATAACAGAGAAATATCAAACCTGGAGACAACCTGATAATATTTTCAATTTACTGAACAAACAATTGATACCAGTATAATGCCACCAAATCTAATATCTGTCAATGACTTCATCAAAATTTATACACGCATCTAAAAGTCTTTTGAAATGTAAACATTGTATATCACTACTC
Organism: Sequoia sempervirens; assembly: GCA_007258455.2. Classification (NCBI taxonomy): domain Eukaryota; kingdom Viridiplantae; phylum Streptophyta; class Pinopsida; order Cupressales; family Cupressaceae; genus Sequoia; species Sequoia sempervirens. Next base: position 486,075,051 of record VDFB02000017.1, read on the forward strand.
ACTTCCTATATTCTTCTACCTAATATAATATCCTTTTTGGTCTTGGTCTCTCATATTTATATGAGAGGAAACAAGCTTCAAACCAAAGGTTGTGTCTTTTAATAACAAAACATAGTTATGAAATAGAAAATAACTAAAATAACTAAACAACCATCACGTGCTCCAGTCTATTAGTCTTCGAGTAAGAAGCTCATGGTCATCTAAGACATGTGAAAAGCTCTTACTTTATGATTATTCTCCCTTCATGATGTTGATGATCAGTCATTATCTAAGACCAAATACTTCTCCTGCCATTTTCTTATTGTTAAATCACTTGGCCACTTGAATTCCTGAGCAGCAGTAAGATTAGTGAGATGACTTTTCCATCTATTATCGAGCAAATTTCTGACATCTACGACAAACTTTGTGTATCCATTGTGCAATACCACAATACTATCAAGTTGTATATGTGTTAGACACTAAGAAACTATTTGATCAAACTTGTTCTTCCATTCATCGACACCTCTTATTTGATTATCATCTTTAATGACTGAAGGGCTAAAAGTGTGCTTTATAGAGTCAAATGCATTTCTTCTACTTTCCACCTTCTTCTTCATATCATTCAAATACTTGTGCTCCTCAATCACTCCCTTCACCATTTCCTGAGTTGGTTTTAGCCTGGGAGGGCCATTTGGATCCCTTTGTGTTACCTTGCACAGAGTAGTTATAATGTGGTAAGTGGGTTGCCACCTCTTGTGGAGTTCTTCTAGGATAGGGGAATTAACATTTATCTGCTCCAAAGCTTTAACTAGATTGCTAAAGCTCTCATGTATCCCACCTATCTTTTCCTTCAATATCTCAATTCTATGTTCCAATATTTTCTTCAAGGTATCCAATATGCGGTGCTTGACATCTTCCATATTGTTCCCTTTTAACTGATCAATTTCATTTTTCATCTACTAAATATGTGGGTCCTCAACTTGAATAGGTGGATGATAGACAACTATCTCATCTCCCCTTACTGTTGTTGCTTGTTGCAATTGTTGTTTCAACTTGACATTTTCAATAAACAATTCATTAACTTCATTGCTTAAAAATTTTAGTCTTTTCTCATACTCAGTGATTTTCTTCTCCATGTTTTCCACCACATCTTTGGTGAACATTGTTGAATGCATAGTTATGGTAGCAACCTCTGTTGGAGTTGTATCCTTCACTGTCCTCTTCATGGCTAACCCTCTTTTCTCTTGTACCACATCCAAGAGTTTAGGCTTACTTGTACTCTTTTTCTTTGTCCATAGGGAAAGGGTTTGAGTGGTAGGGTTATACCCTGTACCTGATACACCTTCCTCTAAGTCAAATTTTGCAACCAAAATTGGATCATCATGTGATATTATTTGATCCAGCAGAAACACCTTGGACAACTCCATTCTTGGTATGATCAACATATCACTTTTTAGAACTAATTCCCTTGCTTCTTGGACCATATCAATGTTCAATTTTTTCAATGTTTGGGCTTGAATCTAAGCTGGTTTTGAGTCATCAACTCCTATAAGGTTGATCTTCAACCTCTCATCAAGCTACTAAAATTTCATCTTGATCCAAAAATATTTAAACTCATTTGTATAAATGAAATTTCTATTCTCTATAAATCTTAGAGAGGCAACAACTCTCTCATCATCCTGAATTTCATCTACAACTTCTTCTGATATCCTAATTTTAGGATCATGGGGTTCTTCTTTTTTTTTTTCCCTGCTACCTCTTTCATTTCTATCAATGTTAATATTTCTTTCTCCTCCTCATCACTTGACCCATAATCAACTAATGACTCAATTTTTTGCTTTTTGGCCGGGGGCTCATGTGTAGGAGATGGAAGGGATGGATGTGCTAGTGATGGGGGTGGTGTATGAGAAGTGGATGGTTCTTGTGATGGTTGTTGGGGTGGTTGTTGGGGTGTAGGAAGTGGTATCAATCCCTCATCTTGGGCCATCTTATAAAACATGTCAAATTTACCAAGGATTAATTACATCCTTTTTAGGAGATCGGGCTCATCAGCAAAGAACCCTTTGAAGTCCTTATTCTTCTCCTTCTTTTTCTCTTCCCATCTCTTCATTAATAGCCATATGCTTCTTGTTTGAAATGCATCAAAAAAGTATACTAAATTTCTTATCAAATCTTCTTCAGGGTCAAAAGCATGAGATATGGCCCTCTTTGTGTGCAAATTCTTTTTTATCATATTAATGTAACCCTCTCAGTCACATACACTTTCTTTCCTGAACTTGAGGGGATAGTTAACCCTCATGAATATTTGAAATTCCTCAAGCATATATGATCCAATAGCCAACTCTTCAAATACTATAAAATCAGGCAAGAAAGTGCCTTTTCTCTGATTCCTCATTAGTTCATGCTCCATCCAGAGCATTTTCCACATGAACTCCAAAAAACATATTCTAGTAGGTACAAATTTTGGTAGGATGTGGGGTGCCTGATCATGACCTTGTACCCTGATGATAGAATGTTGTGGCATTAGAAACCAATCAACATAATTATGTGTGAACCCCTGGTTTGGCTTGTATTGCATGGGCCTCATGACCTCCATCAAAGACTGTGGCAATCTTGGTGTTGAAAAACCAAGAGAAAAAATTATCCTGGCAACAAAGTCATCTCTAAATACAACAAAATCACATTCATTGCATCTACTTAGCACCAATTTTGTCCAGGGAGTTTAACTTGATTTTCTTGTGCACAAATTCATCCTTCTAGTCCATTTTGTTTCATTTTTATATAGAATCAAATGACAAAGCAAAGAATACTTTCTAAAAGACATGGGAGCCTTAGGCTCCCTCACGTACAACAATTACTCATGAATTTTCTCTTCAATTACAGAATCAAAATAAAACTCAGCATTTGACTCTAGATGTTGAATTATCATAGCCATCCTCATCAACCCTATTGACATGTTATCCTTTGCATCTATCCCCAGAACCTGGCACAATGCATGGTATGTATTTTTGAAGTATACCTAGAAATTAGACATTGAAAAAGGCTCTACTTTTAAAGGGGGGGTGGTAATTATCCTATTGTTATCACCCCTTTTCATATGCAGGGGTAGCTCATCATTCCTATAAGTTCTTAGTCTTTTGTATTCTTGTTCTAGCTTTCCCAAATTTACTTCCGTGACTACTTGTGTTTTCAAGTTAAAACATCTAATTATGGCTTCCCTAGAAACATCTACCAAACACCAACCATCAAGGAGCCTGAAAATATTTGTTGGGGCATGATATTTATTTTCCAAGGCCCTTATCAGCTCAATATCAACAAAAACATTAGGAACTATTAGTTTGGCTAGGTCAAATGTCCATGGGTTTGATGCCAAGACCTTGTCATTTCTGTTCCTATAAAAATACCAGTATAAATTCCATCCTGACTGAGGAATAATTGGGTCCCTACACCTCTAAGCTAAATCTCTAAAGACTTTCTTCGGCCCCTTATCTACTAATGGGGGTAGAAAATTGAGTAATGGAGACTATAAAGACTGTTTTCTTGGTTTGGGTTCATCCTTTGTAGTTCCTACTTTTGATTTCTTTGGCACCATTACTTTTAAAAAATAAAGAGTGATGAATTGAGCTTACCTGGAATAATGTTAGCTTCTTGAGGATTCCCCCTTACTTCTACACCATGAGCTCATTTGCACTTAGCTTCTACTATTATGAACAATAAATCTCAATATTCCTTGTTTATTTCACACCAACTACATTAATTCTTAAATCTCAAATTCTCATCATTCAAATCTTTCGCACTAAGCTCAATTTCATATTTCAAAGTTGATTGATGTGATTGGCCTACATTAAATGTTTCAATGGTTGCTTACCGTGTTACCTCGCAGTACTTCTCATCTCCCTATGGTACTATGGTACTCATTGTCTTCATTGAGGTACCGCAGTGTACCCTTAGTTCATGTCATTCCGCTCCACCGTGTACAACTTTTTCCCTCCCCATGGTACCACAGTGTCCTACCAATGCTTTACTTTGTATACTGCTTTATCGCAAGCTATGTGTTGACCTTCTGTGGTATTGCGGTGCATCCTCCTACTATTCAAAAGTGTACCACTCTACCATGGGCCTTGTTCTAACCCTCCGCAGTAAAGCGGTTTCCTCTAATTATCATTCATTAGTATATCACTTTACTACAAGCCTTATTCCTACCCACCACTATAATCCATCCCTTTGTAGTATAGTGGTCTCCCTCTATTAGTATTGATCGCTATACCACTCTACCACTGGCTAAGTTTTAACCCCTCACAGTATAGTGGTACAAGAGTATAATGTTGGCTTCCTTCACTGTTACTACCATGAGCTAGCTTGCAAGAGGCTATGGTAAGGTGATATGAAGTGAAGGCTATGAAGAGTGTTTAATGAGGCAATGTTATGGCAGTAAAAAGCTATTTTAGTTTTTTGGATGGCTATGAAATGATTTTTTATGAAAATGATGATATGAATTTTTTGAATTCTAATGATAAAAGTTTTAGAATTTTCAAGAAAATTATAGTTCTAACAGTGGCTCCCGTTGGGGATGAGTGATACCAATCACTGCAAGAATCTAGAATCTCTGGTTTTGCAAACCAGGAATTCAAAAAATATCAAAGATAGAGGGTGGAGTGAATGGAATGAATAAGGATATGGAATGGAAAATGATGGACCTATACTACTGTACATGGAAGGAAAATTTTATTATATATTTTTTATATAAGGGAAATCTAGGATTGTCCATGTACTAGCAAGTCCTAGTCCCTTTTCTTTTTTCCTAACTACTATGCATGGAAAAAGAAATGTTTTAAGAGGTTTGTTAAGAATTGTACATGCACTAGCAATTATTAATCCTCTAATACTCCTTAAGAGAAGAAATGTTATAAAAATTTTCCATGTACTAGAAATTCTTGCTCTTCACTAGACATGTTCTACAAATAGTAGGAATCTTCTCCTCCCTTTCCAGTGATAACAAAGAGCCCCAACCACAAGGATTCAAATTTTCCATGCTTTCCCTTCTCCTAACATTTGGCATTCCACATTAGCCGCCAAATCACTCACCTTAAATTTCCTATTTTTGGATTTTTATCCAAAATATACTTCATTTGAGATTGCATCTTCACATTTTATTGTTGAGCCATCCTCCTTATTTCATCAATTTCTGCAAATTACTCCATTATCTCCTCCATTGGTTCTAGAATTTCTATATCTTCCTGAAGGATGAAACTATAGACTAGTAAAAGGTTCTATAATGGCATCCTGGCTTGTGTCCCATATACTAGTTTGAATGGGATTTTCCAATTTCCTTCTTTGCAATAATCATATCTTCCCATACAACCAATTTCAACTTTGAATCCCAAACTTTCTTATTTCCATCTAACATTCTTCTTATGATTTTTAAAAGACTTTTATTGCTAGATTCTACCTGACCATTTGCTTGTGAATGGTAGGGGGTAGCATAAGAAATAGTAATACCATATGTAATTCAGAAGCTCTTCAACTCATCAAATCTAAAGCACATTCCATTGTATGTGATCAATCTAATTGGTGTACCAAATATGGTTATGATATTCTCCATCAATAAATCTATTACCACCCTACTTATTGCTTGCTTTGTTGGGATTTCCTCTACCCATTTAGTGAAATAGTCAGTAGCTAAAAGTATCCATTTATGTCCCCCACTTGACTTTTCTTATATCTCCCTAATAAAATCAATTCCCCATTGATGAAAAGGGGCTTCTACTTGTAGAGGTCTAAGTGGTAAAGCTCCTTGATATTTCATCTCTCCTAAGAGTTTCTGAAAAGCTTCACACCTCCTTACATATGCAAAAGAATCATTAAAAACTTTTGGCCAGTAATAGCTTTCCCTGAGAATCTTATGTGTAGTGGTTTTGGCAGAATAGTGACCTTTGCATACTCCCTCATGCATTTCTCTCAAAACATGCTTTGCCTATGATTCATCTAGACATAATAATAGCACTCCATCCCTATTTTTCCAAAATAGATCACCTTCCATAAATATATATTTGGATGCCTGCAAATTTAAAGTCCTCTAATTTTCATTCAAACCTTCAGGGCATTACATGTGTCTGAGATAATATACTATGTTTGTGTACCAAGGAGTATGTTCAATGCTTGCAACTGTACCATGCTCATTTTCCACATTATAGATTTGGTTAGCTTCAATGTTTGATTCTACCATTAATTTAGCCAAACCCTACCACCTCACTAACTTGGTGATCTGAATCTCCACATTAAATTCTTGGATCTTATTGATCCATTTGCATCTTTTTCTTGTCACCTCTATTTGCACCAGGATATCTTTCATAGTTGCATGTGGAATGTATGCAATTACTTTGGCTCCAACTAGATATGGCCTAAAAGATTTTGTTGCTTTGACCAATGTGTAAGCTTGTTTCTCCATAATATCATACTTTAACTCCGCCCCCTATAGTGACTTGCTAAAGAAAGATACAGGTTACTCATGGCCTTCATCATTCTTTTGTAACATAACAACTACTATGGTGTGAAATGAGGCAATAGAAAAAATCTGAAAGGGTTTTGTAAAATCAGGAGACTTTAAAATAGGGGCTTCTTTGATGGCTTTTTTGATGGATATAAAGGCTTCTAGAGCTTCTACAATCCAATCTATTTTTTCTCCTTTTTTCAGCATCTTGGATATAGGTTTAACAATCTCAACAAAATTTCACACAAATCTCCTAACAAAGTTAATCTGTCCAAAAAATGATTGAATAGCTTTGACAATTTTGAGGATGGGGACTTTTTCTATGGCTTCCACTCTTTCAGGGTCTATTCTAATCCCTTCCTTTGATACAATGTGCCCTAAAATCTTACCCTCTATGACAGCAAATTGGCATTTCTTAGGGTTGAGACTCATACCATACTCCAAATTCCTAATGAATATTTTCTCCAAGTGTTCCACATGGTCTTCTACCCTTTTAGAGTAAGCAATGAGGTCATCTTGGTACACTTCCATTATAACATTGATTAAATCTGCAAATGCCACATCCATGGCCCTTTGGAAAGTAGCCCCTACATTTGTGAGACCGAATGGCACCCTCACATAGACATAAGTCCCCCATGGCATAGTAAAAGTTGTCTTGTGCTATTCATACTCTTTAACTTTGACCTGATTGTAGCTGGAAAATCCATCCATCATTGACAACAACTCGCATCTTGTTACTCTATGTGGTATGGCTTCCATATTGGGGAGAGGGTAATTATCTTTGAGGGAGGCAACATTCATATTTTTAAAATCCACACATAGTCTAATATCCCCATTCTATTTTCTTACTGGTACCAAGTTTTAAACCCATGTTGAATGTCTAATGGGCTTGATAATGCCTCCATCTCTAAGTTTTTCGAACTCCTCTTGCATTTTAGGCTCTAAAGTTGGGTTGATAGGTCTCTGCATTTGCTTGAATGGCTTTGTATTTAGTTTTAGTGGAATCTCATGTTGGAATAATTCCTCCCTGTAAGCCTTTAGATCTTCATAAGACCAAGAAAAAACATGCTTGTACTTCCTCCATAGTGCAATCAGCATTTTCCTTATCGTTGGGCTTATTTTCTTCCCAATATATACCTTTTTGGGTGCTAACTTAGTTCCTAGATTAACTTCTTCAACATCTTCTCTTTTAATTGGTGTCTGCTTCATGAGGGCTCGATCATTACCATAAAATACTCTTTCTAGTGCTACAAGCCCTTTAGGAGCTTGTTAGTATTGAGTTGCACTATTTCCTTCCCAGATACAGTCTACCTGCCATCCTTTTCTTCTACAAATGCATTGAATTCTATCTCCTAAGCTTCATACCGATCTATACAAGGGAGGAATTTTATGAAATCAATATCATCATTAAAAAATTTCCAGCTATATATATTGTCAAGGATAGTAGGTCTTGTTTTAAATTCAACTTGGGATACTCTAGCTAAAGTGATATCACTTCTTCTCAAGGCTACATTAGCCAAAATATCTGCCATTATTTTTTTTGACCTATCTATCCATTCAATCGAGAAAGCATCAAATAACTCAATTGTATCCCATACAAAATTTCTATATTGTTTCAACCTTTTGTGTTTTGCAACACATTTTGACCTAACTTGTGAAACAATTAACTCAAAACCTCCCAGAACAACTAGCTATTTGATCTTATGTTTAATAGCCATATTCAAACCAATCAACAAGGCTTCATATTCTGCTATATTGTTTGTACATTCAAATGTTAATAAACATGAATATTTGAATGTGGTGCCTTTAGGTGAGATAAACACTATCCCTGCTCCATTACCTTCTTGGCTACATGCTCCATCAAAATGCATTCTCCACACACCATTATGATTTTTGGAAACATGTTTGTCAATTAGATCCATATTGACTAATTCTGGTTGGGATGGTTCTATTCTGAAACTCTCTAAATCAACATCACAAAAACAATTCCGTTGATCCTGAGGCACATAGTCTACAATTTGATTCATCCTTGGTTCCCTATATAACTTAACCTCTTGACCATTCACTGGTATTGTAGCATAAGATAGATCAAATTGCACATTCCCTCCCACTACTACAGTCCACTGTCTTGATAAAAGCATTCCAAAATGAGGAGTATCAATCATAGTTATATCTATATTATAGGTTGCTTGTGGATAAGCAACCAATTTTACTTCAACATATTTCATAACTATCACCATTGGGACTGGTTTTCTATCCATAGCATAGAACTTGCCACCATTAGTATCCACCCACATGCCTAGTTGTTTCATGACTTCAACTGGCATAGTGTTGATCACAACACCAGAGTATATAATACAATTCCTCACAAGCTTTTTATTTATGAGTAATGTAGTGAAAAATGGATCAACTTGTGGAGGATTTATCAATGCATCACCTAGACATACCTCTAGGACATTCACCTTTTTTTTTCTTATTAATAACCTTAGAGGCTTTCGTATTCAAAAAATTTGTGTTTTTATCATTCCCATTTTATATTAATTGGATAGCACTATCCCTATACTCCTTAATTTTCATCATTTCAAGTAATGGGGCAGACATTTTTACCTAGGATAGAGCTTGAGTGAAATCGAAAGAGGCACCTTCTATTTTGATCATTTTCTTTTGCTCCAATGACTCTCCTTTAGTTTCCTCCTTTTCTTTCTTGCTTGTTTGATCAAACCTTTTCTTTTCTTTATGTACTTCTTTGCCTTCCTCCTTATGAGCATGCCTTTGTTCATTCTTATCAAGCAGTTTATGTTTTGTTTTCTTCAATACTCCTTGTGTTTTATCCTTCATAAATATTCCTCTTGGAACACTATCACCTTCATTTACTATTTTGTTCCTCAACCAATATTTTATTTTTTCCTACTCCACTGCAACAATAGTTAATTTCTTAATCTCTTCTTCAGTTGATCTTCTTATATTGCATTGAGGTGGTGCATCAGGGGAGTATTGTTCATCATTGTTCTCTTCAAAATCAGAAAATACTTGTTGTTCTTCCATATGGATGTTGTATATTTGGTTAACAACATCATATTCATAACCTTCCTCTTCTGAAGATGAATATTTATGCTCAATGGGATGGAGGGTGTTGGAAGTTAAATAAATTGTATGTTCCTTTCCTTCATTTACAGTTGGAATCTCCTCTTCTTGTATTGATTGAGAAACAATACAATGGTTAGGTTAATGTGGAAAGTCACAGACTTCACACCAAAGATTATTGTTTACCATATATGCTCCTCTCTTCTTCAAAGGATCAGGATTTTCTTCACTTTTAGGCCTATCCACCACAGGTTTTCCATCCTTCCAATTTGTATTGTAAGGCATGTCATGTAACCTCAACCTTTCATTTCTATATGTATTTTCTTGCCCACATTGAGGATTGTTGAAATATTGGGGAACCCTAGGATTATCTCTCTTAATTATCATCCCAATGGACTTTCTATTATTTTCAATAGTCAAGGCTATTTTTTGAGCTTCAGCTAAATTTCTGGGGCACCTATTCCTAAGCTCATATCCTATTTTAGGATCAAATTCTTTTAAATAAATTCTCAATGTAGCAGGGTTTTCCAACTTAGATCCAGGAGATATCTTGTTATGCAACTTGGAGAATCTTTGATTAAAATCATAGACTGATTCATTCTGATGCTTTGGGATAGCGACCAATTAATGTAAAGTGAACTCTGGTGCACACTAATTCCCATACTGTTCAAGGAACTGATCTTGAAACTCCTAATAATAAGTGATAGAAGTCGTTGGTAAACTATTAAACCAGTCTCTAGCTTCTTCAGTTAGTGACATCATAAACAACCTCATCTGAACATATGCATACTACATATCCAAGTCTTGAATAAAATCATTAAATTTTCTCAAGTGTTCCTCAGTTGTGATTGCACTGCTTCCTGTAAATTTCGGGACAAGTCCTCTCCAATTACTATCTATAGGGTAAGGATATATTTGGAACCCTACTAAATCAAATTGTCTAATCATAGTTGTGAAATGCTAAGGAGGTAGATTTTGAGGTTGTTGATATTGGTATAATGGGTTATTTTATGGCACATGAGGTGGTGGAATATATTGTTGGCCAAGAGGTGGATGAGCATTTGGGTGTTGTGATGGATTTCTTGGTGGTGGATTTGATGGTTTGTACTAATTTTGAAATGGCTTTTGAGGTTCCTTCTATGAATTTGAAGGTTTTGCATTACTATTCCCTTGCTTGTGGGGTTGTAAATATTTAGGAAGGTTGGCTATCTGAGAATAAAATTGGAATTTTTGCAATTTGAGATCTTGGAGTTCTTTTATTACTTGGATCCTTTTATCATATTCCACTTTTGATCTTTCCATTTCTTGTCTTTCATACTCCAATTGTGCATTTAATTATTCTTGAGTGATAAACCCATAAGTTTCTTCAAGAAATCCTTTACCATTAGGCTCATTTTGATTTCCCTCTATTCCTTTATCATATTCTTGTTGCCTCCTAATTCTTTCAGCCTCAATTTCAACCTTGAATTCTTCTTCTTTTTGAGGATTTGGCTAATAGAAGGGATTCCTTCTTTCTTTTGGTGTGTGAGGTTCTCCAGGTGAGCTATTTGTCAATGTATCATAGTGGTTATATGTCTCAAAGTGTGGTTTGGATACCTTATCTTTATTTTTCAAATTCATTTCATCAGATGTCATCTTTCCCTTATCATTCTTACGTGTCCATTTATCGTTGTCACTAGGACCTCCTTTATATAGGGACTTTCTGCCTTGCATTGTTTGACCTTTAGAATTTTATTCCTTTTGATGTGTACTATGTCCTTTTCAAAGTCACGACTCACTTATATAGAAGTGAGAGAATTATTTAATTCCTATTCCCAACAGAGTCTTATGTAATGTTTTGACTCTATAATGAAGGCTTAGACTTAGGTTTGACTCCCCAATAGAGTTACCAAACTATTAGTTCTCAAAAATGCAGGTTTGAACCACGAGAGATTGCCAAGCTCTCACAATGTTTTTGGGTAGCGTACAAGGCCAAATGATGAATTTGAACCTTCTTCTCTTTAGGTTCTGCCAAACCTTGGTGGGTATACCTATGAAAGCAAAGCAGAATTAATCCTAATGTGACTTCTACTTAAGCAATCGATCCTTAATGGTAATTGGGGTGGAAGATGCAAACCTATTTGGTATAATTGTATAAGCAATAACAAATTATGAAATTTATGGAAATTTTCATTTTAACAGGTGTAAAATAAGATGGATGAAACTAAATGATGAAATTATGAGACTAGCGCCTTGTTGGGTATATGGAGTCCAATGAAAACCTAATATTAGAGACTTGTACTTGGCAAAAATTCTAACTTTTTGGCATATCAATATTAGTTTATGACTTGTATAAACATGTAAGAATGTAATTACTAGATTCTTCTTAGTGATCCAAGTGACACTTACAAATTACTATGATTTACTAAAATGATTTAATCTTTGCTTGAAAGAACCAATTAATCAAATCACATAGATACAACAAATGTGCATTGATAAATTGAGTATATACTTGATATATCAATTTAAATAATAGAGAAATATAAAACCTGGAGAAAACCTAATAATATTTTCAATTTACTCAACAAAAAATTGATACCAGTATAATGCCACCAAATCTAATATCTTTCAATGACTTCATCAAAATTTATACATGCATTTGAGTCTTTTGAAATGTAAACATTGTATATCCCTACTCGCTTCCTATATTCTTCTACCTAATCTAATAACCTTTTTTGTCTTGGTCTCTCATATTTATATGAGAGGCAACAATCTTCAAACCAAAGGTTGTCTTTTAATAATAAAACATAGTTAAGAAATAGAAAATAACTGAAATAACTAAACAACTAGCACGTGCTCCAATCTGTTAGTGTTTGAGTAATAAGCATGTGGTCATCTAAGACCTAAGAAAAGCTCTTACTTTGTGATTATTCTCCCTTCATGATGTTGATGATCAGTCCTCATCTAAGCCCAGATACTTCTCTTTCCATTTTCTTATTGTTAAATCATTTGTCCACTTGAATTCCTAAGCAGCAGTAAGATTAGTGAGATGACTTTTCCATGTGTTATCGAGCAAGTTTCTAACATCCATGACAAACTTTGTGTATCCATTGTCCAATGCCACAATGCTATCAAGCAAATTATGAAACATGTCAAGGTTGATATCCCCGTCACTTTGTATGTGTGTTAGACACTGAGAGACCATTTGATCAAACTTGTTCTTCTATTCATCCATGGTGAAGAATGAGGTGTTTTCTTAGCTTAATACTTTGTAAAACCTTAATATTACTGATCTAAATAAGCTTTTCCTTTGTTACATATTCTTTGTGGGTGATTATCTTGATTAATCCATTTTACTATTTGTAGAATATAGACAGAAGTTGATAGAAGAAGTAGACAGAATATTAGAAAGATTACGCAAGCATGTACCATGGAGAAAACCTTTCAGGAAAAAACTCCACCAAGAATTATTCTATTATTCAATATCTAAAGTAGATTTCAATAGCTCCAATTCTTGCTTGAGAATGCTTCCTTTTTCCTTCACCAAAACTTCTTCACACTTGCAATAAAAAACTAATACCAACTCTCTTCAACTCGCTTGAGATATATAGGCTTTAATCAACTTCGTAGACTCCACAAGAGTTACAATTATAATGCTCAAGCCCTATCCCTAAAAGGTACACCTATCTCATGCAAATAGAGTTATGTCATGAAGAACAATGTCAAATTCTCATCTTCATGCATTTGGGCATCCCAAACTGAAGTAGCTACTCAACCTCTATTTTGTAAATATCTTCAAGGCTTCATCCTCAAAGTAGGCACCCAAAAGTGGTCCCACTTAACTGACCCTTCTGAAATATCTCAACATGCAAAGGAGTTAATTGCAAGAAACCAACTTGGGCACCCAAGTTGGGTCCAAGCCAGTTCTTGTTAATTAAAACATTTCTCAACAATATTAATGCAAGAATGGTCATCCCCTGTTAACTGGAGGTAGTCCCTATTATCTTTCATGCAACTCAAGTCATTAGCCATGCATTCCAAGTTAACTAAAGTCAACTAACATTCAACTAAAACTAACTGAAGATAATTGAACCATAACTAAACTAAATTGAACTAAACTAAACTAAACTAATTTTGAACTGAACTAAATTTCATGCATGCAAACATCAAACCCTAACTCATAGGATCTTTACATGCATTCAGAAGTGTTATCTCTTACTCTGAATAGTTAAATGAACTCAAGGTGATTGTCACCTACCATGTGGACGCCCCATGTGCCCCTATTATTTAGGAACTCATAATGGATGCCCTCACATGCTTCTAACATTTAGAATTAATTACAAATGTCAATTAACATGATTATTTCATCAAATATTAATCTCTTCCTAATCCTAGTGTTAATGAACACATTCCAAGGACTTAGGAGATACATGAAATAAATAATCTTTAGGATTGTAATCAAATTGCATCCTATTTCCAACAATCCACACCTCTTATTTTATTATCATCTTTAATGACTAAAGGGCTGAAAGTGTGCTTTATAGAGTCAAATGCATTTCTTCTACTTTCCACCTTCTTCTTCATATCAGTCAAATACTTATGCTCCTTAATCATTCCCTTCACCATTTCCTGAGTTGGTTTTAGCCTAGGAGGGACATCTAGATCCCTTTGTGTTTCCTTGCACATAGTAGTTAGAATGTGGTAAGTGGGCTACCACCTCTCCTGAAGTTCTTCTAGGATAGGGGAATTAATATTAATCTGCTCCAAAGCTTTAACTAGATTGCTAAAGCTCGCATGTATCCCACCTATCTTTTCCTTCAATAGCTCAATTCTATGTTCCAATATTTTCTTTATGGTATCCAAGATGTGGCACTTGACATTTTCCATATTGTGCCTTTTTAAATGATCAATTTCATTTTTCATCTATTGAATCTTGTGGGTCCTCAACTTGAATAGGTGGATGATAGACAACTATCTCATCTCCCCTTACTGTTGTTTCTTGCTATAATTGTTGTTTAAACTTGACATTTTCAATCAACAATTTATTAACCTCATCATTTGAAAATTTTAGTCTTTTCTCATACTCAGTGATTTTCTTCTCCATGTTTTCCACCACATCTTTGGTGAACATTGTTGAATGTATAGTTATGGTAGAATCCTTTGTTGGATTTGTATCCTTCATTGTCCTCACCATGGCTGACCATCTCATCTCTTGTACCACATCCAAGAGTTTGGGCTTCCTTGTACTCTTCTGCTTTGTCCATAGGGAAAGGGTTTGAGTGGAAGGGTTATACCCTGTACCTAATACACCTTCCTTTGAGTCAAATTTTGCAACCAACATTGGATCATCTTGTGATCTAATTTGATCCAATAGAAATACCTTGAACAAATCCATTCCTGGTATGATCAACATATCACTTTTTAGAAATAATTCCCTTGCTTCCTAAGGAGTAACATTAATATTATCAATGTTTAGTTTTGCCAATGTTTGGGCTTGAATCTTAGCCTATTTTGAGTCATCGACTCCTGTGAGGTTGATCTTCAACCTCTCATCAAACTGCTTCATTTTCATCTTGATCCAAAAATCTTTAAACTCATTTGTATAAATGAAATTGTCATCCTCTATAAATATTAGAGAGGTGACAACTCTCTCATCATCCTGAATTTCATCTACAACTTCTTCTAATATCCTAATCTTAGGATCATGGGGATCCTGGGTTTTTTGCTACTCTGCTACCTCTTTCACTTCTTTCTATGTTAATACTACTTCCTCCTCCTCATCACTCGACCCATAATCAACTAATGACTTAGTTTTTTGCTTTTTGGTTAGGAGGTCATGTGTAGGAGATGGAAGGGATGGATGTGCTAGTGATGGGGGTGGTGTATGAGAAGTGGATGGTTCTTGTGATGGTTGTCAGGGTGGTTTTTGGGGTGTAGGAAGTGGTATCAATCCCTCATCTTGGGCCATCTTATAAAACATGTCAAATTTACCAAGGATTAATTGCATCTTTTTAGGAGATCAGGCTCATCAACAAAGAACCCTTTGAAGTCCTTATTCTTCTCCTTCTTTTTCTCTTCCCATCTCTTCATTAATAGCAATCTCCTTCTTGTTTGAAACACATCAGCAAAGTATACTAAATTTCTTATCAAATCTTCTTCAGGATCAAAAGCATGAGATATGGCCCTCTTTGTGAGAAAATTATTTTTGATCATATTAATGTAACCCTCTAGGTTACATACCCTTTCTTTCCTGGACTTGAGGGGATAATTAACCCCCATGAACCTTTGCAATCCCTCAAGCATATTTGATCCAATAGCCAACTCTTCAAAGATTTTCAAATTAGACAAGAAAATGCCTTTCCTCTAATTCCTCATTAGTTCATGCTCCATCCAGAGCATTTGCCGCATGAACTCCAAAAACATATTCTGGTAGGATGTGGTGTGCCTAATCATGACCATGTACCTTGATGATAGTATGCTATGGCATTAGAAACCAATCAGCATAATTATGTGTGAACCCCTGGTCTGGATTATATTGCATGGGCCTCATGACCTCCATCAAATACTGTGGCAATCTTGGTGTTGAAAAACCAAGAGTAGAAATTATCCTAATGACAAATTAATCTCTAAATACAACAAAATCACATTCATTGCACCTACTATCCCATATGTAGCACCAATTTTGTACAAGGTGTTTAACTCTATTTTCTTATGTGCACAAATTCATCCTTCTAGTCCATTTTGTTTTATTTTGATATAGAATCAAATGACAGAGAAAAGAATACTTTCTAAAAGACATGGGAGCCTTAGCCTCCCTCACCTGCAACAATCCACCATGAATTTTTTCTTCAATTACAGAATCAAAATCAAACTGAACATTTGACTCTAGATGTTGAATTACCATAGCCATCCTCATCAACCCTATTGACATGTTATCCTCTGCATCTATCCCTAGAACCATGCACAATGCATGGTATGTATTGTTGAAGTAGACCTAGAAATTAGACATTCAAAAAGGCTCTACTTTTGAAGAGGGTATGGGAAGTATCATGTTGTTATCACCCCTTTTCATATGTAGGGGTAGCTCATCATTCCTATAAGTTCTTCTTAATCTTTTATATTCTTGTTCTAGCTTCCACAAATTTACTTCCATGATTGCTTGTTTGTTCAGGTTAAAACATCTAATTATGGCTTCCCTAGAAACATCTACCAAACACCCACCATCAGGGAGCCTAACAATCTTTGTTGGGGCATGATATTTATTTTCCAGAGCCCTTATCAGCTCAATGTCAAAAAAAATAATTAGGAACTATTAGTTTGGCTAGGTCAAATTTCCATGGGTTTGATGCTAGGACCTTTTCATTTCTATTACTATAAAAATACTAGTATAAATTCCATCTTAACTAAGGAATAATTGGGTCCCTACACACCTAAGCTGAATCTCTAAAGACTTTCTTCAGCCCCTTATCTACTGACCAGGGTAGCAAATTGAGCAATGGAGATTGTAAAGACATTTTACTTGGTTTGGGTTCATCCTTTTTAGTTCCTACTTATGATTTATTTAGCACCATTGCTTATAAAAAAACAAAGAGTGATGAATTGAGCTTACCCAGAATAATGTTTGCTTCTTAAGGATTCCCCTTTACTTCTGCACCATGAGCTCGTCTGCACTTAGCTTCTGCTATTGTGAATGAGAAATCTCAATATTTCTTATTTATTTCACACCAAGCTACATTAATTCTCAAATCTTAAATTCCCATCATTCAAATATTTTGCACTAAGCTCAATTTCATATTTCAAAGTTGATTGGTGTGGCTGGCCTACATTAAATATTTCAACGATTGCTTACCGAGTTACCTTGCAGTACTTCGCATCTCCTTGCAGTATTGTGGTACTCATTGTTACCTTGCTTTGGTATACCACACTACCGTGCACTCACTTTGTCTTCATTGAGGTACCATGATGTACCATTATTTCATGTCATATTGCTCCATCGTGGACAACTTTTTTCCTCCCCACAGTACCGCGATGTCCTACCACTACTTTACTTTGTATACCACTTTACTATGGGCTATGTGTTGACCTTCTGCAGTATGGTGGTGCTTCCTCCTGTTACTATTCACAATTGTACCACTCTACCGTTGGCCTTGTTCTAACCCTCCACAGGGTGATCCCACAATAGTGGTTTATAATTTTTGGCCAAACTGGACACGAAAATTATTATTTTTAACTAAATCTTCACATTCGGACACCTATAGCGACTAAACCGTGACGAATTTGAAGATGATGCAAACTAGAGTCTCATCACATTTTTTATGTAGATTCTAAAAATATTTTTTTCAAAATTTTTGGAATTAGATTGTACTTTTTTTTCCATCTCCCACGAAAATTGGCTTTTTTGAGAAAACAACATTTTTAAAAAGTGACACACACTATATAACGTATAACTTTTTTTCCATGAAAGATAAAATTATAATTCTTTCGAATTTAGATTTTACACTCTGATATCTAGTGCTTCCACTTGGTTAGATAGTTTTTTATTGAATATTTTTTCATTAATCAAGTTTCGAGGTCAAACCAATTACAATTCAGACATAGCACGACCATATAACACGTAACTTTTTTTGTATATATCCAAATTCAATTTTATTTTTTTGTTGGATCAAGGACTTCAATATCTAGTGCACTCATATTTTTCAAAAAAAATTTAATAATCTGCTATTTTTCCACATGTGTAGAATAGATACCTTCATTTTTGATAAAAAAAACCTATATTTAATAAAACTAAAAAAAATTACATAATAAAACCAAAACATATTAAAATTATATTTGTTGGATAGCTCGTTCTAAAGACTACCTGATTCTAGTCGGGTTTGTGAAAATTCCTCCATTTTCATCCTCAACCCAAGCTCCAAAGTGCCAAAATTTAGGTTTTTTTTGTGTCTCAGGAGGGGGATGAGGGATAAAGGGGGTTCGTACGAACCCCTAGGGGTTCAAGCGAACCTATTTAAAGGGGTTTGCTCTAACCCCTTTGCTATGAATTTTTTTTGGTTTTTTGGCGGTCAAAATTAAAAGGGGTTCAGTTGAACCTAGGTTCAAACGAACCCCTAATGGGTTTGATCAAACCAGTAGGTTCATACGAACCCCCAAAATCATTTTTTTTGCTTTGGGGTCATTTTTTGTGAGTTTTCCTTCCTCACTTGAATTGTAAACCACTATTGTGGCTTCACCCGTAGTATAGCGATTTCCTCTAATTATCATTCATTAGTATATCGCTTTACCACAGGCCTTATTCCTACTCACTGCGGTATAGTGGTTCACTTTGTTTCTTCTTCACACCGCTCTATTGTGGGTTGTAATTCATCCCTCTGCAGTATAGCAGTCTCCCTCTATTAGTATTGATCACTATACCACTCTACCCTAGGCTAATTTTTAACCCCTCACGGTATAGTGGTACAAGATTATACTATTGGCTTCCTTCACCATGCTACCATGAGCTAGCTTTCAAGAGGTTGCAGTAAGGCAATATGAAGTGAAGGTTATGAAGAGTGTTTAATGAGGCAGCCGTATGGTGGTAAAAAGCTATTTTAGCTTTTTGGATGGCTATGAAATGATTTTTTATGAAAATGATGGTATGAATTTTTTGACTTCTAATGATAAAATTCTTAGAATTTTCATAAAAATTCTAGTTCTAACACCATAAACAACATTAATTTTTTCCTATGAAGTATAAAATTCTCTTCTTTTTGAATTTAGCTTTGTAACTACAATATCTAGCATGCTTATTTTGTTTCATAGTGTTTTATTGAATATTTTTTCTTAATCAAGTTTTCAAGTCAAACCAATTATGATTTAGACATAGGAAAATTGTAAACATAATTTGTTTTGTATGTATCAAAATCCATTTTGTCTTTTCTTCCTAGATCAAGGACATCAATACCTAGCCAAAATATAATTTTCATGTTTTTTTTTATAATCTACTTTTTTTTCCACATGTACAAAACAACAAGCTTGATTTTTGATGAAAAACCTACATTCACAAGAAATAAAAACTAAATATAAGAATCAAATTAAATATATTTTAAATTATACTTTTTGAAAAGCGTATAATAAGGACTACATGCTTACAAATAATAAATTTTAAATGAATTCATTTGATCACCCAAAAGGTAAATCAAAAGTGGTTTTTTATTAGAATTTTGATAGGTGTAAAGGAGACTTTGTTATAGGTATGGTTTAAAACTAGCGGGGTTCTATCCAAGGGGGTTTGATCTAAGGTGGTTTTATCAAACCATATTCGATTAGAATCCTTTAAATGGAACTTTTCAAGGCTTAAATCATTTCTAAAAATGTGTGATTTCAGCAAAAATTAGGATGTCCCAAAAAGTGTAAACCGCTATTGTGAGATCACCCTAGAAACCAGAACCAAAACACCTATAGTCTAATGAACCCATTAGAGAAAGCATAGTTATTTGAGTATATCAAATATTTTTTTCCAATTTAACCTAACCCTCAAGACTATTAGTAGTGATGAATTTGACATGTTAGATGAATCTCTTGAGGAATTCATCTCACAAGGTTCATACTCTAAGGTTTCCTACAACAAACTAAAACAAAGAGAAGTTAATGTGATTCAACCTAAACTCATTATATACCCACCTTCAAACAATCCTAAAACTCAAAATAAACCCATTTTCACCTTTGAACCACCCAAGAATAATGTTTCACAACAACCAAGTTATAATACCATTGCTCATACATATAACACTAGAAACAATACACAACCAAAACAAACAACTTCAATGTCCTTACCTTTTCCTCAACCCATCTTTCCTAGTGCTCCTCAATTTCCTTTTCGAAGTGGGAAGGAGTATGATCTTTTTGAACAACTTAAGAATACTCCTACAAAGATATCTCTATGGGACCTAATTCAAAATTCACCCAATTACAATACTATTCTTTAAACAACCTTGCAAACAATTTTGGCTCCCTCTAATACAAATTCAAGTGATGTAGCAACTCTAATCCAAGGAATGAATGTGGTTAACGTAGATAATTTTCATAAACATGAGCTACCTCCCTTGGATATGAGAAATAAAAATGATGCATTTATGATAATAGGTATCTTCAATAGGATGGGAATAAAAGGAACCCTTGCTGATAATGGTTTCTCTCTTAATGTGTGTAGTGTAACCCTTTTGGATATACTTGGCGTGGATAAATCAAAAATTGAACTAGATTCCTTATCAATTCGAGGATATGACAATGTAGGAAAGCAACCGCTTGGTGTGATTACTTTTCCTATTATAGTTGGAAAGGGTACATTACAAACTCCTATTCATGTTATGCCTCATGATCAAGTTCATAAAATCTTCTTTTAGGAAGAGCTTGGATTCATGAGATGCATGTAGTGCCTTCAACTCTTCATCATATTCTAAAGTATGTATATAACAATAAATTGTACCAAGTTGAAATAGACCTCAAGCCTGAAATTTGCTTACAAGTTGAAAAAGGAATAGCAAGTCCTCTAAACACATTAATTTCAACTTTGAACATAGAACCTATGAAAGAAGAGAAACAAGAGATGGGAAAAGCGTCAATGTTATTGGAAGATGATTGGGGTTCTTTAGACTTCACACCAACATTTATGGGAGAATACAAAATCACAATAAAAGAAACTGAAAAATAAAAGAAACCAATGGTAATGTCAATGCAGAATTCGAAAGAAAACTCACAAGAACCTACCTCATCTACTCTAGAAAAAGACACAAGCTATACAAAAAACTTTGATGAGATATACTATCAACAACCACCAAACCCAAAAGAAATAGAGAAACTTTATGGGAAAGGTGATGAGATTATGAAACAACTTGGTTACAGTGGAAGATAATGTTGAAGGAAAGAAAAGGAATTCGTGTTCCTATAGAACCTATCACAAAAGAAACAAAAATTGGTTTGGGGTATTGTCCCTCTAAGATAACACAAGCAATTAAAAGACCCTCATTAAACATAAACACCATCATGTGTAACCCTAAAACAACTCTCACCTTGAAGCATCCTAAATTGATTAATACAACTTGCGAAGAATCATTGGAATACTTTGAATATGATGAAGCCTTGAAATAAATCTTAGGATTTTATGAAAAAAAATTTACTCCTCTTAAAAATAAATGGGTTACATGTGCTATGATTAGTGCTAAGCAAGAAGATAAAGAAAACGAAAGTAATGAGATTGATAAGGACAACAACAAAAAATTCCCAAAATTCTAAAACAAACCACACTCCCTTTGGGTGATACAATAAATATATCGATGGATATTAATAATGAAGAGAAAGTGATTAAAATATGAATGTTCCTTGATGAAGATGAGAAAGAATACCGTGCAATTTTACTTCATGACTTTCCTGAAATTTTTATTTAGACTTATTCCGATATGCTGAGAATTGATGCTATGATAGTGATAGACAACATAATCCTTGCAAAGGATGCTAAACCAATTACATAAAGGATATAGAAGAATCGTAAGATAGCCTTATTAGTTAAGGATGAGATTGAGAAAATCCTCAAAGCTGGTTTTATACAACCTATTGATTATTCTCCTTGGATCTTGAACATTGTCATAGTCACGAAACCTAATAATCATATTAGGGTATGTATGGACTTTCGTGATTTGAATCAAGCATCTTTAAAAGATGATTTTCCCCTTCATAATATTGAAATTATAGTGGACTCAACTACAGGACATGCTTTGTTGTCATTCATGGATGGATTCTCTCGACGTAATCAAATCTTTATCAACCCTCAAGATCAATAAAAGAGAAAATTTACTACAGCTTGGGGAACATTTTGTTAGATAGTCATGCCTTTTGGATTGAAGAAAAAAGTCACAACATATCAACGAGCTATGACATTGGTATTTCATGATTAAATACATAATATTTTGGAAGATTATGTTGATAATATTCTAGCTAAATCTTTAACTCAACAAGACAATGTGAATATTCTTTGAAAGATCTTTGAGTGAATGTAAAAATATAACATGAGATTGAATATAAAAAAAGTTTTACTTTGGTGCAAATAGCGGAAAAATATTAGGTTTTACAGTATCTCACACAGGAATTAAGGTGGAAACAAAGAAAATCGATGCTAAAGTTAGCATGCCACCTCCTAGAAATATTTCTCAATTGTGCACTTTACAAGGAAGATTCAAGTTATCTATCATTTTGTAGCATCTTTAGCTATCCATCATTTTATAGCAACTCCTTAAGAAAGAGGTTCAATTTAATTAGAATAAGGATTGTAAATAGGATTTTGAGAGTTTGAAATATTATCTAGCTACTCCACCTTTTTTACAACCCACTATGCAATACAAACCATTCATCATTTATACAACATTATTGGCTCAACAAGATGAAAATGGTAATGAACATCCTATTTATTACATTAGTCGAACTTTGATTGATTATGAGACATGATATACGATAATAGAAAAACAATGTTTGGCTCTTGTATTCACTACTAGTAAATTAAGACATTACTTATTGAATGTTGAAATACATGTGATGAAAAAATTCAATCCTTTAAAACACCTTTTTCTCTAAAATATATTTATCAAGATGCCTAGCTAGGTGGGTTATGTTGTTAACTTAGTTTGACCTTAAGTTTGTCTCACAAAAGGCAATTAAAATACAAGAATTGACCAACCAATTAGCTAACGCTCCATCTCCCCTAGCAATACCTAATAATAATTCATTCCTTGATGATAATGAGTTGAAAATTGAAACTAATACATTGGAGTTATATTTTGATGGCTCTAAGTGTAGAACAGGCTCTGGAGCATGGGTTATAATAGTCTTGGCTACCTACTGCTTAAACTTCCTATGCTCAAAACAATACAAAAAATTATGAAGCATTAATTGCTAGATTACGTGTCGCATTAACCCTGGGAGCTCAAAATATTAAGATATTCAGTGATTCATAATTATTATTAAGAAAATAAATGGATTGTATGAAGCAAAGCATTACAAATTATCAAAATATAAAGATCTCACAATGAATTTGTTAAACACCTTTGATTCATATACCATTGATAATATCCCACACAAAGACAATCAACATGTAGATGCAATGGCAAGTGTGGCTTCCCATATATCTCCTCAAGATCCTTTAAAATATTTCACATTCATTGTCCATACAATTATGAAACCATCAATAGAATCTAAGTTTGAAGAAGTGTTATCAACCACCATGGAAAGCTCTAGCGAATGATATACACTGATATTTAATTATTTAAAAGAAGATACCTTTCTTAAGCCAACAACTAAGAATATTTGATCCCACCTTCAAAAACTTGTGTCTAGATATATAGTCCTTACCTACATTCTATCTAGAAGGTCCTTTGATGGTCTTTCACTTAGGTTCCTTAAGCAATCCAAAATCCCCATAGAACTTGTAGAAGCTCATGCAAGTGCATGTGGAGGCCATTTTGGAGGAAGATCATTAGTTCAAAAGTTTATTTGTATAGGATATTATTGGAGACATATGGAAAAAGATTAATTTGAATACATTAATAAATTTCCCAAATGTCAAGAACATATAAATTTGATTCACACTCCTACCTCTAAGCTTCATG
The DNA here is from genome assembly GCA_007258455.2 of Sequoia sempervirens. Classification (NCBI taxonomy): domain Eukaryota; kingdom Viridiplantae; phylum Streptophyta; class Pinopsida; order Cupressales; family Cupressaceae; genus Sequoia; species Sequoia sempervirens. Next base: position 486,099,216 of record VDFB02000017.1, read on the forward strand.
CCCAAGTTCCTATTTTTCCTTTCTTGATATGGGGTCTAGATCTTATTGGAAAAATATCACTAGCTTCTTCCACCAGACATACATTTATAATTACCACAATAGATTATTTCATGAAATGGGTAGAAGCCAATCCCCTTTTCTCAACAACTACCAATGTAATATGTCATTTCATATTGGAACACGTTATTACTCGCTTTATACTCCCTTCCACGTTAGTTTCATACAATGGGGCACTATTTAAGAATAATGACGTGAAGAAGTTCTTGGAAATGTCTAACATCCAACATCATTTTGCAACATCCTACTACCCACAATATAATTCTCAAGCTAAATCAACTAATAAAACCCTTGAGAAAATACTAAGATAGTAAGCAAGCATAATAAGGATTGGTGCACGCAGTTGACATATGCATTATGGGCTTATTGTACCAATATTAGAACATTAATTGGAAATACTCATTATAACCTTGTCTATGGTACCAAGGTGATAATTCCCTTGAAGTTAGATATTCCTTCATTAATAATCACTTTTCAAGGACTTATTGATGACAATACTTATAAAGAACAACAATTGCATCAACTTGAAATGTTTGATGAATAGTACATTAACACTCTTGAGCATCTCCAAGCTTACTCTAAAAAAATTCAATGTAGTTGCAATGACCACATCAGCCCTCATTCATTTACTAAAGGTGATTTGATGTTACTTGAAAACTAGTGTAACGTCAATGTTGCCTTGACTGAAAAAGGAAAATTTAGCCCTAATTGGTTAGGACCTTACATAATTGATGAAATTTATGGGTATGGAGCATACACATTAACAAAAATGGATGGAACACCTCTTAAAGAACCTATTATTGTTTTTCATTTGCATCAATACTATGTATAATCTCCTTGAATAATGTGAGGGATAAAGTAATGATGTTAGATTTAGTAGATGATATGCTATTTCTCTTGCATTAGTTTGTTCTTGAAAAAAAATCATTTGTGTATTGAATACTAAAGTAATTATTCAAATTAGTTTTGGGTGGTTAATTTAGGTTTCATAATATTCAATTTAATCTTGTATGTTAGATTAAATCTTTATATGCATTTAAGTTCTATAATTATATCATAGGTGCATTTAATTTAGCATAACATACTCAATCATAATGTTGCATCTAAACAAAAACTAGGTATGTTTTAATTAGATCACATAAAGCATGTTAGATCATGGAGACATTTATTAAATATTATTACAAATATTATTTCATGAATCACATTTCCATCTAACTTAAACACATAAACAACCAAATATAGATGCCCATATATATATACACATTATCAAAAGTACATGTCATCAAATATACAATGCTACTGTGGCATGTGGCTCCTTGATCCCTTTGTACTTTGTGATCATATTTGTCGAGAGATAGTAGTTCATGATAATGAACTAATAATAGAATCCGATTTCTCCTATAAGCCCCAAGCTCATCCAATAGTTGTATCCTCCCATACAATGGCCTCCACGCACTCTTGTCTATACGATCTCTATTAGCTCATAGGTTGGAAATCTCCCCATGAGGTCTCTCGACCTCCACTATATCTTGAGATGACCGAAGCTCCTCTTATGCAATCTGTAGTGCTAATAGGTCACCCTCAACTTGATCAACATGCTTAGTAGTGCTCTCATATGCTCCTCTCAACCTTGTGAAAGACTTGAACAACTCTAGTTGTTGCTTCATGATGGATGGGGGCATGTAGTTTGTGCCAATAGCCTCATTTTCAACTGAAAGAGGTACTATATATATGGCCGCTCATCGATAGACATCATGTAACTCTCTCACGGACCTTGCAAGATAGAAATAAAAAAAAATCAATACACATTGTGACGTATATATATATATCAAAGCATGAATATGAGTATAATTACAAAAGCATAAGCATAAGCATAAATAATATGTCATCACCTAGATCTCTACTCGGCTATGTAAAAACAACCTTGTCCTATGTAGGAGGAATAGAAGATGTGCTATCCTCTCAATGCTCACAAGTGTAACTAAATCTCAGTGGGAACTAAATCTCTCCACTTGTGGGAAACTGGACCCTCATCTACTATACCACTGCCCTCACTCATCAGCTATCCCTCCTCCTCCACATCCTCCTCATATTCTAATTCTACCTCCTCATCATAATCCTCCTCTACCTCGTCCACAAATAGGTCTGGGCCTTGGGAGCCATTGGTAACAAGGTGGGTTCAGACTAATCTAAGGTTTCAACACAGAGAGGTTCAAAAGCTTTCCTTTCTATTCAAAACCTAGGGCATGGCTCGAAGATATAATTTCAATGGGTTTGATAGAAATTCTTAACTTATATGCAATTTTAGACCACCATAAATCAACTAAAAGAAAGCAAACCAATTTAATTGAAAAATGTAGTGAATATTTACCCTAGTTCAAGATAGTTTGGATAAAGCACAGAGAATGGTGTTTATTTTACTTATGGATTTTTTGCTTGAAGGAAACCATAATTTTGACCGTATTGAACTCTAGAATACTCTTCTTCATCATCTAGATGCCTTAAACTTGTTTACAATTTTTAATTATGCAAAAAACCAATCTTTTATGTGCATTTAGGTCGAGATTAGGTAGCTCTGGATGTCTTTTCCACCATTACTACTAAATCACATGAAGCAAGATGGCTCTCAAGTTCACATCCTCAATTTTTCATATCAACCATCAATCTCCTTATGAGATGGCACTTTGCATGACTTAGATTGAGTCAACAAGGTTTTAATTTCTCTTTCCATCATTCACTTATCCTTCAACCAATGAAATTATTTCCTACTAGACTACTGACTCATTCATTCTATGGGCTCCACCTTATTTCCCAAGTAGTTGAAGAAATCCAAATGGTAGTAGCCCACTGACCCCGCTACTTCTAATAAAACATTATTTTAATACTATGGGGTTAGTGAGGAACGACTGAGATTAAATCTCAAAAACTCATCTCAACCATCAGTTTAAAAGCTAAAGGCATCAAGTATGTGAGGAGACCGGGCCCCATGCCTACAATGATACATGTGTCAGCAGCCCATTGACCCCGCTACTTTTCAAAAAGTATTATTCTATTCTCACAGGGCTGGTAGGGAGCAACTAGGATCAAATCCTTCAATCTAACAGTCAAAAAATCTGCACATGCATAAACATTAGTTTTAAAAAAGGGGACCTAACTAGGTTGACGAGACTAAGACCCTTGAGATTAGTGACTTAAAACTTAGGTCATTTCGATGAGAAATATTTCAACCTGACTTAAGAAGATTAAAGCAATGGTAATGTTGGATGATGGAAAAACCTAGACCAAGGGGCCAATAATAATATGCTCATGATGGATCAAGTTGTAACTCAAGTGACTGATAACCAGGTGTAACAAGTCAATGAAGAAATAGAATTCCTAGAGTTTAATACTATGAAAATATGAAATGGGGGCTTTCAAACGAAAACCCTGAACCCTACCCTAAGATAAAGAGGTAGTAGATCATCACAAGGCAAGGAACCAGCTCAAAATTTTCAAAATTCAAAAGCTCTACCAGTCGCTCATGCTCGAGGAGTCATACCCCTGGCGGGTATGGTGAGAATTCAGATCTCAAGGTTGAAGCAAACCAACACAAAGAAACAAAAATCTGGGAGCTTACAAGGATAGGTCAAGATGATGCAACCAGAAGAAAACACACCAAACCTATATACAATAGTTGAAAGACTATATAGTGTACATGGAAACAACCTATTTCAAGACAAACAGGGCTTCAAGAAATTTTCATGTACTAGTAGTTCTAGAAGTTCACCTATTAAAGATTGCAAAAAGTATGAATCCTCTCCATGTGTATCTGCTATCAAATATGGGCCCAACCATAGAGGATCAAATTTTCCATGTTTTCCTTTTGTACCATAGAAAAATGGATCTTGGAAATTTTCATGGTCTTTTAGATCTTTCTCTCATGATGCTTGATCTATTTTTCTTTGATTTAATGTAACTTTTGCATTCACATTAGGTCCCTAACATACAAATTATGGTGTCTTGTGAAGGTTTTGTGAAGTGTTGTAACACATTTCTACACTTTTCTAGACTCTTTTCATTATAATTTATCTAAAAATCACCTTTTTATCCTTTATCAATTCCTATTTCAAAGTGTTGTAAAGTCTTGTAACAAGCTTTCATGCTTTTCTAGGCTTTTTATCACTAATTACACCTTTCTTATGCTTTATTTCCCCCCCTTATGCACTCATAAGCCTTATTTAAGTGTATTTTTAAATGTAAACCCGACAAAAAAAATTAAATGCAAATAATTCCTAACACCCACTTACAAGCCTAGAGTGGGACCCATTCACCATGGGTGGTGAATGAGTCCCTCTTGGCTCCAAATTCAAAATAATTCAAAATTTCTTTCGGATTTTATTCATTAAGACCTTATGTCAACCTATGATGTTGTATTTTTGGGTAATTAGGGGATAATTGTGTATAAATAAGTGCTTTTCCATCCAATTTAACCCCCATTCATTCAATTATTCACCCATTCATCTCATTCATTCAACATCAATTAGAATTATTGCATTCAATTCATCATAGCATTATTCAATCAAGCAATTATCAAGCATCTTGGAGTAGCCATTGACATACCTTCAAACTTCTTCAACAAGGTCTTGGTGAGTTTAGGACACCATATTTCCCCTATACTCTAACCCTTAACCATATTTCCCCTCTTGTCATGTGTGTTTGTAGGTCTTGTAGGCAGATTTTTCAAGGAAATAGGTGTTGGAAAGTGGTCAGCAAGTCATCAAAGAGATTCAAGTCAACTAAACCCTAATTCAAGCTTGGAGACAACACACAGTTTGTTTTCTGCAAATTTGACTCTATCAACCCAACAAGAAGATAAGTGCAAATCTAGACCTACAAAATTGACCTTTAAATTTGAAAAAATTTGGAGGAGGACTGGTTCATTGGATTAGTGGTGAATGAGTCCCACCTGGAGGCTAGAAATTTTTTTTTTTTCAAAATTCAGTTCCTGATAGTTGAAAAGCAGTTTCATGTCATTTTACTAGTAGGAGGACTAATTCGCCATCACTGGTGAATGAGTCCCACTGGTGATCAACAGTGATTTTTTCCAATTTCCAAAACCTTCCAAGATTAGCATTCAACTTTCAGGTGCACTTTATTTAACCTCATTCAGCTTTGTTTACATTTATTTATGTTTTTAGATCATTTTTGCATACCCCATTGTGTTTTTAAGCATTGCATATTTCATTAGTTTTTCATTAATAATCAATCAATTTCATCATCTATTTACATTTAAATCATTGAATTTAGTCTCAATTCCATCTTGCATACCTTTGTTTGAGTTAACCACATCAATTTTTAGATTCTATCTCTCTCCTTTTAGGTGAAAAACCCTAAGAGTGCAAGAGTAGTACATAGAACTACATCAAAAATTGATGCTTCATTTTGGTGAACCCGCATATTGAGCACATTCTCTTTCTAATTTGCATTGCATTTACATCCTAGGACTCATAGAATTAGTCTTTGCATTATCTTTTTGCATTAGTGAATATCTCATATAGACTTCATTTTTGCATCCCAAAACATTACAAAAACTAAAATTTTACATCTGCATCTTCATTTTGCATATCAAACACATACAAATCAATTTAATTTTTTTTTAAAACACAAAAAAAAATATCCCTAAACTCTTTCACCACCCTGGTGAATTAGTCCACCTGCACATTTTGAACTGCATTTTCAAGCATTTTTTGGGCATTTATTGCATTTTAATTTTTTCTTGTTGCTTTTTTGTTCCAGTTTACAAAAATTTTGTTCTTTGCATTTTACTCCTAGATTGCATTGCATTTGCATCCACCCCACCTCTTGTGGTATTTGTATGATTTTTTGGTGCCTTATTGATAATAATTTAGTGAGAAGAAGTTCCTGACTCATGGCCTCCCGCGATAACACACTCATTGTGGACCTTGGGTTGTCTAGAGCTCCTACTCCTGTTATGGATAATGGTGCATTAGGCATGGATACTACCACTAGTACACCTTTACCTTCACATACAATACATTTTGATACACAAACTGATTAAATTCTGCAGGATAAAGTCATTAATATTCATGAGGATTTTGCACATTTGCAACAAGATTTATGCCTTGAAAACATTTCCAGCACTGCCATACCTGCCATAGAAAACCTTCATTGCTTGATTGAAAGTGACGATGGCTTAAAATTTATGAAAATAATTGTTGAGATATAGAACAAACATGTTCCTTCCTCTTCCCAACCAACAAACACTATGATTAGCTAAGGAGGATCTCACATTCCTCCTTCAACTGTAGCATCCATACCCACCTATACCACTCCTCAAGTTACAACAACCATGCAATAGGTTAGTTATGTGACTCCTTATTCTACTATTCCAACTAGCATTCCTATTTATTTTGTGGAATCCAATGTTCCATCCTCCACCACCTTCAGCCCTCTTAGTGTCCCCTTTACTTCTAACATTACATACACTCCATCTCCATTCTCTCTTCCACTTCATACCACTTACATTGACCCCCTCATTACACAACTCTTTAAAACTATTTCCTCCATGCAAAAACAAATATCAACAATAATCCAAAGCCCAAATGCTCCACCCACATACTATGTTTGTAATAGGCCCTTATCTCTAGAGATCTTAAGAACACTAATGCCACAAGGAATTGAGATGCCTAGGTTTGAGAAGTACGAAGGTAAAGGAGAGCCTACTAATCATGCCAATGCCTATATAGCCTTGTGCAGTGATTTTTTCCTTGATGATAAACTATTAGCTAAATTGTTTCCTAAGACTATAAAGGACACTGCCTTAGAGTGGTTTTCAAACTTACCAAATCATTCAATTTAATCCTTTAATTAACTTGTTGATGCCTATATAATTCATTTCCAAGTCCATATGGCTCCCAAAAAGACAATGGTTGATTTAATGAGATGTAAACAAAATGTGGATGAAAAAGTGACATATTTCATTTCAAATTATCAGTCATTGTATGCTCAAGTCAATGTTTAGATTCATGATTCCCATCTCCAAAAGATGCTTATCAAAAACTTACACACTCACCTTTAGGATAAGTTGAATATGATGAAATTTCCTTCATTCATGCATTTATGCACAATCCTTTGTGACTATCATGACTCAGTTACTAGTCATGATCCAAAGTCCACTTCTAGCTGAGCTGAGAAGTCTAAACAAACCAACCAAAACAACGTGCAAAACTTTCGAAAGCTAAACATAGGCTTCATATAGTTCAATCTACCTCATCCACAACCAACTCAACTAATGCCTAATCAAGTGGCCACTGTTAAAGCAATAGTTCCCTTTACCTATGGGGACCTTGAAGAGACAATTTACCCCCTTACCTGATATTCTCCATAACACAATGAATCAACTACTACACAACAGATGATCACTTTTCCTACTATTAAACCACTTGATACTACCAATCCTTTACCCCCCATCTTTAAACCAAATGATTATTGTCATTTTCATCACCAAAATGGACACAACACAAAACAATGTAAGCATCTCAAACACTTAGTTCAAGACCTCATTGATTCTAGTTGTTTGTTCATTGTGGGTGTCAATGATCAAGGCAATAAGTTTGTTGCACCCCCCAATTAGAGTTTACAAATTTTTACCAACCCCATGCATAAACACAATGTTTCCTTTATCAAATCTACTGACCCTTCGACACTCATGTGATGAATATTGATACAAATACTAAACAACTTGATCTTACTCCAAATGTTACCCATGTTAATCCTATGGATGAACTTGTGGGTATGATAGATGTTATCCCTCGTAAGGGACCAACCAAAAAATCTCTTGATATTACTTTTTCTTCTCATGATATACTTAAGAATATTCCTGATGGTCTTCTTTACATAGCCGGCTGCATCTATGATAATCCCACTAATGGTATATTAATAGATCCTGCTTGTGGCGAGAATATGATCATGGAAGAATTTTTTGTATTACACAAGCTTTATCAAGATTATTATGATAAACTGACCGCATGGATTAAAACACATACTAGTTTTGTGTTCCCTACGATCAGATTGATCGTACTCCCATTAGAGATAGGACCTAATACATTGGATGTAACATTTTCTATCATTCCACAATCAGATTAGTTTCATTTGTGGCTAAGTCATCCTTGGCTTTGCTCGATGAAAGTTTTCCCTTCAGTTGTTCACAAATGTTTGAATTTTTCTCATGACAATGAGATATTTACCGTACACCATAGTGGTTTTAATCCATTGTCTTCTAAAGGTAATTTCTCCTTAGAATCCTTTTGGCCTGAACCTATGGATCCCATAACCCCTCGATAAAGATATCTTTTTTATTTCCTATCAAAAGTTCAAAGTAAAAAAAATAGTTGAATTATCTCTTTTCCACATGTCCCCATCCACTGTCACTACTCCTATCCTAGATGAGACAATGCTTTAGTCAGAATCTGACCTTGAACAAACAATTCAAACTCACAAGCAACCAACAATAAACACTTCACCTTCATTGTCTAAATGCCCAAGAGATAATGAAACCAACCTCGTCATGCCTCCTCACATTAAACAAGTTTATAAATCCAAAGAGAAAGTGATTGACCCATCTCTTTTGGTTCCTTCCATTCCTCCTCCTTAGGAAGAAAAGGAGCCTATGGTGGATCACCCTGCTCTTACACCTCAACAACTTCAAAATTGAATTAAATGAAATTGTGGTGCTAGGGAGCGTAGGGTCATCGTCATCTACTTGCTCGTTAATCACAAATAGAAGAAAACAAGGAAAATCAATCTCCACCTTTAATAGAAACAATAATTGATCACCCTCCTCCTCCTCTTGACCCGCCACATGAAACAAAATTACAACCATTACAACAAAATGATCTGATACAATAGCCACAACTCCTGATACATCCTTCATTAGAAATTACCCTGCATCCTCCCATCGTTATTAATCTTGATGATGATGATGATGAGATCTCTAAAATTGATGAAGAGGTTCATAATGATCTAAACTCTTTATTTTAATCTACCATGAGCTTAAATGATAAATCTCCTACTCCAAGTGAAGAACTTGGTACTTGCCCTAGTTCAACACTTGCAATTCTCCCTTTGGACAATCAATCGAACTCATAATACACTAAACATGATTGAGAGGCAGATGACTTGTTAGATGGTTGGCTTGAATTTTCCTTAACTATCCTTTTACATTTTTCTTTTTCTTTTACATTTTTCCTTTTTATTTTGTATGCTTGTATGTGCGTATCATGTTCCCCCATAATGTGTGTTTGATGTTCTCCTCTCTTTGTGCACTTCCTCTATTTGTACCTCTATTCTTCTTGTACCATAGAAAAATGGATCATTGAAATTTTCATGGTATTTTAGGCCTTTCTCTCATGATTCTTGACTTACTTTGCTTTGATTTAATGGTGCAATGTAACTTATGCATTCACATTAGGTCCTTAGCATTCAAATTATGATGTCTTGTGAAGGTGTTGTGAAGTGTTGTAACACATTTCTACACTTTTCTAGACTCTTCTCATTATAATTCATCTAAAAATCACCTTTTTATCACTTATCAAGTCCTATTTCAAAGTGTTGTAAAGTCTTGTTTAGCTTTCATGCTTTTCTAGGCTTGTTACCACTATTTACACCTTTCTTATGCTTTATTGGGCCCCTTTATACACTCACAAGCCTTAATTAAGTGTATTTTTTAATGTAAACTTGACAAAAAAAATTAAATGCAAGATAATTCCTAACACCCACTTACAAACCCAAGGTGGGACCCATTCACCATGGGTGGTGAATGAGTCCCTTTTGGCTCCAAATTCAAAATAATTCAAATTTTCTTTCAATTTTTTGTTCAAAAATGCCTTATGTCAGCATGTGATGAGGTATTATTGGGTTATTAGGGTATAAGTGGGTATAAATAAGTGTTTTTCCATCCATTTTACACCTAATTCATCAAGTTCACTTGCATTCACTCATTCAACATCAATTAGCATTCAAGCACTTTGCATCATTCAATCAAGCATTCATCAGGCATCTTGGAGCAACTATTGACATATTTTCATATTTCTCCAACAAGTTTGTGGTGAGTTTAGGAAATTTTCATGTTGTTTATTAATCTTTCCTTGTTTATTTCATTTCATTTCTTCATTAAGGGTTTGATTACCAAAGTGGGATTTGACCAAGGAAAATCCCTATACCCCAACCCTTAACCATTTTCCCCCATTTTTGTGTGTGTTTGCATACTTCTATATGTATATTTATCAAGAAATTAGGTGTTTAAATGTGTTCAAGAAGTCAAAAAAGTTTTTCAAGTCAACTAAACCCTATTTCAAGCTTGGAGACAACCTACAATCCATTTTCTATAGATTTGACTCCATCAACCCGACAAGAAGATAAGTGCAAATTTGGAGCTATACAATTGACCTTTGATTTCATAGAATTTTGGAGGAAGACTGGTTTTCCATCTTTGGTGAATGATTCCCACCTTAAGGCTAAAAAAGGTGATTCTGTCATATTCCAGTTCTCGACAGTCAAAAAGGAGTTTTTAGGTATTTTTGTCAGTAGCAGGACTGATTCTCTAGCTGTAGCGAATGAGTCCCACCGATGATTTGTAGTGATCTTACCAAAATTCCATAATCTTCTTAGGTCTTCAATCTACCTCCAAGTGCACTTTGTTCAATCCCTTTCAATTTTGTGTTCATTTGTTCATGTTTTAGTTCATGCTTGCATACCTCACTATGTTTTAAAAATTTGCATGTTTCACAGGTTTTGCATTCATAATCAATCAATTTTAGTACATAGTTACATCCACATCATTTCATTTAGTCTTAATAACATCACTATATCATTCTGGTAAACATACATATTGAACACTTTATCATTCTGATTTAAATTGCATCTTGCATCCTAGGTACCCTTTGAATCAACATTCACTTAGGTTTTTTTTTTGCATCCTAGGGTTTCAAAAATTGCATTAGTCAAAGACTCATTTAGACTTCATTTTTGCATATCAAAACATTCAAAAACTGAAAATGCATTTGCATCCTCAATTTACATTTGAAAAGCATTAAAATAATTTTAAATTTTCTAAAAAAAACACAAAAAAATCTCATACTTGGACTCATTCGCCACCCTGGGTGAATCAGTCCACCTGCACATTTTAAACTACATTTTCAAGAATTTTTTGGGTATTTTCTGCATACAATTTTTTATAGTTACTTTCTGCTATACTTTCCAGATTGTCTACTTTCTCTTCTTTCTTACATCTTAGTTCATTTTCATCATGGCTTTTTCTCTTAAAATTTTTTGGAATTCATTGAAATCCTTAGTAGACATGTCTAATTGTGCCTTTGGTTGTGACCCTAATAGTGCAGGAGCACCTAAGGAACAACAAACAGTTTCATTGGGTAAATAAGAAATCTAGAAGGATAATTTTGTTTGTTTTCATAAAGGTAATGTTGACCATTGTGTGGAGAGCTTAGAGGTTTTTTTGATCTGTAGGAAATAATTTTTCAAGAGATAAATAAGTTTAGAAGCTCATCTTGCTAAGTTGTCAAAAGTTGCCAAAGGTTGAAAAACACAGTGGATTTTATAACTTTCTTCATTAGGTCATCTATAGGTTCAACAAGAAGAGCTTAACTATTTTGGGAGCCTATTTAAGACATGCTTCGACCATGGAATAGGGTTGGAGGCACTATTGTTGTAGTGACATATTATGAAGTTGAAAGAAACAGCGTTCTGAGAGGCAATATCTGATATTTGCGTCCAAATTGTGCTTTGATGGAATAAACCTGCTATTATTTTTGATTGTAGAATGTATTGTGAATAGAGTAAAAGCTTTTTGTGCCATCCATTTGTTTTTGTGATTCATTTTCATCCTTTTTTTGTAAATAGTTTGATTTCTTTCTTTTTCTGGCCTGAATCAGGCAATTTTGAGAAAATGGAGTGCTAGAGCACTTTCCTACTGTACAAATTGTATGGCCCTTTGGGAATAGTGACTAGGCTCCATGAGTGTAAATATGGTAGGTTTTAGTACTTGTGAGAGTGCAAGAGCTGCTAGCAATGTCTTGCCCTAAGCGAGCCAAGCAGAGTCTGGCTAGGGAAGACAAGGAGTAAAAGGCACATATTTTGCAGGGGTGTTAAGGTTTTGAAGAATTTCCTTTTGGAGGATTTAGCTGAGGTTCTTGGCAAGGTCTGGTGGTTAGGAGGAGGTTCCATCAACTCAGCTAGTGTGAGAAAACTCTGACAGTCTGGAAGCAGCCTGTGAAAGGCTTGTAAACCCTAGTCTTAGGTCATTTTCAAGAATTGGCTTTGTACGGCTGGGAAAGGCCCAAAACCCCAAAAATATTGGAGAGTTAGACAAATGAACCAAGGATATCAGAGAAATAATGGGGTGTTCTTGTAATACTTTAGAAAAAAGACCAGATTACTCGAGGTTGGAGGCCTAATAGGGGCTCTTGGCTAGTAGCCCTTTTAACCCCAAAAGAGGGTTTTGAGGAAAGCGACCTGAAATTGGAATCTTGTGATTGAAGAAGAACCCTAAATAGGCTACTTTGAATCTTTTACAACATTTTTACACCCCTACAAGAACCTAGCTAAAGGTTGAGGGTATTTGGCCTTTAAGGAAGAATAAGGGTCAAGGGTGAGCATGTGGCAAAGCACCAAGGTTGGCTCGGTAGAAGGAAAGAATGTTGATAGTGGGGTTGGTCAATAGGAATAGTGGAACCTATACCTGAGGTAGGACCACAAGGATAAGGTGGAAGAGACACCTAGGAGTTCTTATGAGCAAGGACTCAGAGCATGGGGCAGTGAGTGCCTCATCCAACCCTACCCTATCACCTAATGACCTTGAGCTTCCTCATGCTCCTTAAACTCCAAATGAATGTCCTCCTCATGTTGTTGATATCATTGGAGAAGATGATGATAGAATGAAAAAGTTCTTCAATTCATGCCTTGATAACCTTGAATCCAATGCAACCTTTTACCCATCCATGAAGTCACAAGATCTTCCTACTATTTCACCTCTTGACATGTTTGATTACTTACATCCTGAAATCACTGAAGGACCTAAGTTCCCCTCAATAGGTGGACCTAGTTCCTCTACACAACCACATCCTCAACCATTCTATGATCACAAAGTTACAAACACACCCATCATCCTTAAAGAAACATATGGTAAAGGCTTTACTATCTTAAGCAAACAAGGATGTGATACAACAACCAAACATGACATTCACCAACTTCTTAAACAAAAACCAACAGAAGAAAGCACAATAGGAGTAGGATATCAAGATCATCCTCATGATGACAAGCCTCCTTTTGAATATTGGAGACGTTGAGATGATGGTACAATGATCTTTGATTTTCCTCCTAATTTGAACATTCTCCTTCCACATGAACAAACATTACCCTATTCTACTGACAAGGAAGCTAGGATCCCCATGGGTCCTCTTCCCCCTTCCATTCATGAAAAAGGAGAATCTAGAAAATGAAAACAACCTTACAAATTGAAAAAAATCAAGTTTCCTACCCATCCCCCACCTAAATGTGAAAGGAGACTTCAATTGCTTTTAAACAAAGGCCTTATACTCTTACCACCTATGAATATTTTGGACATCCTTCCTAAAGACTCTAACATACCATATTGCAAATATCATTGTGTTTTTTGGAATGGAACCGATGAATGTTAGACATTGAAGGACATACTAAACAAGTATCACTTCAATGATATTGATTGCTTTCCTATCATCCCTTAAAACAAAATCCCTCATCATGCCATAGTTGTAGAATTTTCTATTCTCACTATTGCATGATTTTTCCTATCACCCACCTCGGCTCATACTTGCCTTACACTCAATGCGAGGAAAAAAAAAATTAGCCTTGTCCTCATAATACATTTGTCCTTTGTTTCTTAACTATGTTTTTCACCTTTCATTTATACTACTTGAGATTGAGAATCCAATAACTCAGTTAATGGTTGACTCTCATTTGCATTACTAGCCCCCTCTACATTTGGTGTGCTTTTATGTGTGTATCATGTTGCCCCATCATGTGTTCTTGATGTTCTCTATCTCTTGTGGCATTCCTCTATTTGTACCTCTATTCTTATATCTATCATACATTTCTTTTTCCTTTTGGTTTTTGTTTTATGTTCTCCTTATGGGGATGATGCAAAGTGTTGAGATGCCCTATGTATCTTCCCTATTGATCCAAATGGTCATTTTTCTTTTTCCCTTTTTTTTTGTTTTCTCCTTTTTGGGATGATGCGAAGCATTGAGATGCCCTATGTCTCTTCCATGTTGACCTAAATGGTCCCTTTTCCTTTTTACTTTATCTTTTTCTTATGTTTTCCTTTTGGGGATGATGCAAGGCATTGAGACTGAAATGTATCTTTCATGTTGAACCAAAAGCTTTTTCTTTTAATTTTCCTTTCTTTTCTCTTGTGTTTTCCTTTTGGGGATGATGCAAAGTGTTGAGACCACAATGTCTCTTGCATGTTGACCCAAAACATACATTATTTTTCTTTTTCTTCACTCTCTTTGTGTCATTCTTTCATTTCTATGTGCTTTGGGGAATGATGACAGTTCTTAGCTCTTTCATAAAAAAATTATAGAAATGAACATACTAACCCCAAATCCATAGATCCCTTATGTGTTTGGTGTGTTCCTTTCTGGGGGGAACTCTACTTTCTTTTTTTTCTTTTTCATTTGCTTGAAGTAGTCTTACTACGAAACATATGGCTTGGCATAGGGCTTTCCAAGTTGTCTCTTATGTCTTGCTTTTCTTTTTGCATTTTTCCTTCACTACTTTAAAGAAATTGCTCATAGAATAGTGTGTAGCAATTTCTTTAAAGGGGGGGCATACACTGGCATCATTTCTTTTGTATTCTTGGTTCTTAGTGCAACCTTGTAACTTTTTGGATGACATTGGGTGTGATGTCCTTCATAGGTGTGATCTATCTTAGCATACTACATTCCTCTTGGTGGCTTGATGCAACGTATTGCATCCCCTAAGTTGTGAATATTCTATTCTTTGATCTATCCTCTCTTGGAGATATTAGACATAATGTTCCCTAAGTGATAGACCTTGCATGAACTTAACAAGACTCATTACATTCCTCTTGGTTGCCTAATGTGACGCACTGCATCCCCTAAGTTGTGAATATTCTATTATTTGATCTATCCTCTCTTGGAGATATTAGACATAATGTTCCCTAAGTGATAGACCTTGCATGAACTTAACAAGACTCATTTAAACATCTTTTGCATCTTACATTTTTGCATTTTAAATTTTACATCTTTGTCACCTTTCATAATGCAACTTGCATGCCTATGGTACTATCCTCGTTGTTCATGACTTCTAAGCATACGAAAATTTTCTTGTCTCATGAAGCACAAACCAAAATTTTCATTTGTGGTGCCTTGTTAAAGTTATTAGGAGGTATAACTTTGATATGGTTGAGCAGGAAGCCCATTCTTTGGCACGACTTTCCCCATAGCCACCTATCTATTTGTGAGTGCATACCAACTAGCATATGTATTTCACCTTTTGGGCCTTCTCACCTGGAAGACCACCATGGTTCTGATGTCGTAGAGTGAGTATGCATTTTCTTTTTCAAACAAATAGCCTAGATCTTATTCACAACTAGTTGAACAAATGATCGAAGCTTAATCCGACTTTTCCTTTTCCCCATCTCTCTCTCATTCTCTTTCACACTCATGTTCCTTTTTTCTTATGTTTATTTTGCCATGGGATCTTCATCCTGGGGGATTAATCATCCCTCTTGATTCTTTTCATTCCATCTTACTAGCATAAGTGCATTTGGATCCTTCTCGATATGCATGGCTACTTTAGTGTGAATTTGAAGCAAGTTCATCCTCTCACTAAAGTGGGGGCTAAATGTACCCTAGAAAAATGGATCATTAACATTTTCATGGTCTTTCAGTTCTTTCTCTCATGATACTTGACTTACTTTTCTTTGATTTAATGGTGCAATGTAACTTATGCATTCACATTAGGTCCTTAACATTCAGATTATGATGTCTTGTGAAGGTGTTGTGAAGTGGTATAACAGATTTCTACACTTGTATAGACTCTTCTCATTATAATTCATCTAAAAATCACCCTTTTATCACTTATCAAGTCCTATTTCAAAGTGTTGTAAAGTCTTGTAACAAGCTTTCATGCTTTTCTAGGGTTTCTATCACTATTTACATCTTTCTTATGCCTTATTTGGCCCCTTTATACACTCATAAGCCTTAATTAAGTCTATTTTTAAATATAAACCTAACAAAAAACATTAAATACAAGATAATTCCTGGCACCCACTTACAAGCCCAGGGTGGGACCCATTCACCATGGGTGGAAAATGAGTCCCTCTTGGCTCCAAATTCATAATAATTCAAATTTTATTTCGGGTTTTTATTCAAAAATGCCTTATGTCAGCCTGTGATAAGGTATTATTAGGTTATTAGGGCAGAAATGTGTATAAATAAGTGTTTTTCCATCCATTTTACACCTAATTCATCAAGTTCACTTGCATTCCCTCATTCAACATCAATTAGCATTCAATCACTTTGCATCATTCAATCAAGCATTCATCAAGTATCTTGCAGCAGCCATTGACATATATTCAAATTTCTCCAGCAAGTTTGTGATGAGTTTAGTACATTTTCATGTTCTTTATTCATCATTCCTTGTTTATTTAATTTCATTTATTCATTAAGGGTTTGATTACCAAAGTGGGATCTGACCAAGGAAAATCCCTATACCCTAACCCTTAACCATTCTTCCCCTTTTGCATGTGTGTTTGCAAGATTTTGTATGCAGATTTATCAACAAATTAGGTGTTGAAAGGTGTTCAAGAAGTCAACAAAGTGTTTCAAGTCAACTAAACCCTATTTCAAGCTTGGAGACAACCTATAGTCCATTTTTTGCAGATTTGACTCTGTCAACCTGACAAGAAGATAAGTGTAGATCTAGAGCTACAAAATTGACTTTTGATTTCATAGAATTTTTGAGGAGGACTGATTCAGGTTCAGTGGAAAATAAGTCCCACCTTAAGGCTAAAAAAGGTGTTTCTATCAAATTCCAGTTCCCGACAGTCGGAAAACAATTTTTAGGTGTTTTTGTTAGTAGCAGGACTGATTCACCATCAGTGGTGAATGATTCCCACTAGTGATTTGCAGTGATTTTACCAACATTCCATAATATTCTCAGGTCTTCAATCTACCTCTAGGTGCACTCTATTCATTCCCTTTCAATTTTGTGTTCATTTGTTCATGTTTTAGTTCATCCTTGCATACCTCACTGTGTTTTCTAATATTACATATTTCATAGGTTTTGCATTCACAATAAATCAATTTCAGTACTTAGTTGCATCCAAATCATTGCATTTATTATTAATAACATCACATAATCCTTTATTTTATTGAACCACCACAATTTTAGGGTTCTATCTCTCTCCTTTTAGTTGAAAGATCTTAAGAGTGCAAGAGAAGCTTATAGACACCACAAAATTGTTTGTTCACTTCTATATGTTGTACATTTTACAATTTATTTTCACTTTTGTTTTTTTTTTCCTTTTGGGGATGATGCAAAGCATTGAGACACCCTATGTCTCTTCCATGTTGACCTAATCAATCCCTTTTCCTTTTTACTTTGTCTTTTCATGTGTTTTTCTTTTGGGGATGACAGAAGGCATTGAGACAGAAATGTATCCTTCATGTTGACCCAAAATATTTTCATTTTATTTCACCTTTTCATTTTCTTTTCACTTGTGTTTTTCCTTTTGTGGATGATGCAAAGCATTGAGATTGCAATGTCTCTTCCATGTTGACCCAAAAATAACTTTATTTTTCTTTTGTTTTCTCTCTCTTTGAGTCATTCTTCCAATTCTATGTGTTTTGGGGAAATATAATAGTTTTGAGCTCTTTAATAAAAACATTGCAGCACTGAACATACTAACCCCAAATCCATATATCCCTTATGTGTTTGGTGTGTTACTTTCTGGGGGGCAACCCCCTTTTCTTTTTTCATTTAAATGATGTAACCTTACTCGGAAACATATGACTTGGCATAGGGGCTTTCCAAGTTGGCTCTCATGTCTTGTTTCATTTTGCATCTTCCATTTGCTACTTTAAATTAATTTCTCACATAACGATGTGTAACAATTCCTTCAAAGTGGGGGAGTTCATTGACATTATTCATTTGCATTCTTGATTCTTAGTGTAGCCTTGTTACTTTATACAATGCATTTGTCACTTTGTGGATCATGACATTAGGTATGATGTCCTTCATAAGTGTGATCTATCTTAGCATATTCCATTCCTCTTAGTGGCCTGATGTGACACACTGTATCCCCTAAGTTGTGAATATTCTATTCTTTGATTGGTCCTCTCTTGGAGACATTAGGCACAATGTTCCCTAAGTGACAGACCTCGCATGAACTTAACAAGACTCCTTTGAAAATCTTTTTCATTTTACATTTTTGCATTCACATGGCCACCTTGCATAACACAACTTACATGCATATGGTACCATCTTGTTTATTCATGAGTTCTAATCATACAAATCTTTTCTTGTCTCATGAAGCATGAATTGACATTTTCCTTTGTCGCACCTTGTTAAAGTTATCAGGAGGTATAACTTTGATATGGTTGAGTGGGAAGCCCATTCCATGGCATGACTTTCCCCATAGCCACCTATGTTTTTGTGAGCACATACCAGCCAAGCATATGTTTCTCAAATTTTGGGCCTTCTCACCCGGCGGACCACCATGAGTTTTGTCACCCTAGAGTGAGTGTGCATTTTCTTTTTCAGACAAACATCATGGATCTGATACACAACTTGTCAGAAAAACAATCAAAGTTTGGTCTGACTTTTCCTTTTCATCTTCTTCTGCTCTTTCTCTTTCATATGTGTGTTCCTTCGTTCTTATGTTTAATTTTCCATGGGATCTTCATCCTGGGGGATTTATCATCCCTCTTGATCATTTTTATTCCATTTTTCTAGCATAAGTGCATTTGGATCCCTCTCGATATGCATGGATACTTTAGTGTGAGTTTGAAGCAAGTTCATCCTCTCACTAAAGTGGGGGCTAAATGTACCATAGAAAAATGGATCATTGAAATTTTCATGGTCTTTTAGGTCTTTCTCTCATGATGCTTGACTTACTTTTCTTTGATTTAATGGTGCAATGTAACTTATGCATTCACATTAGGTCCTTAACATTCAGATTATGATGTCTTGTGAAGGTGTT
This sequence comes from Sequoia sempervirens, assembly GCA_007258455.2. Lineage (NCBI taxonomy): Eukaryota > Viridiplantae > Streptophyta > Pinopsida > Cupressales > Cupressaceae > Sequoia > Sequoia sempervirens. The sequence goes on from VDFB02000017.1 coordinate 486,118,555, forward strand.
GTGAAGTGTTGTAACACATTTCCACACTTTTCTAGACTCTTCTCATTATAATTCATCTAAAAATCACATTTTTATCACTTATCAATTCTTATTTAAAATTTTTGTAAAGTCTTGTAACAAGATTTCATGCTTTTCTAGGGTTTCTATCACTATTTACACCTTTCTTATGCTTTATTTGGCACCCTTTATGCACTCATAAGCCTTAATTAAGTGTATTTTTTAATGTAAACCTAACAAACAACATTAAATGCAAATTAATTCTTGACACCCACTTACAAGCCTAGAGTGGGACCCATTCACCATGGGTGGCGAATAAGTCCCTCTTAGCTCCAAATTCAAAATAATTCAAAATGTCTTTCTGGTTTTTATTCATTAAGACCTTATGTCAGCCTATTATGTTGTATTTTCAGGTAATTAGTGCATAATTGTGTATAAATAAGTGTTTTTCCATCCATTTTAACCCCCATTCATTTAATTATTCACCCATTCATCTCATCCATTCAACATCAATTATAATTCTTGCATTTAATTCATCATAGCATCATTCAATCAAGCAATTATCAAGCATCTTGGATCATCCATTAGCATATCTTTAGACTTCTTCAACAAGGTCTTGGTGAGTTTAGGATAGCTTCATGTTGTTTATTCACCATTCCTTTCTTGTTTCCATTTCATTTCTTTATCAAGGGTTTGATTACCAAAGTGGGATTTGACCAATGCAAATCTGTATACTCTGACCCTTAACCATTTTTCCTCTCTTGGCATGTGTATTTTCAGGTCTTGTAGGTATATTTTTCAAGGAAATAGGTGTTGGAAAGTGGTCAACAAATCATCAAAGTGACTCAAGTCAACTAAACCCTAATTCAAGCTTGGAGACAACATGCAATCCATTTTCAGTAGATTTGACTCTGTCAACCCAACAAGAATACAAGTGCAGATCTGGACCTATAGAATTGACCTTTGAATTTGAAAATTTTTGGAGAACTGATTCTCCATCAGTGACAAATGAGTCTCGCCTATAGGCTGGAAAAGTTGATTTTGTCAAAATTTAGTTCCTAGTAGTTAGAAAGTAGTTCCAGGTCATTTTACCAATAAGAGGATTGATTCGCCATCAGTGGTGAATGAGTCCCATTGGTGATCAACAATGGTTTTTTCTAGTTTCCAGAATCTTCCAAGATCAACACTCAACTTCTAGGTGCACTCTGTTTAACCTCATTCAGATTTTTTTACATTTCTTTATGTTTTTTGTTCATTTTTGCATACCTTGCTATGTTTTCAAATATTGCATATATCATTAGTCCTGCATTAATAATCAATCAATTTCATCATTTAGTTGCATTTAGATCATTCCATTTAGTCTCAATTCCATCTTGCATACCTTTTTTAAATGAAACACATCAATTTTAAGGTTCTATCTCTCTCCTTTTAGGTTAAAAACCCTAAGAGTGCAAGAGTAGTACATAGAACTACATCAAAAATCGATGGTTCACCTTTATCTTCCATCCTTGCATTCCACATTAGGACCATGCTTCCAACCTAAAATTTTCTTTCAATGGTCTTCTTATCCTATAGATGCTTGACTTGAAGCTAGATCTTTTCATTTCTTTTATGAGCTTCTCTTCTAATTTCGTCAAGCTTGGCTAACTCCTCCATTTTGTGCTATATTTCATCATAGATGGCTGTGTCATATTCTTGAACAAACTTGTATATTTTCAACAAGTTTTTGTGAGGTATCCTAGCTTATATCCCACATACAAGATTGAATGGGGATTTCCTAATAACCTTCTTGACAGTAGTTAGGTATCAGCCCATAATGCAAGCTATAATTTTGAATCCCATGCCTTTTTATTCTGCTCAGTCATCAGTTTGATGATCTTCATCAAACTCTTGTTGTTGGATTATGCTTTTCCATTCCCTTGAGGATGATAAGGAGATGAATACAAGATACATATTTCATGTTTACTATAAAAACTAGTGAATTCCTCTGATCTAAAACACATGACATTGTCATAGATAATCCTTTCTAGGACTCCAAATCTAATCAATATGTTATTCGTCAAAAAATCAATCACTACTTTACTTGTTTCTTTCCTTGTGGATATTGCTTCCACCCACTTTGTAAAATAATTTGTTGCACAAGTATCCAAGAGTGTCCCCCACTAGACTTCTCTAACATTTCACCAATAAAGTCAATGCCCCATTGTTGAAAAGGAGCTTGAATCAAAATTAGTCTAAAGGGAAGATTACCTGAGAAATTCACCTTTCCAATGAATCTTTGGCATGCATAACATTTCTTAACAAACTTTTGAGATGCATCCTTAAAATTAGTTGGCCACCAAAATCCTATTTTCAATATTTTATGAGCAGTGGTCTTGCCATATAGTGACCCCCACATGCTCCATTATGCATTTCATTTAGAATTTCTTTTGCTTGATCTCCATCCACACATCTTAGCAATACACCCTCTAGGCTTCTCCACTAGAGTTCATTATCAATAATGATGTATTTAATATCCTACAACTTTAGAACTCTTCTCTCATTATTAGGCATGCCTTTAGGTCATTGCATAGTCTACAGGTATTCTACAATTCTTTTGTACCATCCACAAGTCTACATGTCATACATAGGTGCAACATTTTCACATTCTACTTGATTTATCTAGTTTGCTTCTAAGTTGGTCTCATCCACCAACTTATCCAAACCTTAACCTCTTACCAGTATTGTAATATGGATATCAATATTGAACTCTTGGATCCTATTGATCCATCTACATCTTCGGCCTATGGTCTCTTGCTAGGTAAAAATATCTTTAATTGTTGCACTTGGAACATATGCTACCACAATTTCTCCCATCAGATATATTCTAAAAAAATTTATAGCCTTAACTAATGCATAGTCCTACTTTTCTGTTGCATCATACTTAAGTTCACCAGTCTACAAAGACTTGCTAAAGAAAGAAATAGGCTACTCAAAGCCTTCATTGTTCTTCTCTAGTAGTATTGTTGTCACAGTATGAAACAAAACAAAAGTAAATAATTGAAATGGCTTTGAGTAATCTAGAAACTTGAGCATAGGAGCCTCCTTGATGGCATTATTTATAGCTTCAAAATATTTTGAGGGCTCTTCTTTCCATGCTATCTTTTCACCTTTCTTTAACATTTTGGAGATGGATTTGACAATCTCAGTAAAATTAGTGACAAATCTTATCACAAAATTACTTTACCCAAAAAATGATTGAATCCCCTTTGAATTTTTAGGATGTGGAAGTTTTTCTATTGCTACCACATGTTTAGGATCAATCCTAACCCCATATTTAGAGACAACTTCCTTAACCCAAAAACTACATTTCTTAGGATTCAAGGAAATTCCATATTCCAATGCTCTAATAGATATCTTCTCCAAATGTGAACAATGATCTTCTTCCTTCTTGCTATGTGTAGTCAATTTATCTTGGTATATAGCTAGGAATAAATCAATGAAATTAGCAAATGCCACATCCATGGCTCTCTGAAATGTTGCACCAACATTGATTAAATTGAATGTCATTCTCACATACACATAGGTTCCCCATGGTCCAGTGAATGCAGTCTTATACTATTCAGATTATTTTACCATAACTTGGTTGTATCCTGAGAACCCATCCATCATCAATAAAAATTTACACCCTATCACCTTATGTAACATAGCCTCCATATTAGGTAGTGGGAAATTGTCTTTCAAGGATAATACATTCAAGTTTTTGAAATCCACACAAAGTCTCAGGTCACCATTCTTCTTTCAAACTAGAACTAAATTAGTAACCCATGAAGAATGCCTTATAGGCTTGATAATACTTGCATCCCTTAACTTCACAAGTTATTCTTGAATTTTAGGCTGCAATGTTGGATTTATTGGTCTCTGCTTCTGCCTAAAGAGTTTGGCATCTAGTTTCAAAGGTATCTCATGCTAAAAAATATCTTCCCTATAAGCTTTTAGGTAATCATATGACCAGGAAAACATAATTCTATATTTTCTTAATAGGGAAATCAACATGGTTTTGATATGTGGTTTCATTTTCTTCTCTATATATACCTTCTTGGGAGCATTCTCAATTCCAAGACTAATTTCCTCTAAATATTCCCTATGGGAAGATGTCTACTTAACATTTTTCTTATTAGGGCCATCAAAAACCCTTTCTAATGCAACCAACCCTTTGGGAATCTTGTTAGTTTTCAATTGAATAACTTCATTCCCAAATAGTGTTTCTTTACCATCAACTTCCATCATCAATACAGTGCAAAAAAATCAAAATATCATTATCATCATCAAATACTTTCCAGTTGCAAATATTATTAGGCACTATAGGTTGGGTTTGCACCTCTATTTTTCAAACTTCCATCAAAAGGGACATCATCCAGTCTGATGCCAAGTTTTGCTAGCAAATTCTTCCTCACATTATTTCCCCTTTCTAGCCAGTCAATATTAAAGGCATTAAAAGCTTCTATGGTATCCCAAGCAACATTCCTATATTGCTTAAGTCTTGTATTTTTGGAAATGAATTTAGACCTAACTTGGGATATCACTAATTCAGAGTCGCCCAATACTTTTAGCATTTTAATAATACTGATGCTAAAATTTGGCAATGTAACAACCTTTATGGGAAACTCAGTTAATAGGGGGGCCAATTGTGTTAAACTTTATGACCTTCAAGTTTTTAAAGAAGCTAGCTTCTTCTATAATTAGGGTTTTGGAATGGGAAAAGGAAGAAAATATAAAAAATAACAATCTAACAAAAGGTGATGCACCAAGATTTAGATGTAAGGCATGATAAAACTATCTTTTAGATGTGATTTAAGGGTCTGATTAGCAATCTGCTATGTACTAGAATAACAGAAATCAAAGACAAAGACCTGAACAATTCATCTAATGACATAAAATAATTATCACACACATTAACTAAAACTAGGATTCAAAAACATGATCTAAACCAACAAACCTGTATTAAAATCATAGAAGTTCTGCAAATGAACAATTCAAGACAATAATGGCACAATATAATGTTTTATCAAATAGCTTAAGAAAAATAGAAAGGTTGAACAATGGCATAGTCTGATAGTCTCGTAAAATAACCTAAAAGAAATACAAAAGGCCTCGTGTCTTTCCCTAATTTTTCTATATCTTCTAAACCCTTCTTTCGAAGAAAGAAGTAGTATATATAGCTAAATATCCCACCACCTAAAGGGCCAGTAACAAAAAATATCCCATATCTCGAGCAATGATGCCTACAACAATGATTTCCTTTGGTTATTGCAATAAAAAATACTTAGGCCATAGAACATGGCCGTTCTCCAACTAGATGCATCCCTTGCAAATGACAATAGTGGTCCCAAAACAACCTCATGTAGACAAGTGTCACTTCCCAATGGAGGCAGTTAGAACACATGATAATATGTTACAGCTTGTTATTCACTCCATTCTTCCCTTCAATAGAACCCCTGCTAAAGAGACGTGTGGCGGAAGGTCATAGCTCGTGGTTCATTTCTTCCTTTCTACCATGAAAGCTTGTGTTGGGAAGACACGTGATGACATTATTTACTTTCAGTGCTGACTGTGGGGTTTTCCAAAAAGTGTATGTGGTGAAAGCTATGTGGGACACAGACAAGGCCTAACTAAAAATTGAAGGGAAGTAGCCTTGAAGTGCTCTCAATTATGACACATGGAAGCATGCCAGGAGCCAATAGAAGAGTGAAGGAAGAAATCACTATGAGGAGAACCTGGTGGATACGTGGTAGCAGCCGATAGAGTTTATCAAAAAGAGGCCCAATTGAGAAGTGAAGTGTAGCATTTCAAACATATGAGGTGCGGGCTGGTATTTAGCAAAAACAAAACCACCCAAAGGGAGCTCAAGAAATTTTATATTCACATATTTTGGCGACTACTAGGGGTGTTTTTCCTGGGAAATGAGGAACCCAAAATTTTCTCTGGCTTACAAACTAGAGCCCCATCCATAGGGTGACAAAATTAAAGCTTAGAGAGAGCGGCCTCCAGAAGCAGCCATTCAGCCTCAGATGGTTTTGATATGTCAAACAGATTCTCTTGTGCTCTACTCAGATCAATCATTTCCTTGTAAGGCAGTGTCATGAATATCTCAAACTCAAACTCAAGTTGGAAGAGTAGTCACACAATCTGATGGGTGACACAGGTTCAATATCCACTTTGGTAGGGGTTGACTGAAGCTCCAAAAAGTGAATGTTTCCTACTACTTCTCTTATATCCTTGTTGCAATCTAGTCCACAGTAGCCACTGAGTCATTAGAAAGAAATGGGGAGGGTAATCCCATCTAGGTTAGCTAGGAGAACCTAGCATGTATGTTGTTCATAGTTTGGTCCAGTTTGGCAGTGCACTCACTAGCATGGAGGATAGTCGAGTGGTAGTAGATGAACTTGTTCACCGTTTGGTGGTAGCCTTCCAATCCTCGATCCCTACCTTTTGTAAGTTCTCATTTGATACCATGTATAGCCTATCTAGTAGCTTTTTTTCCTTAAGAACCATCTCTGTGATGACCTATGGGAACTGATCAATTGCTCTGTGAACTTCCCTACCCAAGCTTGTCACCTCTGACATAAATTGGAGTGTTGGCTATAGTGTCAAGCAGAAGGCCTTAACCTTTTCTTGATATGAAACATATAGTTGTTGAGCCATTGGAATGAGGTCTAGATGGGTAGTAGGGTCCTGGGGAACACTCCTTAGAAGGACAATCTTCACATCTTTGGATTTGATATTCTATGTCAGTTTTGTGATCCTTTTTTTTGTAGATGAAAATTGCTCTGACAAAGTCCTCCATTCGATGAGCCATTTTTCTTTAGCGTATCTTTTGTTCACCAATTCTGCCTCAAGGGAAAGCTTCATCTCTTAGAGCTCCTTCTCTAATTGGGCCTTTCAGTTCCCAAAGTCTACATCCCTCTATTTCATTTGTTGCTTGAATTGAGCACTCTATCGTTCAAACTCCTCACTCTTTTGTTGCACCACATGCTCCACCAGAGCTAACTTGTTTTGATAGTCTTGGGTCCTCTCCCACAACACATCAACCAAGATGGGGTCAATAGATTGGAACTTTGCAAGTTCCTCTCAAAGTTTGTTCTACTCTACCTGTGCTGCCTACGCTCTATCTGATAAGCACACAATTTATGTATCCATCACTTTTTCCTTTGCCAGTAGGACCTCAACCCTATCCTTCACAAGTTTCAACTCTTCTTCTTTCTTATTTAGTTAGTGACCAGACTTGAGGAAGTCAGTGGTCACCACCCATTGTGTTTCTTCCATGAGCTCAACTTTTCCCTATAGTCAGGCTATGCTCAAATTGAGTCCCATGGTGAACATGTTGTAATCGTCGGGTTGCATCTCCCCTTGTATTTTGATGACATTTGAATACATGGTTGCAAAATGGATTGGTTTTTGAGCTTCATTGAAAATAGTATACACCTACAGCTTCACCAGCTTTTGGGCATCCTTGGCCTTTCACTTTTGGCTTCTGAGAGCCCACGCTTCCATTTTATTATCACCCTACACCATAAATTGGGTTGGTGACTGAACTAGCTTGCCTGTGAAAGGTGCACTAGGGGGTAGGGTGAAAGGGAACGTGAGGGTAGTGGTATTGGATGTTTTATTCTTTGGGGGAGTGACTATCTATGGGGAGAAAGGAGGGATGTACCAAAGCTAGGTTTGTGACCCAGCAAGAGGACTCATCAGGTGTTGTGGCAATAGCGGAGTCGTGACAAACTCCACTTGGTGAGAGAATTAAGTTGGGCTCAATATAGCAGTAGCAGGAGGGGTGTCAATAGTGGTTGTGGATGCAAAGGGAAAAGAGATAGAGAATGTGAACTGGGCAATAGCAAAAGGTGAAAAGGTTCACGAAGGAGTCAAGACAAATGGCCTCACCTGGGATAACTGGGAGAAACCTCTCGTGACCACTACGGCATAAGCACAAAAAAGGAAGGGTTGAAAATTGTAGTGAGTGGTGCCACAGATATAGCAGGGGACACCAAAGATTACAAAGTAAGAGAAGAGGGAGAAAAATTTACCTGTTGTCTGGATGATTGTGGCTCCTCGCTCACCATAGCCTCCTAGCTTGTTGTGGGTTCTTGGGAACTCTCACCAAAAATTGCTTCTATGCACTATCATTTAATGGGAGGGGATTCCTCCACCTCTATAGTTTTCAACTATTATTGAGTCATTCTTGTCCTTACTACAATCTAGGTGAGTGTCCGCGAGGCTCTTGATATTTTCATCCACACATTTGAAGCAACCTGGCTAGGTGACTCCATCGCCTTCCTCTTTTGTTGAGTGGAGGTCGATGACACTTTTGATTCCTTTTCCTTTCCCTTCTCCATATGTGTTTTGGACTCCTTACCAAAGTCAGCGTCCTTGTTAGCACTCACATCAGAATCCATTTATGCATCATTATATAATTTATCAAATTGTTCATCCAAATCCATGCTTCCATAAGGGGCCTCGAGTTGTTTGATCTTTTTGTGGTACACCCAAAAATATCTGATTCTTTCCTCACTCTATCCTTCTTTTCTTGATAACCTGCTTCGAAGGTTGGCTCCCATTTTGTGCTTCTCATCATACTTCACCTTAGTGAAGTAGAACTTAAGCCATGTCAGCCTACTATTGTCTATAGGAATGTGAATCAAGTCAACCAATAGATCATCCAGATATTTCAGCAAGTTCCTCCTCTTTTCCCAGTAAGGTTGGGGGTTGTGCACTACCTTGACAAATTCATTTGGCAAGTTATTTTGTTGGTTGTAATTCTATTTGTCACAAATCATCACTAACCCCAGATGAGCCAACTTATCTTCTAGCAACTTGTGTGTCTTCCTTTTGGCCATTACCATGGTTTTAAAGCTTAGCGAGCAGACAAAAAATCCCTTCTTCTTGGTTGGTACTCCACAAAAGGTGTAGTCGATAATGGATACTTGCTAGAACATTTCAAGGGCTAGCACCCAATTTGTGACACATGTTGGAAGGCGAAACGGTTCCCCAATGAAACCGCACATCCAGATGAATGTGAAATCTATTCTGAGAAACTAGTCACATTTGGGAGTGAAGTTCTACATATACCATGTCTCCTTGGTGATCCAATCAATACCATCCTCCCCTCTCAAATCTTGTAGAATCGGAACCAAGAAATAATCCAAGAGTGCATAATAGTCCTAAGTAGAGGAGAGGAGATGAGTCCATATAGAAACTAGCCTTCTTTTTCCCAATTCATCAAAAATATCCAACTTCACATGTTTCTTGAAGAAATCAGTGTTTTGATGGAAAAACATATGGGAAAGGAAGGAAGGAAACTTGAACCTGTGTTGCATTTTGTAGTCTCTTATTTTCCCTAGCCTCTCATCAATGAGGAATTGTGTGAACTCATACCAGAAAAAGGAATGTTACCTACATAACTAAAACCCTAGACCCAACTGAAACTCTTGCACATACTTTTCAGTGTCTAGGCCACAAACAAATACCATCATTGAGAAGGCTTCCTACATGTCCATAGGGAAGGCATTGTGCGGTGTTGAAATATTTGGTGGCTTTTTATGATCTTTCTTAGGCCTTTGGGTTTCTTTGTTATAAAAATCTAGATCCTTTTGTGTGGTTCTCCATGTTTCCTCCCCCTTTGCTGGATTGAATGGCTTTATCTTTTCTACTTTGGAACTTTGGTCGGGGATGGACAACATATTCCAGATAGTTCCTAGGAAAATATTAACCTTCAACTCTCACCCCATGATGGGGTTGGTGCTTGGGTTGAAATGGGACCATATATTGTGGAAGCCTACTGAGCCATAGCTTCTACGCCAAAGAATCTGGGTCACTAAATTTCTTCATCCTTTCACATGTTGCCTCCCTCAAAGACTCAGCATTCTTTGTGAGGATGGTATCATGAATATTATCACATTCCTCCTTGATTAGGCTCTAGTCCCTATAATTTTTGGGCTTGCCTAGGGCCCACGTGTTTACCCACTCTGGCTTCTCTGGTATACCAAGCAAAGTGTAAGAAACATCTTCAAAGAAATAGATGACTGATACTACATACATATCATCAAATAAGCTTTTCTTTGCCTCTCCTTGTGCCTTTACTTGTGCCTCTATTTTTGGCTCTGTTTGAGAACTTTCTACCATTTTCCTTCTACTAGAGACTTCTTAGATCAAATTTTCTATAATTTTCTTTGTCTCTGTCTGCACTCAAAACTCTTCCTCTAGGTAGTGTGCGTGAAAAGCATTCACAATGTTTATCCTTTTGCATGTGATACTTAGTTATTTCCTTCTCAGGGTGGCCAACAATGCTTACCTTTTAGCATCAAATTTGGCATGTACTACCAGTTATTTGCTCGTGCGAAATGAATTACTTGTCATTTTGAAATGAAAAGAATTCATAATGACCTTTGGTAATGATGTCCTCTAATGTGGTTTTCTTGGAACTTGAGCCGTCAATTTGAGGGAAACTTATGCATTTGTATGTTGTGGTAATTAATATCCTAAAAGGAATGATTAAGCCCAAATATGCAATAAGTGCTTGAAAAGATATGCGTTCTTCTTTGGAATTCAAAAAACACCTGCAATGTGACTCCTTAGCACTTAGCCGTAGAGACTACAACTAAATATTGTCACCAGCTTATGCTAATTAATTATCTCCTATTAATCCTACACACAGCAAATTGTACCTAGCAGATGCAACTGGGTGGGAAATTTGAGCAATCCCTGGTGTGATTTTCAAGTTGGTACTCAATAAGCATCATGCTTGTGGTATGCAAATTACCATGCATATCCTGGATATTTCTATAAATAGGAACTTAGGCAATAGCAAAATCACACTTAGCAATTTTAGCAAAATTGGTAATGGGAAATTGGCTTAGAATTTATCATTAGCAGTTGCATACAATTTGCATAGAGCTTAGACTTAGGAAGTTTGTGTAGACCTAGGCACTATGAAAACTCTAATTAGGTTAGTTTGCAAGAAATCCTAGATGGCTTTCCTTGGTGAAATCTCAACTAGGTGTCTCAAATGAATGACCAAGAATTAGCATTCTCTAGCCATTATAATAATGAAGTGCATTTTGGGGAGGGACTGCATTGATTATGATGACAAGTGCAGAGTTAATACTAGTGTAAGCTCTCACTTTGTGGCATCCATGTTCGACATCCAGGTTCCCAAGCCATGAATTCTCTGCCTGGTGCTTGAAATATTTTTGAAGAAGTATTTAGGTGGCCTCAGAGAGGTGGTGGCAAATTTTGTGTTTGGTATAGGCCTTCCAATGGCAAGTGACCTCTGGATTGCATTGAAGAAGATGCAGTAGTACAATGGGTGTCGTTCCTGAGTGTTTTTTGCATCCAATCATAAGAACAACATCGTCAAAGGGTCACCTATGCATGCCACTTCCTATTTCTCTTGTACAACGTGGTCCCTTTCTATGACATCGACTAGTACACCAACCTCAGGAACTTGGTGTTCACTTCGTTGTTCACCATTGCTCCCACAAATGTCATTGTTGGTCCTGATGTCATCCTTGTTGATGAAATAATCCCAGACATTATTGTTGATGCTTCCCTTGTTCCTACCCATGACTGAAACTTTATGCTTTGAGAAATCATCCTTTTGTGAATATGTTTTGTATATGCGTGCCTAGAAAAAGGCTTTACTGTAGCTATATATAAATAAGATACAACATAGATAAAGATATAATCTAAAAGCATGGTATTTGAGCCATTTTGACAATGTACTTATTAAAGTATATATAAATATAATAAAAATATAGCTTATGTTAAAAATTATATCTCCTTTTTCCTAATGTTCTGCAATGTGGGTTTTCTTTTTCTTTTGTTGTTCCTCTACTTCATAGGTTGCTTTGTAGTTCTCCCTACCCTTTGTAATAATCGGTTCCATTTGTTTATGCTCCCTCACACTGTAGAATTTAATTATTGAAAGACCAGCTAACAAAAAAATGAAAGAAAAGTAATTTCACTACTCACATATTTACATTGGTAGAATAATTTTGAAGCTTAATTGAATAATTTTAGGTGGATTCCATTAACATGAATCCCCAATCCTTCTTGCTCCATGTTTTCCAATTCAAATGCATTATGTTGCTTGCATTGAATTATTTTGAAAAGCCCTTCCTAGAGGTTGTCAAACTTCTCGTGTTGGCCTAGCTTTACAACCCTTTCATTGAATTTTAGCACTAGGTCCCTGCACTTTAGACCTTGGTCCGAAGCTTTCTTCTCAAACCATCTCTTAACCACCTGCTGGTAGTTGGACATGGCTATCAGGGCCTTTTCCCTTTTTTCATGTATTTCCATCAACTCGGCCAACCGCACCTCCCTGGCAGTGTTTTATTCTATCTCAAGAGATTTGAGCAATTGTAGTGTCAAAATCTCCATGGAGATCGGCAATAGCACTTCTTTTCCATACACTAGCTCATACAGCAAAGTCTTGAGGACTTGCTTAGGAGTTATGTGGTCCGCCCATAGCACTACTCGAAGGTTTTTATGGCGTTCTCATTGGTGTTCTGACCCGATTCTTTTGATGAGTCAAACTATTTTTTTGTTAGTTGACTCATCCAAGCCATTCCCCTGCAAGTAGTAGTTTCACAATGTTTTCAAGAATATTTCATGTGTGAGTGTGAATTGACATACCTTAGAGCCTAGAAAAGCCTTGGCATTATCGGAGATGATGGTTTTGGGTAGGTCGAATCTCATCACCAGTTCCTTGAGGATGTCCACTATCTCCACCTTCATCGTATTCTTCAAGGGCATGGCTTCAGTCCACTTCGTGATGTAGTCAGTTTCTGTTAGAATCTATTTGTGTCTGGCACTACAAGTGGGATTTATCATTCTGATGAAAGTAGGCCCCCATTGTGCAAAAGGCTCATCAACCACTATCATATTGAGAGGCATCACAAAAAAAATTCTTCATCCCGCAAAGAATTGGCATTCCTTGCACGCTTTTACCAGGGAGTATCAGTCATTGAATAGCATAGGCTGGAAGTACCCAGTGCACATGATTTTGATGGCAGTGGTCTTGGCTGAGAAGTGCCCACCCATAGGACTATTGTGGAAAGTGTTGAGAATCCTCTTCACTTGCTGTGTGGTGACACACCACAATAGAATGTCGTTAAATTTCCTTTTGAAAAGGACCCCTTTGATGAGCACATATCCACTATTCTATAGTTAGTATAATCTTCTCTTCTGAGAAGGGAGGCGCAGCAGGTATTTTCTGGTATGCATGAACCTTACTCTATCCATTAGCTAGCAACCTTTAGATTCTGACTCATTGGTTAGAACCAATTTTGGTCGCTCTTCTTTAGCTGTCATTTCTTCGTCATGCACCAAATATTCTTGCATTCCTCTTCCTCATATGGTCTTTGTAGGCTTGACCTCAATGTCATATTCAAGGATCTTAGTGATCCAACTAGCCCTCTTTTTGGTGATTTCTCCATCCATGATGTACTCACGCACACTAGAATGTGTGACATAAACAATCACCTTATTGCAAGATATTAGGTGTCAGAACTTCTTGAGTCCCTTAACAATTGCAAATGCTTGCCTTTTGATGAAGTTGTAGTTCCTCTCATATTCCTTTAAGGTCCGAGAGTGAAATGTTATTGGATGTTCTCCCTTGCCTTCATCATCCTTTTGAGTTAACACAATAGCAATGCTTGACTTGCTACTGAATACATACATTATGAAGTCCTTCGATAGGTCTAGATTGATTAGCATAGGAGCTAAGGAAATAGTAGCATTAACCTTCTTGAAGTCCTCTCTAGCTTATTTAGTCCATTTGAATAATTGATCATTTTTTAGCGTAAGGGTGATTGGTTTGATTATCCCTACAAAATCCTAAATGAATTTGCTCACAAAATTTACCTTCCACAGGAAAGATTGGACTCCTTTTTTGTTGATCAGTATAAGAATTTCTTTGATTGCTTTCACCCATTCAGGATCAATCACAATTCCCTCTTTGGACACTATGTGTCCCAATAGCTTTCCTTGCAACACTCCGAAGAAACATTTTTTTGAGTTCAAGGATACCCCAAATTCCTAGCATTTTTTAAAACCATCTCAAGGTGATGGAAGTGATCATCCTTATGTTTGGAGAAAATAGTCAAATCATCCAAATGGATCAAGATAATCTTGTTGATCAATTCACTAAAAGTGATATCCATGGCCCACTGAAAAGTGGCTCCCACATTTGAAAGGTTGAAAAGAATTTTAGCATATGCAAATGTTCCCCACTTGGTAGTGAACGTTGTTTTGTGTTAGTCCTCTTCTTTAACCTAGATATAATTGTAATCGAAGAAGCCATCCAACAAAGAAAACATTTCTAACCCTACCATTGTTTTCAAGATTGACTCCATAGAAGGAAGTGGGTAGTGGTCCTTTAGGGATGCTTTGTTCAGGTCTTAGAATTCAACACATAAGCGGATATCTCCATTCTTCTTTCAAACTAGAACTAGGTTGGATACCCATGTGTTGTAGTTAATAGAGAAGATGATTTGAGACAGAATTAGCTATGTTAGCTCTTGTGCCATCAATGCTTTGATCTTTACATTTATTGGACTCTATTTCTAGCGGACGGATTTTGTACCTTTCGTCAACTCTATTGTATGCCAGATGATGTCAAGATCATATTCCCTAAGGACATTATATGACAAGGCTATTACTCCTTGATACTTCTCATAGAAACTGATGAGCCTCTCCTTATCATGATGTGGAATGTCCTTCCCTACTTTGAGCTTTCTTCCATCTTCGACATGAAGTTCCGCATAGTCGCTTTTGTCCAATAAAAGCTTCCTTTTATCATTTCTTGCATCATCACAATCGAACAAGTTTTTGAGAGTGACAAGTCCCTTTGGCAGCTTATTGGACCTTAGCTGAATATTTTTTCCATTGCAGGCCTTAGCAATATTTGGTTGAAGTTGGTCGGAAAACTCTCTTAATTGTTGGATGAATGAGGCAATGTGTTCATCACTATCAAATACTTTCCAACTCTAATCATTATATAGAATCACCGGTCATACTATCACTCATACAAAGTGTTTGTTATGAATTAGGTCGAAGGTAAGGTCAAATAGGGATCCAATTGTGGCCATGCAATCTGCATCAATATTTTGTTCTTGGGGCACTATCTGGATGTTGAGGGCTTCAAAACCTTTGATCAGGTCCCAAACTCTATGTCTATAGGATCTCATGCAAACATTCCTTGTAGCAGAGACCCCTTGGACTTTGTTTACTACTAGTTCAGAATCTTTGAACACCATTAATTGCTTAATTCCCATCCACTCTGGAAGACTCAGACCTTGCACTAGGCCTTCATATCCAGCTTCATTGTTCGAACAAGTGAACTAGAAGTGAAAAGAATGAAGTGTCTTTTCATTGCACGAGGATATCAAACATATCCCAGCCCCTGCACCCACTTTGCATCTTGCTCCATCAAAGTGCAATTTCCATAGCTCTAAAGCTTGGTTACTTTTGGGTTCCTTCATGACTGTCGAAAGAACTTGATCTTCATCATAGATGACATAGGTGCCTAGCCTAGTAGCATGATAGTTGCTAAAATGGTCAGCATCTATATATTTTCTCAAGAGAACTTATTCTTGATCGGTTTGATCTTTGGTTACTTTTTCATCTTCTAGCAACTCGGTGCAATATGTTTTCTCCTTAGTGAAATAGGTATGAGTAGCCTCAAAGTTCATCATAGCTTCATCGGCCACATGTTTTGAATGCAGAGTTTTGGATAGTATTTTAGTTTTAGCTCCATGCTTGTTCCTAAGGATCAAGTGTGACCAATCTAGAGAAAGATACCCTCCTATCTTTGAAGTGAATTCTCGAGATAGGTAGAGACTGAACATAGGGGGAATGTCTATGATCACAGTATCTTGTGGAACTATGATGCTAGGGTGGGAGAAAAGAGTCAAGGGGATGTCTTTGATGACACCTACGATTTCAACTTTGTTCCCATCAAGCTACATAACCCCTCTCTTTAAAGGCTCATAGCTAAGTCCTACGGCTTCATCTGTCTACTTGGGAATGACTATAGTACTAGCACTAGAGTCAATCATGGCATTGTGCAATAATTTCTCTCCCACAATAAGGGTTAGGAAGAAGGGTTTCATTTTTGGCTTATCTCTAACCTCGGTAGGGGCTTCCTTTGCACTATTTGTGAGAACTTTGGTAGGAGTTGATTGATCAATATCCTTTCCTTTGAGTGATTTCTCTATTGGCTCAATGATTGGATCCTCCTGGAGAGCCTTCTATACCAATGTCTTCTATTTTGGAATGGCTAATATATCCCACAAGGACACATTATTGGATGATTTGTTCAATTGTTCCACCACATTGAATGGTAGCAGATTTGGAGGCTTCTATTCCTCATCTCTTGTTATAACAATTTCCCTTCATGGTGGACATTGTTGTGCCACTGCGGAGGTATTGGGCATCTGGTCAGAAGCACTTTGGGGCTGTAGACTAACTAGTTAAGGAACAACTGGTTCACCTATGAGTCTCCTCTTTGAATGAGTGTTGTAACTAAACTGTACTTGTGGTGCTTTAGTTCTAGATGCATCATTGGAAAACACCGCATCTTCTTCCATCCATGAGAAGAGTGTGTGATAAGGAGCAATATATGTTTCTTGCTCCAGGGACGTCCCTTGCATTTTCTCAATGAGCACTATGTTTTCCATTTATAGAGAGGCATATACATAACCTCCATGAGCTAATGTCACTCCTTGGTTATGCCGCTCTACCACATTTTATTGTAGATTAACACGTGGGAAGTTTCATGGCATATGTGATTCACCACAAGGGAAGCACCAGGGGTTGGTGTCATCAACTAAATTGTTTTTCCCTATTGTCAGCTCTCTACTCAAGCTTGGGTTAGCACTCTGTAATAGACAAGGAACTGGTACTATTTGATTAGTTGTCTGTTCTTATGGATTAGTGCAAGAGCCTCCTTAGAACGGGTTTTGTTGGTAAGAAGACCTTTTTCCCTAATAATTTTGATAGTTTGGCTTCAGAGTCACAACCTAGTTCTACTTGATGATAGTTATTTCATTGGCCATAGCCTGCAATATCTCCTTGACATTTCTTATATCATCCTTTGAAGAACCAAATGTAGAAGCAACATTTTGTGGTGTGTTGGGATACAAGTACATAGACTAGGGAGGAGAAAGTGCACTAGTAGATGACATCTCCTGGGCAGAAACTGATACTTCTAAGAATATAGGCATGGTGGGCCAGGGTGACAACTTCTCTGTATCTATTAGATTGTTCTTTATGTTGACTGTGACATTGTATACGTCTAGTAGCATGGTTCTTCCAAGAGACTAAATCATCATCGATATGTCGAGGTTGATAGATTTTAGGTAGAACATGAACGCCAACTCATCCGATGAGTAGATAGCAACTTAAATTCTCTACCAAGTTATATGGAACTGGGCATTGAAGTCAATCATTACTTCATATGTGCCCACTTTATGATTTTCAGCTAATGATATTGGGAAGACTTTTCTTCATCATTAGAGAGTCTTTCATAGAAAGGGTATCTGAGTTGGTCCCAAGTAGCAATTGTATTAGCTTGTAGGGTGTGGTACCAATCCAATGCTTTACCTTTGAAAGAGGTTGTGAACAACCTTAATGCTACATTTTTTTTTTGTAACTCTGTGCACCAAACACACATCTGTAACATCTTGCAAATGTTTGGATGGTGTTCTTGAGCAATCTCTGGTGAACTTAGGTATAATTTTAAAGTAGAGACCCGAATAGGGGCCCAAACGATGGGTGCTACAAGAGGACTCTTGGCATCCCATGCCACATAATTTTTGTTAGCAATGGGCAACATGGCTAGCATAAGGGGTAGAGAGAGCAGAACGTTCACTATCTGGGTTACAACTTGCACTGTTCTAAGTGGCGACACTAACAAACTAAAATTATTCATTGTTTGGGATCTAGTAATAGGTTGATGGCTCATACACCTTCTTTAATTTTAGATTCATTTAAATTAGTCCCACTGGGCATGCCAAAAAAAAGAAACCATTGATACCAAAAATTGGAAAGGTAACAACCTTTTATGGGAAACTCAATTAATGGGGGGGACCAATTGCACTAAACTGAGTGACCTCTAAGTTTTTAAAGAAGTTGGATTCTTCTATAATTGGGGTTTTGGAATGGGAAAAGGAAGAAAATATAAAAAATAACAATCTAACTAGGGTGATGCGCTAATATTTAGATGTAAGGCACGATAAATCTATCCTTTGGATGAGATTTAACGGCTCGATCAGCAATTTGCTATGTTCCAGAATAACAAAAATCAAATATTTAAAGACCTGAACAATTCATCTAATGACATAAAATAATTCTCACATGCATTCACTAAAAAGAGGAGTCAAAGACATGATCTAAACCAGCAAACCTATATTAAAATCATAGAATTTTTGCAAATGAACAATTCAGGACAATAATGGCACAGTATAATGTTTTATCAAATAGATTAAGAAAAATAGAAAGGTCGAACAATGGCATAGTTTGAAAATCTCATACAATAATCTAAAAGAAATACAAAATGCATGACCTATCTTTCCCTAATTTTTGTATATCTTCCAAACCCTTCTTCTGAAGAAAGAAGCAGTATAGATAGCTAAAAATCCCACCGCCTAAAGGGCCAGTAAAAGAAAAGATCATGTATCTTGAGCAATGATGCCTACAACAATGATTTCTTTTGATCATAGAAATAGAAAAGATTTAGGCCATAGAACATGGTCATTCCCCAACTAGATGCATCCCCTGCAAATGATGATAGTGGCCCCAAAAAAACCCTGTGCAAATAATTGTTGCTTCCCAGTGGAGGCAATTAGAACATGTGGCAATATGTCGCAACTTATTATTCACTCCATTCTTCCCTTTAGTAGAACCCTCGTCGAGGAGATGTGTGGTAGCAGGTTGCAGTTTGTGGTTCATTTCTCCCTTTCTATGATGAAAGCTTGCAGTGGGAAGACACACGACAACATTCTTTACTATCGACGCCAACTGTGGGGTCCACCAAAAAGTGTATGCAGATGAAAGCTACATGGCGTGCGGATGAGGCCCAACAAAAAAGTTAAGGGAAGTAGCCTTGAAGTGCCCGTGGTGACAACACATGGAAGCATGGAAAGAGCTGATAGAAGATCTAAGGATGCAATCACTTCAAGGAGTGCTTGGCATACACGTGGCGACAACCAACGAAGTTTATCATAAAGGGGCTTGATTAAGGAGCGAAAGGAAACATTTTGAACATATGAGTTATGGACCAATATTTAGCAAAAATAAAACCACCTAAAGGGAGCTTGAGGAATTTTATATTCACAAATACCATGCTTTGAAGCTAATTTTAAACCAAGCGACAAAGCCTCATATTCAGCCAGACATTGTTTATGTAGGAAAATTTAAACAACAAAGAGTATTTGCATGTCTTACCTTGTGGGAAAATCAAGATAACTCTTTCACCTAAGCCCTCCTTGGAACAAGCTCCATCAAAGTACATGGTCTAGAGAGAATCTCCTTGTGATGCATCTAAGACCTCTTTATCAATTGGTGCAGGTTGAACATCTTCTTCATGTTGTATTTCTTCCACTCTAAAAGTATTTGAACTAGTATCCACAAAATTAATTTGCAATGGTTCTTTTGGTTCCTCTGCATACTAAATCACATGGTGATCCCTTGTTTTTCTAACAATTTTGACATCCTTTTGGTCAATGGAAAAGGTACCATATGATAAATCGCATTATATGCTTCCACCCATAGATGCACTCCACTGTCTTGATAGCAACATCCCATAATTTGGTGGGATATCCACCACTGTGACACTCATGTATAATTCCTTCTTAATTAATGTTGCAAGCTTTTATGGGAATCTATTAATAACTCTTATGATAGGTACTTCTCTTGAGTCCATCTAGAAAAACACTTTCCATAAGTTCTATTAATTTTCAAACCCATTTCCTTCATGATTTGTATCAACATAACATTAGAAGAGGCCCCTGAATCAATCATGCAATTTTTTAGCAACTTTTGATCAATAATTAGACTCAAAAAGTGGGTTGACTTGACTTGGGCATGCAGTAACTGTAGTTCCCAAGTATATTTTAGGGTTTTCATTAATTACTCCCTCCACTTCGTCACTATTTTCTTGACTTTTGTTCACTTTGGGTGGATCAACCATCATCTTTTCATTATAGGCCATAGTTACACCACTAATGAGGGCAACTACCTTGTTCTTATGTTCATCAATCCTCATCGTCTCCAACAATGGGACCGTAACCTTGTCTACCATATAAAAAAGACAACTTGCTTGATTAGGGGAATAATTGATGATAAATTGGACTTAATGAGGCCTTGATTTGGTGTTGTGAGGTGTTTTTCACATCCATACCAGGTCTTGGACCCTTTCAAATACATTTAGCAATGTCTTATAAAGGTGTTGTAAAGTGTTGTAAATTCTTTCATGATTTTCTAGAATTAATGAACTCATTCTCCCTTAATTCAATATTATAAAATACATTTAATTGTATCTTCGCATCAATCTAGAAGTCTTGTAAACTAAAATTAACTTTAACCTAGTGTTGTAATGTGTTTTACACATTCACATTGGTTCTTGTGCATTTCTAGGTTGTGTGGACCCCATTTTAGTGTTATAAAGTGTATTTAATCACACTTTTCACATTGAATTTTGTGTCCCAAGCCCTAATTTACATTCACATCATCACTAATAAGACCCTATTACCCCATATTGTGCATCTCGAGGCAATATTTGATGAAATAACTGACAAGGTCACTATATAAACTTGATTTTATTATCTCTCAACAACCCAGCTGGTAAATGGTCCCCACTGGGACTAATTTTCCATCTATGGTGAATGAGTCCCTGCCAGGTACGACTGATTCACCCAAGGTGGTGAATTAGTCCCATTTGAGTCAATTTTGAGTTTTGAGCAAGAAATTTTGGGATTTAAGTTTATTATTCTTTCATGTCGGCCTTAGGGATCCAATTAATGGGTGAATAAGGTGAATTTTCTATAAAATCAAGTCTCTAAACCCTAATTTACATCTCCTAACTCATTCACACATCTCTTATCATTCATTCATCATTTATCTTCTCCCTCAAGTCAAGCAAGCTAGGGTTTCATCATTGCTAGTCCTCAAGATTGCTTCCTAAGACATTCAAGGGAAAATTCTTCATGTTTTTATGTAGAAATTCAAGATCAATCATCATGACAGGGTAATAACTCCATTATTGCATGATTCATTACATTCTTTTTCTGTTTTGGTTTAATTACCTAAAAGGGGTTTGATCAAGGGAAACCCCCATGCCCTAACATCCAACATTTATTCAAGTTTCTTATGTGTTTGCAGATTTAGGCATCTTGGAAGCTTGGAAATATTTGAAGATCAATTTGCAAAGTTGTTTAAGTCTTCTCTTCTTTTTCCAAGTCAAAATATCAATAAAAAGTCAATTTCAGGCCCAAGCTTGACAATTTTAGAACCGAACACTTGAAGAAGCAGAAAGTGCAAACTGAAGGTTCCTGTTTCTCCCTTTGAATCTTCAGAAATTTAAAAGCAGACTCATTCACCATGGGTGGGCATGATTTTGGTTTCTTTTCATTTTTGGATACCCATTTGTCTGAAATGGGCTCTGGAACAGTTTCCCTAATCTATGACTAATTTTCCGAAAATGGAAAACAAGTCCCACCAGGCTTAAAAATCAAGATCAACAGCATTCTAGAAGTCATTTTCAGTCTTCATTAAGATCCCAGGTGCACACTTTTAGCTTTATCCATTTATGTTACAATTGGTATTCATTTCTAGGTGTTTTTGCATTACACAATGCATTTTCCAACATCTTGCATTTCAATAATTTTCACTTAATTTGATCAATTGCTTTTATTAGTTTTTTGCATTTATTTTATCTTATCTAGTCACATTTCATTCATATTTCCCTTATACTTGCATTCATTTGAGTGAACCACCTAGATTTTGGTGTGGGATCTATCTCTTTCCTTTAGGTGAAAGACCCCAATTGAGCAAAAAGACTCATAGAATTTCACACCCCTAAAATCTATGGTTCATTTTGGAGAACTTGATATGAATCAAATACTTTCTTGTCTGATTTGGATCCCATCATCATCCTAGAATTAGCTTGCATTTCATTTTTCATTAGTTAAGTTGAATTCTAGGGTTTCAAATTTTGCATTCATGAAAAGTGCATTTAGGTTGCATTTTTGGCATCTAAATACATTGAAATTTTCTAAAATCTTCCACTTTTATCTTAGTTCTACCTCTTACAACATCAAAAGCATCAAAATCCATTGAAAATTTTGAAAATTTTACAAAAAACCCTTATTGGGACTCATTCGCCATTCTAGGCGAATCAATCCCTGTCCAGATTCTTCACTATCTATTACGACATCAGAAACTTCATTTTTGTGCTTCCTAAGCCTCCTAGTATCATATAGTATAAGTCTGGAAAGTTTTGAGAACATTTGGTTTATGTATCTAGCTCAAAAGCATCATTTTAGACTACTCATTCTTCAACTCACTTCAATTACAAACATCCTTATATTTGAAAATGCTCACATTTCTGAAATTTTACATAACATTGATAAAAGTACTTTTCACTTTTACATACATCATGTTTCTATTCATAAAAATTTGCATTAGTTTGGTAAAAGTGCTTTATTATTGCATATACATTGTGTACATTTTTCAAATTTTGCATAATTTGGATAAGAATATTTTTCATTTTTGTACATAAATTGTTTATATTGTTAAAACATTGCATGAAATGGTTACAAGTGCTTTTCATTTTTTTTCACAAAATGCTAGTATCTTACATCACTAAACATAGTAGGAAACATTCCCTACCTTACCCCTCTAAGAGTGTTTTAGTGCAAGAGAATACAACCTTGGACATTCCTAGTAAACATATTTGTTCTTTCCCTAATATCTCTCCTACTGATGAAGAAGATATTTTGGTGTTAGAAGAACCAATCAATGAAACTTTTGAGAATCCAAGCTTTTTATTTCCTCCTACCTCTTTTTGTGGAAAATATATTAATTACAAACATAATATAACCATAGATAATCATGACACACCAATTTCTTCTTCTCCTAGTATCTCTCATTGTTGTGAAGACGATACTTTGATGTTAGAATACCTATTCCATGAAGGTCATGAGAATCTTAGTTCACCTAACAAAACCTTTCTTGGGAAATACAATTCAACCATTGATCATTCTCCTACTTGTGAGGAATTCATTTTAGAAGAACCAACCTTAGAATGTCACGAAAAATTGGTTTGTAGTTCTTTTCAAAACCCTCCTCCTAGGAAGGATATCATGATGCAAGACAAGAATACCAATACTAATACAGATTCTCACTTGCTAAGGGATGTTAACATTATTCAACCTCAACTCATTCTTTATCCCCTTTCACACCAACTTCAAACTCAAAACAAACCTGAATTAATCCTCTACCCACCTAAGAAAAATGTTTCACAAAAACCAAATCATAATACCATTGCTCATACATATAACACTCGCAACAATCTATCACCACCCCAACCAACCCCAACACACTTACCTTTACCTAATCCTATCCCATCTAAACCTATCTTACCAGGTCTTCCTAGTGGAAAGGAGTACAATATTGTTGAGAAACTCAAGAATACTACTACTAAAATCTCTTTATGGGACATTATTCAAGCCTCCCCTCACTATCACAACATGATCCAATTCACCTTGCAACAATTTCTTTCCCCTTCTAATACACAACCAAATGATTAGTAGCTATGATTCACGCCATAAATATTGACATTGTTTTCCACCAAAGTGAGCTTCCTCCTTTGGAAGTGCAAAAACAAAATGACCCTTTAATGATCATCTCTCAATACAAATGAAAAGTGATTAAGAGAACTATTGTGGATATTGGTTCTGCTCTTAATGCATGTGGAGTGAACCTTCTTGATAGACTTGGTGTTGACAAATCAAAAATTTGACCTGATCCTTTATCCATCAAGGGGTTTGACAATATAAGCAAACAACCTCTGGTATGATCACTTTACCTATTACAGTTGAAGTGGCCATATTGGAAACACCAATCCATGTTATGCCTAATTATCTTGCCTATAACCTTCTCTTAGGAATACTATGGATTCATGCAATGAATGGTGTGCCTTCTACGCTTCATCAAAAAATGAAATACATCTACAACAACAAAGTGTACACACTTGAAGCTAACCCTCATTCAAATAGTTGTTTAAACATTGAGAAAAAGAAATAGAATCCCTTGAACACATTAACACCAACCACACAAGTGGACCCCATCCAGCATCTTGAACCAGTCATGAAGCTCTTAGATTATGATTGGGGTTCCTTAGACTTCAAATCCACCTCCTTTAGAGAATACCAAATCATACACAAAGACTCTAGCAAGGGAAAAGAAAACATAGTTTTGTCAACACAAAACTCAGACAACCCTTCATGAGCATCCACCTCAACCATTTTAGTACAATAGACATCAAGTTACACAACAACCTTTGATGAACGTAATTATAAACAACCATCAACATCCAAAGCAATGAAGAAGCTCTATGGAAAAGGTTATGAACTTATGAAACAACTTGGCTATAGTGGAAAAGGATGTGGTGCATGAGAACAAGGTGTCTGCAGCCCTGTAGAGCCTAACACACAAAAAAACTCATGGTCTTGGTTATTGTCCTTTAATTGAGATAAATAAGGCATCCCTTAACATCAATACTATCACAAAACATCCTTCTAAACCAACTATAACAGTAGTACATCCTGAGTTGATTAACACTACTGATCTTAATCTTTCTCCTGAACCAAAACACACAAAGAACTCTTCGCTTAACATCAATGTCATCTTGCAAGACACCAATGACTTGCATTTGATATATTTTCCCTCCTCCTATACGAGTGAGAACTAAATATTGCAATCTAAAGATCCTTGTGTAGGTATGATAGCCTATACTAAGTAAGACATCTCTTTACCACCAACAACAGAAACTACTTCTCCCCTTGATCAAGCGAGTATCTTGTCAAGACTCCTCCAAGATCACTTGATATCCCTTCCCCCACAAAATCGAAAGAAATGCTATTACAAGACTTCATTTTTCACATATCATAGAGTTCATGGTCATTCTACTAATGAATGCAAGGCTCTGAGTAGTAAAATCCAACATCTTAAGGAGTTTGGTGTTCTTCCTTATGTGGGGGGCACCTAATCTCTCTAATTGATACTTATTTTCACTCTACCATGCATCTCATCAATCATTTTGGCTCACCCTTGTCATGCACTAAGTGGGGGAAAGGGATTATGTAGCCTTGACCTCCTATGTCACTTGTCATTTCCTCCTTTGGCTAGTTGTTAACCTTTCATGAATATATAAGAGCAAGCTTGGGACATGGACAATGTGCCTAAATTGGCTCACATGTGACATACTCCCCTTTTCATGATGTAGCTTCTTGAAATCATATGGCTTGGCATAAGGCTTTCTAAGTAATCTCTCATGTCCTCTTCTAATTTAAAGCAATTGCTCACAATAATAGTGTTTGCAACCACTTTAAAGTGGGAACATACATCAACACTCAAATTTCATTGTGTGATTTTCCTTTTCTTGTGATTCCCTCTCTTGGACACTTCTGGCACAATGTTCCCCAAGATGATACCTTGCACTTGTCCTCTCTTGGAAACAAGATGAGACTATTTGCACTTATCCTCTCTTGGAGACATTAAGCATGATGTTCCTTAACATGAGACATTGTACAAACTAAGCAAAATCCCTATGAACAAACCTTACACCGTTTTGCATTTACAATGTCTATTTTTTTGGTTCCTTATTAAAGTTATCAGGAGGTATAACTTTGGTATGGTTGAGCAGGAAGACCATTCTGAGGCATGACTTTCCCCATATCCTTGACCTATGTGTTTGTGAGTACCTACCATCTGAGCGTATGTTTCTCACCTTTTAGTCCTTCTCACCTGGTGGATAGCCAAGATTTTTGTCACCCCAAAGTGAGCATGCATTTTTTTTTGGATAAATAGCCTAGATTTGATCCACAACTAGCTAGACAAATGATTGAAGCTTGATCCACCTTTTCATTTTCATCTTTCTCTTCTTCCTAGTTTTTGTCGTTGCATGATTATGGATCTTGATGGTTTGACTTACAATCTTGGATTCTGGGGGCTTGATTTCCTTCCTGATCTTTATAATTCTTTTTCATCTACATCTATACACTTGGATCTCTCTTGAATGTCTACTTTAGTGTGAGTTTGGAGCAAGTTCATCCTCTCACTAAAGTGGGGGCTAAATGTAAAAATAGAAAAAAGGAAACTTGGTTGATTAGGAGAATAATTGATAATAAATTGGACTTAATGAGGCATTGATTTGGTGTTGTGAGGTGTTTTTCACATCCACGCTAGGTCTTGGACCCTTTCAAATACATTTAACAATGTCTTGTAAAGGTGTTGTAAAGTGTTGTAAGAAGACTTTCACGCCTTTCTAGACTTAATGAACTCATTCTCCCTTAATTCAACATTATAAAATACATTTAATTTCATCTTCACATCAATCTATAAGGCTTGTGAACTAAACTTAACTTTAGCCTAGTGTTGTTGTTACCAATTTTTTGCCACAGCTCAATTGGTGGAGCTAGCTGAACATTGTTATATCTTAAGGTGAAATTATAGATTATGTTTGAGTATTTCTTGCATCATGTTCATTATTCATTAAGTGAAAGTTGTGCATTTAAAAGAAGAATCAGAATTTCAGAAATATTGTTCAAATGTTCCAGGATTAAATGAAGTACAGAATTGAGCATACAAACAACAAATCATTTTAAATGCTTTCATTTATTTCATGAAATGATTCATATTTACATAGCTTCATTTGATTGCAAGAATCCAAATGATATTACAACATTGCATTGAAATGCATTTTCTTTCCAAAATGAAAAGAATAAGATGAAATCAAATATCCACACAAGTCGTGGATGTGACTGTCACAGTGCATAACTAATAGCACACTACACTATTGAAAATGCAAAGGAAGAAATCATATAAGTAACAACATAATCATCATTGCCTGATTGGCTAATGGTCAATGCTAAATGGTGCACCTTTGTCTTCTCGAGCTTCGATTGACCTGTAAGAGAAAAGAGGTAGATGTTAGAGGCTCTAATTATGAAGATACCTATATGAATCACCAATAATAATGCAACCTGATATCAATCATACACTGAAACAATCAATCAAGTAAAGTACTAATAAATGAGCTAAAGGAGGAACATCAACATGATCATTATATCTTGTTTTTATTCTAACATTGTTTGTTTCCTTATGTAGGTATAGGTAAAATCATGAGGCTAATTATTATTTGAAGACCAAGCATGTGGAGAAAAATGGGCTCCCACAAGGGTAGAGCTTGACATGTTGCCCTTATTCATTACAAGTGGGATGATAAGAGATTACATCATCATATTCATCAAAAGGAGTGATATACAACTAAAAGAGTTAAAAAAAATTATCTATCAAGCTATTAAACCAACTGTGCATTCATAACAATCAGGTGGATACTTTCTAAAATCTACAAGTTCGGTTAATTAATTTTTTTTCTCACAACCAAGGATAGTGAACATGCATACATTATACCTTAATGAAGAGTTTTGTTTTAATTTGCATCTTGGAAGAGAATAGATTTACAGAATAGTTTGTTAAATGGAGCATAAAAATGCATGAAGAGTGCCAAGTCGAAGCCCAAGAGCATGAGGGGACAGATATTGCATTCAAATGGTAATGAATAGTCAGTTCCAGGTTGGCTGATAAGTAAATACAGCATTAAGAATTACAATGTGAAATGAAATTTCTAGAATGATAAGGAAATGAAAAACATAACAAGAAGGTGTCTCTAAAGTGCTAATCATGCACTGGAAATGCACTGAAATAATCAAGTAAGATGCAGTCCTCAGAACTACAAGGTTGCAATTAAAATTTCTACATAAGTCCAAGAATAGAATCAAGAAAATCAATCATCCTGAGTTTCTTCAAGGAAAATAAGAAAAGGAGGCAGCATCAAAGTGGCCTGAAGAAAATAGATGCCACTGTTCTATCAGGGTACTTGTGGTCACTAAGCAAAAATGAGCTCATAACTGTTCTCATTATCAAATGTGAAGTGCAAAGACAAAAAGCAAGAGTTGTTGTATGGTGGAATAAAGGAATCCAAAAAATTGTGTGCAAGAAAATAGCATGGGAATAATAATACATTCAGATATACTTTTCTTCACAAAGAGACAAGTATAGGAATATGGAAATTACTTAGCAAGGTGTACTAAAAGTGTAGATGTAAGAAGGTGGTTAAACGAACTTTCAGTTTTTGTCATATTGTGGTATGCCTGTGTGATGGAATGACACAAATTTTCTAAGTTTCTAAACACTTATATGCTGAATGTTGAAAAAAATTGAACGCTAAAAGAAGCTCAGATTGTACACAATTGTTGAAAATTCTAGATGTAAGAGTACTTTTCATATCACAAATGAGTTACATGGTGGGAATTTCACATAAAATGCAAAAATAAGAGATGGGTCGAGCCCAGTTTTAGTAACAAATGCCATGTCTAAGTTTTGTAACTATAAGTGCAAAAGAAGTAAAAATTATCATGAATCAAAATTGGAATACAAAGAGGAGCGCATTTTCTTCACAGATAGAAAATACACATATGGTTCTTTTGTTTCAGAGGTGTGAAATAGACAACTAGTCTTTTGGGTCAAGCCCATAAATATCATACAAAATGAATATGCAAATTTTATTTCTCATATACCCACATTTGCGGTTTGGTTTTAAATATAGAAATTGCAACTTTCAGAGGCAACCCATATGTGGATTTTACAAAGAAATAATAGAGTACAAAATGTGAATTTCCTTTGATGGGTCGAGCTTCAGAAATGGGGAATATCAATTTTATTTGATACCCATGAGAGGGTTTGAGCTTAAATACAGAGTTCCCACGCACCCATATCATGTTGCTACAGGAAAAACAAAATACAGTATTCCCTTCAAAGTCACAAACACTCGCAAGAGGGAATTTTAAAGCCACAGCTTGTTGACTCATCTAGAGAGTCGAGTTCAATGGTCGGTTAAATATATC
Organism: Sequoia sempervirens; assembly: GCA_007258455.2. Lineage (NCBI taxonomy): Eukaryota > Viridiplantae > Streptophyta > Pinopsida > Cupressales > Cupressaceae > Sequoia > Sequoia sempervirens. Next base: position 486,147,777 of record VDFB02000017.1, read on the forward strand.
AGTAAGGAAATACACAAAGTTACAAAGATTTAATGAATTCCAGTTTTGGGTCGAGCCCAAAAGCTCTAAAAATGCTTTTCTAAGGTATACATGGTGCATCCTGTACATGGCCATGAAATATTAAGTGAAGGAGAAGTTTTCAAGATTTCTAAAGAAGAGAATATATGCTTAGAACAGTAACTCACCACTTCATGCTCGCTGAAGAACACACTGGCCACAGCCAAAACATTCATCATAAGCTCCAAATTTGAAGGTTTTTACCATGGTGGCTAGCGGAAAACACAAGAAGCCCAAGCTCAAAGTTTGAGCTCTTTCAAATAAGCACATAAAGTAAAGTAAAATGCATTAGAGGTTGTGTTAGCCACAACCACAAGGCTAGAGTGAATTAAAAAGAAAATCCATAGAAGCTATAAACAATAGCTTACCCAATGCACAATAGTAAAACAAAACCCCTCGAGCAGGCTCTCTCATGGAGGCTTCTAAGTGAAGCTCGAGCTCATGCATAATAGCCAAGAAGAGTTGTACAGGAAATGTAAAAGAAATCATAAACAAAGTATGAGAAAGTCACGGCCTTAGTAATCATTATTGTTTTTAGAATGAAGTGAAAACTATAATAACAGACAAATCAAGCTTACCCAGCCAAGATTCGGCTATCTAAAGACAGTAGTGAGGATTTTCAAGCATGTAAATTCCAGTCAGCTCAATCATGGTGGCGGCATGCTCTCTCAGGCAGAGCTCATTTTTTTCCAAATGATGAGTGCAAAAATGAAATCATTTTAGGGTTTGACCTTTTTGGTTCATGCCCTAGTTCGACCCAACATTATAATTATCTAGAATATTCATGTTTGTCAATAGCATGTGGGTTAATTCGAATTAGGGTTATTTTGCATTGTGATTTATTAGAATTTGAAGCTAATGTTTGGTGGCCAAAAATTTATATGCCTAGGTTGATATATTAAGTCCTTAGGGATTATATTTTGTGCCTTAGAAAATTTAGTGACTTGAGTATCCTAGCTTTATTGTTTTGTGAGAAAACAATGAGAGTATGAATGGTGAATATCTATGACCTAGGGGTGTTTTTTTTTGTTTTAATTGATTTTAGAGAAATCAATTAGAGATGTTGATAAGAGGAAGTGATATGTATTGATATTTTTATGATTTTTTAAGGAAAAAATAAAGCATTGTATTGATGAATTAAGCATGCAATTCTTTTTGCCAAAGATTTTGTAATCTTTAGTTGCAAAAATAGACAAATTATAAAATCTGCAGTGATGTAAAGAAAAATCATAAAGCAATCTTGATAAATTGTTTTGTGATTTCTTGTTATTTTTAGCAGATTGTATTGACTTTTTCTCTTGGTCAGATTTGAGTCTCATCTTGGAGAGATAAGGTGTTTTTCTGGCTTTTAAAGCAGATTCAGCCTATTTTTAGAGGCTTTACAGTTTGATCATAAAAGTAGTATGCTTTTTTTCTGCTTTTATGCAGTCTTTTGAGGTAGTTTGAAGCTTTTTTCCTTGAGCTTCTTTTTTAGCTTGGATTAGGGTTTCTTAGGGGATATATTTTTAAAAAGACTTAGTATTTTCTTAGTTTTTTTTGGAGTTCAGATTTCAGTTCCTGCTCATACACATTTTTGAGCTTGTGAACCCTTTTGTACTTAGTTTCAAATTATGGAATTCTCCTTCAGTTGAATAAAGCAGCACTCCTATCCCTCAATTATGTTTCTTTTGCAATTTTAGTTTGATGTTATATTGTGATTCCTATTTTGCAGAATCCTTATTATGTCCTAGAATTGTAATTTTGGTATAGAAAGTTCATAGAATGCAGGTTTCATGTTGTATTTAAGTTTGAATCTTCATGCAAATTATTCATGTATTTATTGTTCATGAGGAGTTGTGAAATACTGTTGTTTTATAAAAGTTGTTTGTGGGAAAAAACCAAAGTCATCATTAAGTCATTATCAAGTCCTGAAAATCATTTTAAGTCATAGTTTTTTCATTTCAGTTATTTCTCTATCCCTTTCATTAGAAGAATATTTAGAATAGGGTTGATCATTCGGAGAACCAACTCACTCTGGAGATTCCTTCTTCGTTCAAATCACCCACATCTGAAGAAGGTTTCCATGTTTTCAGTAGATTGTTGAATCTTGCATTCAACAGGGTGCAAATCTATTGATAACAATTGTAATGTGTTTTACACATTCACATTGGTTCTTGTGCCTTTCTAGGTTGTGTGGACCTCATTTTAGTGTTGTAAAGAGTATTTAATCACACTTTTCACATTGAATTATATGTCCCAAGCCCTAATTGACATTCACATCATCACTAATAGGCCCCTATTACCCCATATTGTACATCTCGAGGAAATATTTGATGAAATAACTGATAAGGTCACTATATGAACTTGATTTTATTTATCTCCCAAAAACCTAGCTAGAAAATGGGCCCCACTAGGACTAATTCACCATTTGTGGTGAATGAGTCCCTGTCAAGTGGGACTAATTCACCCAAGGTGGCGAATTAGTCAATTTTGAGTTTTGAGCAGGAAATTTTAGGATTTAAGTTTATTATTCTTTCATGTCGGCCTTAGGGATCCAATTAACAGGTGAATAAGGTGAATTTCCTATAAAATAAAGTCTCTAAACCCTAATTTACACATCCTAAATCATTCACACATCTCTTAACATCCATTCATCATTTATCTTCTCCCTCAAGTCAAGCAAGCTAGGGTTTCATCATTTCAAGTCCTCAAGATTGCTTCCTAAGATATTCAAGAGAAGATTCTTCATGTTTTGTTGTACACGTTCAAGATCAATCATCATGATAAGGTAATAACTCCATTATTGAATTATTCATTACATTCTTTATCTATTTTGGTTTAATTACCTAAAAGGGGTTTGACCAAGGCAAACCCCCATGCCCTAACATCCAACATTTCTAATTCTCTTCTTGTGTGTTTGCAAATTTCAGCATTTTGGAAGCTTGGAAATCATTGAAGATCAAGTTGCAAAGTTGTTTAAGTCTTCTTTTCTTTTTCCAAGTCAAAATATCAATAGAAAGTCACTTTTAGGCCCAAGCTAGATAGTATTAGAACCAGACACATGAAGAAGTAGAAAGTGCAAACCAAAGGCTCTTGTTTCCACCTTTGAATCTTCATAAATTCAAAAGTGGACTCATTTTCCATGGGTGGTGAATGAGTTCCACTTCCAGGCCTGATATTTGTTTTTTGCAAATTTTTGGATACTCATTTGTCTGAAACGAGCTTCAGAATAATTTCCCCAATCTAGGACTAATTCACCCAGAATGGTGAATGAGTCCCACCAAGCCTAAAAATTAGGATCAATAACATTCCAAAAGTCATTTCTAGTCTTCATCAAGATCCTAGGTGCACACTTTCAGTTTTATCCATTTTTGTTGCAATTTGCATTCATTTTTAGGTGTTTCTACATTACATTATGTGTTTTCCAATAATTTTCACTTAATGGTCAATATCTTTTATTAGTTATTTACATTTAGTTTATCTCATCTAGTCACATTTCATTCATAATTCCCTTATACTTGCATTATTTTGAGTGAACCACCTAGATTTTGGTGTGGGATCTATCTCTTTCCTTTAAGTGAAAGACCCTAATTGAGCAAAGACCCTAACGGCCCTAAAATCTATGGTTCACCTTGACCTAAGATAACATTTGGAACATGTACACATAAGCATATTTTGGTAATTTAGGAATTATTATATCCGTATATATTACCTTATCAGCTTATTTTTCATCATTTTCAACACTTTGCTTCTGATCTTTAGCCTTCACAGCTTGGGAGGTAGCTTCCTTATCTGTCTTGACATTATTAGTCTTTTTAGCCCAAATTATAGCTCCTTTACCTTCTTTGAGTTTTGTCTCATCTTTCTTGGTTTCTATCTTGGTCCCTTTGTTATCTATTTCCTTTTCTTTAATGAACATGTTGCCAGGATTACCTTGGTCATCATTCACAACTCTGTTTCTCAAATGATAAGTATTCCTTCCCTGAGTAGCCAATGCAATTGTCATATTTTGGATGTTTTCATTTGATGGTCTTCTCAGACAAATTTCATCTATTTAAATATTGTAAATGTTACAATCTTTGTATCTCTCTTCATCTAAGAACACTTGTTGATGATGTACACTTACTTCTTACCTTTGCATGTCCATATCACCTCTACAAGGCTCATAATCACTATAGGCCAAGTCTAATTTAGTCATGAGCACATTCACTATTTCTTCATGATCATGAAGGGGATCAAAATCTACTTGATCTTACATAACTCCTCCATAGATCTTACAACATCAAGTTGCTATGATGAATGAGGTAACTGACATACTATGCACCGTGGAAAATCTTTAGTAACATTTGTGGAATTCTTTTGTAGTGGTTCAGGTGTACCTTGAGCATTTTTTTGATTGTTTTGGACTAGCTTTCCATTGTTCCAATTAGTGTGATAAGGATAATCTTGCAACCTTGGTGGCCTTTCAATTCTTTGGAACTGATTTTTATCATTCTTTGCCACCTTTTGCAACAAACTAAGAATCTAGTTCAACTTCTCATCAAGAGCTACAACTTTTCGAGCTCTTTCATTCAGATTTCTAGGATTCTTCAAAGCTTTAGGGTCATCTCTTCTTCCTACATTACCTAATGTTCTTCTATTGTTCTCTATGTGAACTGCCATTTTATAAGCATCTCTCAAATTTTTTGGATCTTTGTCTCTAAGTAGATAGCATATTTTGGAATCAAATGCATTACAATATACCACTAAACATGCACTCTCATTAGCCCTTAAAGAAGTTGGAAATTTATTCATATCCTTTTGAAACGTTGTATTAAATTCAGTCACCATTTCATTTTGTCCTTTTGTGATGTTGTTGAAGTCATTTATCCTAAATCTAGGATCGGTCTTATCTCAATACTGCTCTCTAAAAACTCTATAGAAAGCATCTTTTGAATAAATGTTTGTAACAAGAAAGCTCTTGTACTAATCTCTAGCATCTTCGGTCAATGATTGCATAAAATACTTCATTACAACATCATCATCCCAAAGCTCAAAATCTTCAACAAAACTCTTAAAATATTTCAGATGATCTTCACCATTGAAAGCATTATTACCAAAGAACTTTGGTAAATGTTTTCTTGCAAATTATCAGGAATAGTATTTGGATACCCTGGGATTGTATCAAATCATAATTTCCTATATCTATCAGTATGCAATTGTCTTCTTCCAAAGGGTCCCTCTTGTTCATTTTGGTTGTCATTATTCCTTCTCTTGCCATAATTGCTTTCAAGCCTTCTAGTTTCAAATACTCTCAGTTGGGAATCATCTTGATTATGTTGTTGAGTAGTCCTAGGGCTATTCTCTAGCTGTGAATACTAATTGGAATGATTCGTATTATAAAAATGGTTATCATTCGAATGGGGATTTGGGTTTCAGGAACTAAAGCCTCTATAGTAGATTCTAAGAAACCTAGTTTCTTCTTCAATTTTGTATTTAGAGCTAATATTTCCATCTCATTCACTTTTATTTGCAACTCCTCATTTTCTTTTATTAACTTCTCAGGGAATGAGATAGTATTATTTTGTACTATGTCCCTCTGAGAGGAACCTTCCTCATTTATCTTTATACCCCCAACTGGTTTCTTTCCCTTATCAACAGTCTAGGAAACAACATTTGTACTACTAGGGATAGGATCAACTACAAGAGAAGTTGTCATAGTAGGATTAGTCCATGAATTTATGCAAGCATTGTCGGTTGAGGCAATTATAGGCTCCCTACATACATTCTATTTCACTATAGAACCAGTTGTTTGGGTAAATTGAATTGCTAATCATTCTAGTTCTCTCATTTTTTCAACCTTTCTTCTTAGCATGTCTCTCTCAACCATAGCTTCCCTTATGCTTTCTTCTTTCTCCTTATCCATCCTCCTAGACTCATCTATTGCTAATACTTATCTTCTAAGTTGTTGCATACCATTGAAGATTTCATCCTCTTTTGGTAAGGTGGTATTAGCATCAGATGTCACTACAATTTCAACATGGATAGGAGTATTTTCAAATACATACTCATCAAAACCTATTCAATAAGTCATGAGGAAGAAGAGTATTTGTGTTAGAAGCTGGGGCCAAACTCCCTACAACCCTAGAATGACTAGTATTTATATTATCTTGTTGTATTCTCTCCCTCTCTCTTCTTTGTTTAGTTGTTAAGCCTTGATTTGAATGTTTCTCACTCACAAAAAAAATCATTATAACTTCTCCCCTCTTAGGAGAAGCATTATAACTTAAATCTAATAATTTTCTTTCATGTTCAAACCCAAAATTATAATGGACTTCATGTTCAGGAGTTGGATGATAAGTAGACTTACTTGTCCCTATATCTTTTGCTTTCCATTTTCCACGAATGTTCTTCAACAATTCTCTCTCCAATATTTGCTCTGGATGTTTCTTCATATTGCCATAGCTTCCTCGCATTTGTGCTTCAATCTTCTTTACTTTTTTCAACCTTTTCAATTTTCTTCTATTCTTCCTCTTCACTTCTTTGATATCTTCGGATATTGACACACACTAATGCAGAGATTTTAGAGTCACTGCCCAAATTGATTGGAACAAATTTGTAGCAATTTTGTTACAATTTATGAAAAAAAAATATAAGATCCTTATAGACAGATAGGCTTTAATAAATATGAAGCAATTTAGGTTGAACTTTTGGTGAGGAAATCTAAACATAGAAATGACAAGAAATCTAGGACTAATGTGAGAAATGGTCAACAAAAACTTCAAATAGACAGACTCTAAAGATAAACATCACTGCATATCATAGTGATTCTTAAACAAGGAACTTTGGAGAACAAATATTTTATCAAACATGACTCCCCAATAGATTTTCCAATCTGTTGGTGTTTTCTAAGAACCAAGTAGATCTCACTGAGCATCTATGAATTTTCTAGATTTAATTCTTGAATAATAAGGAGATGACTGGCCAATGAATGAGAGGAAACTAAAATGCTTCCCTCCTACACTTTAGGCTCTGCAAAACCTGGGAGGGTGATCCCACAATGTGCATCTTACAATCTTCCTACACAATTATATCACTCATTGCATAATAAACAAATAAATTCTCACTGAAATGCTAAATAGATGAATTCCTTCAAGAAACTGGAAATTCCTTAAAAGAATTAAACACCTAAAGCTATGAATACCACACAATACTAACCTCAACAAAGGTAAATAGATTAAAAAAAAATTATTAATTTTGTTCTCAAATTGAAATGCTAGAACTATAGGAAATGCTCTTAACACCTTTAGATCAGTGTCTTATCTTAGGGCAGGGATTCAAAACACAATAAACTAAAATATAAGGTGATTTTAATTCCAAACAGTCATGGTCTTTTTGACATTGCATTAGAATTCATATATCAAATACTCAAGTTCTATGACTACTTATCAAAATCCATAGAACATTCACCTAAACTCATGCTTTAATTAAAGTATTTTAACTGATTTGTTAAACTAAATCTAGAATTTAAACACATTTCATTGTAAAAAAACAATGAGCATTAATGAAAGATCATTGATCGGGTTTTCATTAATAACTCATGTGAAATTTTACAAATGGAGAGACAATAGACTCAAAAGATTTGCATTCTTCATTCAAACATGCTTGAAAAACCATACAATTTACAAAATCTATTTGCTCAACTTAAAACCTAAGATACAAACTCAAAATATATTTTCTCTATGTTCTTAATTTTCATTTTCAAATCTAGAATTCAAAAAGAGACTCATACAAATGGCCCTTAATTCCTTTTTATAAAAAACAAGAGAGAAAAACAAGCTTCAGGCCAAAATGTACACATGTCATACTTTCATTTGACAACATATCAGTCATTCCATGAGAAATGGTTACAACAAACTGAAATAATATTCTCTATTGAGACAAATGTTTCCTTTCAATTAGTGGAGATTCCCAAGCCTTCCAAAAGGAAATTTTTTGAAAAGAGTTGTCTTCAAACTATTGGAGCATCTTTATCATTCTCTACACTAAATGAAAAAAATTCTACAAAAGGAAAAGAACCATGTGGATCAATTTCCATATCATCATCCAACATTTATTCCAAGTCATCAATAGTTAGCTTTTACATGTCATATTTCTTTTTGGAGAAACACATCTTTTATGCATTATAATTTCTAAAGCCAAACCTGCACTATACTCGACCATGTATATGTGTTCTCAATTCATGTGCCTACAACTCCAACTCATTAATGAAATTCTTCTTCCACAATTCATATTTTGCATCAGAAGGCCAATTGAATCCAATAATTTCATCCATCTTCTTTCTATAAGGAGCATATTTTTCCATCACTGAATTGACTTCTTTATCAAAATCCTCCAAGAAACTAATGATGAAAGACAACTTCTAAAGAAAATTCTTCAACATATCAATATTAACACTTTCACATATGAGACATGCTTGAGAAACAATAGTTGTACCCACCTAATCTTTCCATGTTTGTAGAGGTTTTACCTCATAATATGTGTGTTGAATATCAGGTAATAGTAACATATTTGCTTCATCAAACTTTGACTTCAATTCTCTTATTTTCACCTCCAAAGGAGCAACATACCCTTGAAATGTTTGTTCTTTAATCTCATTAAAAAATTTGTATGTGGGGCCAATCTTTGGATATTTATCCTTCTGATTTGTCGACCCAAATGCAATGAGCTTTAAGTTGTCAAATCTAGGGATCCATCTGTCCATTATTGGAGTAGCCAAATCCTTGTCCCTTTGAGACAATTTTATTGCTTGCAACAACAAAGAATAATTTGAATGAATAATAGTTGATTTTTTTTTAATCTTCTCATTCATATGCTCTAGAACTATATGAACAATCTTGGAATTATCCTCATACATGGTATCTTGAACTTGTGCGAACAATTTCTTATACACTTCAATTTGCAAAAATAATTGCTCCTTGGTGGGCTCATTTTATGGAGTTGCACTTAATGTGCTTGGCTCCTCAACTATAAGTGGTTCTTGGCCCAAGTTGTATGGCATTATTTCCAAGGAATGTTCTAGTGGGGGAGGAGGAAACTGAGGTTGTGCAATTAGTGAAGGATGTGTTGCATAGCTTAAAGTTGATGGGACCTGGGTATTCAATAATTCCAACTCTTTTTCTATCTCAACAACCCTTTGTTTCCTCTTATTGTACTCATCAATAATATCATTGTATTTTCCCCTATACAAGTTTCTTTCTGCGGTGCACTCTCCATTGTTTCCTTAGTAAATTTAGCAACATTTACTGCCATTGCTGCTTCAACTGCTAGAGTGTCAGAGACTCTTTTAATGATCAATTTCCCCTTTAATTCAATTGTGTTGTGTGTTCCCACAACACACCCCAAGGCTGTAAGATTTGGGGACCCAATTGAAAAGTAATAACTCAAATGGCATGAGCTAGCAAGTTGAAAAGATCACCAGAAGTGAAAAGTAAAGAGAAATATTTAATCAAAAAGTACTTTGTAATGTAAGTTTTTTCGGGTACTAGATACCAGGAATTGGAAATGTTTGAAAGCTAAATGGTGGCACAAATATTGAGCACATTGTTCTAGTATGATATTTGGAGTCCAGTAAAATGGAAGTTCCAGTAAAACCAAAGCTCGGGGAAAGTTCATGGGTAAAAGATGAATATTGGGTATCGGGTACCAAGAAACGATGTGAAATGATTTTTTTTTATTAAAATCTTAAGGACATCCAATGATTCCAATATTTTAGTAATCTAATATATGCAAGTATTTATGATATGCTAGAAAGCATGTTATTTATGAGATTTATGTACTAACATTTGAATAATGGTTTTATTTACATGAGATGTTTATAAATATTTTTCTTTAAAAGGGATTTAATGTGTGGAATTTGTGATTGCAGGAGATGCAAATTGTGATGCAAAGTTCGGGTATGGATGGTCAGGAAAATTGTACTTGCAAACAAATCAAATGATGCTTCCAAGTTTAATGATGAACTTTAAAAGCTCATGCTCGAATAAAGTTCATTGCAAAGATGTGCCATATACTGAGATCCTGGGATGTTGTAGTTCAAGCATGCGGAAAATAAGTGTACCTATTTCAGGAGTGGCTCATTCCTGAAATGTTCAAATTGAGGAAGAACTTGAAGTGTAGGGGTGAAAATTCCACCTTATCACTCCAATTTTGTGGGAAGTTCCTATATTTTGTTTGAGTGGATTTTTTTTGTTCCAAGAAGGAACCCTAATAATTAAAGATTAAAACCTGAAGAACTTCAATGCACAATTGGAGTTTACCTTCATTGAATTTGATTGCAATTCTCCTATAAGTCACTACATTCCACGTGCCTTGATGGGATTGGTCCCTTGGATTTCCTCTCATGTATTTGTCTTATCCTGTTTGTGCCTTGTTTTCTATAATAGACCAAAGGATCTTTCTTTTTAAGTTAAGTTCATAATTTTTGGATGTCAAAAGAGCTAAAACATCTTTAATTTTTGTTCTTTTTTCCTATTTTTTTAATCATTCAAGTGTAAAACTTTGTATGCACATAGACATTGATTGATATCATATCCAATTAGATAGCTTCTTATCTCATGAATCTTTTGTAGTTGGTTTTGTTAGTTTAGTCAAACAAGACTATGTGTTGTATCGTTTAAGGGTGCATGCAGAACCTACTTGATGTCCAAACTAGAACCCCTCTCTTTAAAAGCCCACACCATTTTTAATAAATCTATGAAGCAATCTGGTGAAGTATAAACTGGTTTACTCTGTTTTAGTTAATTCTTTGGGGCATGCGTGGAGAATAACTGGGAGAAATTTTTAATTTTTAGTATTTTTATGCTTTATTTTAGAACAGATGTTTAAATTCCTTGAGAATGTTAAAAATAAAATTGAATGGATGGAAATTTCTTGAAAATATTTCATTTCCTATGAAATTGCTAAATGCTTAATGCTAAATCTACTTTAGTGATAAGAAAGAAATTGTTGATGTTCATAAAATATTATTTCAAATATTTTGACTTCATGATATTTCTTCTTAATTTCCAATTGAAAACTCAATATCTAATATATATGATTTCAATCAACCATATTCCCCTTGAGATTAACAACAATATCACATTTTACTTGAGAGAAAACCTAGTACAATCAAGACCTAATTATCGGAGACTTGGGATTGAACTGAAGCCAATATTTTCTTGTTAAAGTAGATTCCCCTTTTAGATTGTCTTTGTTCCATATCTTTCAAGAAGGATAGGCTCTTTGCAGTTTATTTGTGAATAATTTATTCACCCTGTTGTTGTGAGTAAAATCATTATCAACAGGAATTGGCGCTAGGAGGGCCTATATTTGAATTTTATATTAGTTATGAGTTTTGGAAGGAATCTTGTAAAGTGAAATTGAGTGCAAGTTGGTTTTTCAGTATGGAAGTTGGTAAACTTTACAAAAAATTTAACTGAGATTACATCCTTGAGTTTATTCACCTTTGGTAGAGTCACAGAGTGTAGAATTCATGATACAACTGATCACGGTGAACTCGAGTGTGAAATTTTTTTAACTAGGGTAAGCTTATGTACCATAGAAAAAAGGAAACTTGCTTGATTTAGGGAATAATTGATGATAAATTGGACTTAATGAGGCATTGATTTGGTGTTGTGAGGTGTTTTTCACATCCACACTAGGTCTTGGACCCTTTAAAATGCATTTGTTGATGTCTTGTGAAGGTGTTGTGAAGTGTTGTAACACATTTCTACATGTTTCTAGACTCTTCTCATTATAATTCATCTAGAAATTATCTTTTCATCCTTTATCAAGTCCTATTTTAAAGTGTTGTAAAGTGTTGTAACAAGCTTTCATTCTTTTCTAGGCTTGTTATCACTATTTACACCTTTCTTATGCTTTATATTACCCCTTTATGCACTCATAATACTTAATTAAGTGTATTTTTTAATGTAAACACGATAAACAACATTAAATGCAGCTTAATTATTGACACCCACTTACAAGCCTAGAGTGGGAATCATTCAACATGGGTGGCAAATGAGTCCCTCCTGGCTCCAAATTCAAAATAATTGAAATTTTTGTTCAGGTTTTTATTCAAAAATACTTTATGTCAACTACAATTTTGTATTGGGTTATGAGGGCATAAGTGTGTATAAATAAGTGTTTTTCCATCCATTTCAACCCATAACTCATTAACATCATTCATTCATCATCTATCTTCTTTATCAAGTCAAGCAAGTTAGGGTTTCATCATTGCAAGTCATTAAGATTGCTTCCTAAGACATTCAATGGAATATTCTTCATGTTTTTCTACATAAATTCAAGGTAAATCATAATGGAAAGGTAATAAACTCCATTCTTACATGTTTCATTAGATTATTTCTCTATTTTCATTTAATTACCTAAAAGGGGTTTGACCAAGGAAAACCCCCATGCCCTAACATTCAACATTTCTCTCTCTTGTCTTGTGTGTTTGCAGATTTAGACATCTTGGACGCTTATAAATCATTAGGGGTTACATTGCAAAGTTGTTCAAGTCATCTCTTCATTGGATAAGGCATAACATCAATAAAAGGTCACCTACAGGCAAAAATTTGACAGTTTCAAAATTGGACACCTAGAGAAGCAAAAAGTGCAAACCGAAAGCTCATGTTTCACCTTTGAATATTCAAAAATTCAAAAGTGGACTCTTTCATTGTGGGTGATGATTGAGTCCCACTTCCAGGGCTTATTTTGTTTTTTGCATTTTTGGATACCCATTTGTCCGAAACGAGCTCTGGTTTAGTTTTCCAGAACTAGGATTGATTCGACCAGAATGGCGAATGAGTCCCACCAAACGTAAAAAATTAGGATCAACAGCATTTCAAATGTAATTTCTAGTCTACAGCAAGATCCCAGGTGTACTTCTTCAATTTTACCCATTCCTATTATAGTTTTCTATTCATTTCTAAGTGTTTTTACCTTGTACACAATGTGTTTTCAAACAAGTTGTATTTCTTTAGTTTCTATTGAATAATCAAAAGCCTTCATTAGTTTTTTGCATCTAAATCAATTTATTTAGACATATTGCATCCATATCACATTAATATTTGAATGTGAACATTGCATTTTGGCCTATCTTTCTCCTTTTAGGTGAAAACCCTAGAAGTGCTAGAAAGACCTTGGATGCCAAAATCTTTGTCTACAGCTTGGTCATGTGTAAAGTGATTTCATTAATAAAAGAAGTTCTAACTATTAGAAGAAAAGAATCATTAGCGAGAAAAACATTTAACCCTAGTGGAATTGGAAATATTAAAAAATTAACTGATACATCAAGATAGTTTGAAAACTACAATTATTATAAAGAAAATCCTAATGTTTTGTAGGAAAATAGGTGAGAATGTCAAGATTTAGAGACATCACATCATAAACGAGGAAATAGTATTGATGAGTCATCATTCTCCTTATATGTTGAGAACACAAATGAGGAAAAGGAGCAGGAAAATTGAGCGAGAGACATGTGTATTTTGCTCCAAGTTGAAAATTCACAAGTTAAAATAGGAAATTTCCTTGATTTTATACAAGATACGAAGTATCAAACTTTTAATTTTTCACTCTCTGATAACAATATAAATTGTGATACATCTTGGTCTAACAAAGTACGAAGTGAAGGCAAGACCAAAGCCCTAAAGATTTCAGGAGGAGAAAGTTGAGAAATGGACACACTCGTTCATGGAAATGAACTCGGGCTGGAAGAAGGTAGAGTATGGTTGCATCAGATGAAGTGTGTGAAATTGACCTTTAATGAGGTCATTTTCATACATATGAGCCAAGTCATTAGTAAGTACACATTTGAATTTATGATTATTAAACACAAAAAATTTAAGATAATTCATTGTTATAGTAGAGTTGTTGAAATTTTTCTTAATGAATTTAAGGGTAAACCTATTGTAATTCGTACCAAAACAACAATGGAAATAGTCATAGAAATTAAAATAAGTTATTTTCTTAAGGTTAATCACTTGTTAGATTAGAGATTTGGTTAGTTAGGGTTAGTTTTCTTTTTGTAGGGTCTGTTGTGTTTTGTTTTATTTTCTTTCTTTTTGCTGCTTTTCTTTCTTTTTGCTTCTTTTCTTTTCCATTTGGCCTCTACATTAACAAATTTTGCTTATCTTACTCATGAGAGTTAATTCAAACATTTGCAAAATTGAATTTTCAAATGATAAATGATAAAACCATACACAGTAAAACATGCTTTAAGATTTACTAAAAGCTATATATATGTGCATATAACATATATACATGAAGTATCAAAATTCTTGCTTCAAAAAGATCACAAAAGCCAAAAAGAGTGAGTAAAGTTGTGGATAGTAGTAGACATTAAGTCAATATGGGATGCCTCATCTATCAAGGCTAAATACTCTCTATAGGCGAGTTCCCAATGAACTTCAAAGTCATGAATATAGAGGTTAGTGAGGAAAGGCCAGAGTGGAACCACTTCCCCATGTTTCAAGAACTGAGGAATATCATCCATGGAAGGGATTTTGATGGTCGGGTGAGCAAAAAACAAAATAGTATCTAGATTCTCAAAATATTCAGGCCTTACTATCAAATTGGAGGCCAACCAAACATCTTCAATAGGTAGCCCAATATCCAGAAGTGATGCTACAAAATGAGAACCCACGTCAAAGTAAATGTGAAAGTAGCGACTGGATTCAACATACTTTTCCCCAAGAACTAAGCACAAATTTGGTACTGTGAAAATGGAATTCTGAATAAAGAAAACCTTTTCAAACCTTTATAGTGTGATACTTCTTAGGAAAACATTCTAGCAGTGAGAGCAGCTTAAGAAAATTGGCGTATCCATGGCTTAGAAGCAAGAGATAATAAACAGAGAAAAATGCAAAACAAGAGAAGAAAGCTAAGAGAAAAAGTGTGGAGGATTTGAGAAGAAATGCAGAATTTATAGAAAGTTGTGAGGAAGTTGTGGTACATAGTTGCCTCAAGTGAAGTCTTGTAAATCATAAGCAAGGTGGCAACCAGACACTTATCTTCAAAATGGAGTGTTAAATCAAATTAATTCTTTGCACATAGTTGGTGATAAATTGCTTCAAATTTGAGTAGTACGAAGATTGCAAATCAAGCAAGTTGAAGATTTTGAAGTAAAGGGTGGTCATTTCATATATTTCTTTTAAGCTGCATTAATTATGGAGGTGCTTATGTGTATGGAGTAGAAAGGAAAATGAATTTGGTAAGGCAGCACATGTCATCACCTTAGTAAGTTGAAAGAAATAATATGTGAAAAATAAGGCATGAAAATTTAATGCAGAATAATGTGATCAAGCTTCAATGTAAGCATGACATTTCTGATCCATTAATGAGGTGTAGCGCCATCAAATTGGGAGTGCTAGCCAAATATTTAGTAGTTTCCATAAAATTTAATCGAAAGGGTAGTAACTATTGTTTCTAAATTTAGATTTAAATTTGGTGATTAAATTATTCATTGCTAAACTTTAATTTATGCATATTTTTTAACACATAGTGAGTTGCAGTTAGCTAGGATTTGGCATAAAGTAGTAAAATTTAGCTAGAAATACACACCAATAGGGAATTATTAAATGAATTTTTGGGAAATGGTGACTTGATGAAGGGATTTGTATTGAATGAAAAATCAAAAGGTAACCTTCACTACCACTATAATTCCCAACCTAATAGCCAACTTCATTGCCTACAAGTTGAAAAAGAGCAATCATTGAAATATCAAAAGAGAAAAATGAGCTATAATTGCAATATCTATTAAAAAAAATCAACTCTTTAGGCTATCCAAATAACTCTACTGGGACTATGGATGTTTGGCTGGCAGTAGAGCTATGTTTTGGGGGAATTGTGGAGATAACCTTGTCAGAGCTATGGACGCTTGACTGGTAGCAAAGCTCTATCTCTGGTTGGCTTTGGAGGATTACCATATTATGTAGTTCAATGTCAATGAACTGATTCTTTTTACTAAGTTCCAAAAATTGGAATTAATCAAAGCACACACGGATGTTTCCAGTGGAGTTTTACTTTTTATGCTAGAATCTAGGTGAAGGTGAAAGTTATTGTTTTAAAATATGTATAAGTTATAATTTATAACTGGTGATTTAATTTCAAGTTTGGTTTAAATTTAGTTTTATTGGTTGTAAGTTGTTGTGTGTTCTCACAACACACCCCAAGATTGTAATATTTGGGGGCCCAAGTGAAAAATAATAACTCAAATGGCACGAGCTAGCAAGTTGAAAAGATCACCGAAAGTGAAAAGTAAAGATAAATCTTTAATCAAAAAGTACTTTGTAATGTAAGTGTTTTTGAGTACCAGATACCAAGAACCGGAAACATTTGAAAGGTAAAAAGTGGTCCAAATATTGAGTAGAGTGTTCTAATCTTATATTTGGAGTCCGGTAAAATGGAAGTTCTAGTAAAACCGAAGTTCGAGGAAAGTTCATGGCTAAAAGTTAAATATCGGGTACCGGAAAACAATGTGAAATATTTTTTTTATTGAAATCTTAAGGATATTCAATGATTCTGATAGTCCGGTAATCTAGTATATGCAAGGATTTATGACATGCTAGAAAGCATGTTATTTATGAGATTTATGTACTAACATTTGAACAATGGTTTCATTTACATTAGATATTTATAAATCTTTTTCTTTAAAAGGGATTTAATGTGTGGAATTTGTGATTGTAGGAGATGTAGATTGTGATGCAAAGTTTGGGTATGGACAGTTAGAAAAATTGTATTTGTGAATTAATTTGATGATGTTGCTAGGTTCAATGATGCACTTTAAAAACACATTCTAGAATAAAGTTCATTGCAAAGATGTTCCAAATACCTAGATCCTGAGATGTTGGAGTTCAAGCATGCAGCAAAGAAGTGTAACTATTCCAGGAGTGGCCCATTCTTTGAATATTCAAATCGAGGAAGAACCTAAAGTGGAGGGGTGAAAATTCCACCTAATCACTCTGATTTTGTGGGAAGTTCCTACATTTTGTTTGAGCAGATTTTTTTGGTTCCAAGAAGGAACCCTAATAATTAAATATTAAAACCTGAATAACTTCAATGTGCAATTGGAGTTGACCTTTGTTGACTTTGATTGCAATTCTCCTATAAGTCACTACATTCCACGTGCCTTGATGTGATTGGTCCCTTGGATTTCTTCTCATGTATTTGTCTTATCTTGTTTGTGCCTTGTGTTCTATAAAGGGCTAGAGGATCTTTCGTTTAAAGTTAAGTTTAGAATTTGTGGATGTCGGAAGAGCTAAAACTTCTTTAATTTTTGTTCTTTTTTTCTATTTTTTGAATCATTCTGTTGTAAAAATTTGTATGCACATAGAAATTGATTAATATCATATCCAATTAGATAGCTACCTATCTCATGAATCTTTTGTAGCTAGTTTTGTTAGTTTAGCCAAACAAGACTATGTGATGTGCTATTTAAGGGTGCATGCAGAACCTACTCGGTGTCCAAACTAGAACCCCTCTCTTTAAAAGCTTGCATAGTTTTATATGTAGCTATGAAGCAATCTGGTGAAGTATAAAGTGATTTGCTCTATTTTAGTTAATTCTTTGGGGTATGCATGGAGAATAACTAGGAGAAAATTTTAATTTTTACTATTTTTATGCTTTATTTTAGAATAGATGTTTAAATTCCTTGAAAATGTTCCAAAAAAATAAGTGAATGGATGAAAATTTGTTGAAAATATTTTGTTTTGTATGAAATTGTTGAATGCTTAATGCTAAATCTACTTAAGTGATAGCAAAGAAATTGTTGATGGTCATGAAATATTATTTCAAATCTTTCGATTTCATGATATTTGTTCTTAAGTTCCAATTGAAAATTTAGTATCTAATATATATGATTTCAATCAACCATATTCCCTTTGAGATTAACAACAATATCACATTTTACCTGAGAGCGAACCTAGTATAATCAAGACTTGATTATCAGAGACTTGGGATTGAACTGAAGCCAATCTTTTCTTGTTAAAGCATAATCCACTTTTAGATTTTCTTTGCTCCATATCATTCAAGAAGGATAGGTGCTTTGTGATTCATCTGTGAAGAATTTATTTGCCCTGTTGTTGCAAGTCTAATTGTCATCGACAAGCTAGTTCTACAAATTTTGGATTCCTTGACCCCAAATATAATGACCAAAGGGACAAAGCATCCCATTCCTCACTAAAGGTCGACCCATGAATGCCAATTTGGCTTCTTCCTTAGTTTGAAACAAGGGCCTTTCAGACCTTCTTATTGTGTACAACATAATTGCATCTACAATATCCCACTCTAGCAGCAATAGTACCCCACTTTTATGCACTAGTGCTCTGCCCTCTTTAGGTGTGATATGCTGGAATTCCTCCCTCATCATTTTCCTCACATTTTCTTGCACAACTTCTTCAGATAGTTCAAGATGCAGGCTCCTCTCCTTGGAAAAAATTTTTGCATACTCTTGAGCCTTAGCTCTCCACACAAAATCTTTGAATGCCTTATTTTCAATAAAAAAATTGTCTTCAAAAATGTCTTGCAGGCCTCTTGCCTTAGATCATCAACATTTCTTAATCCATTGATATCTATCTTTCCTAATCTTAGGTTGCTCTCTCATGTGCTTGGTGAAATCCCTCTTGGGGGAGAAGGCATTCCTTGTTAGATCTCCTCTTGTGTAACTAGAATATCATCTTCATCAATATCAGGGTAAACAACTACCCCTTTCACCTCAATATTTTTCCTCTTTGGTGGTGGTTTCTCTCATGGAGATGGACCTCTTGGAGGTTAATCAATATCAATTATAGTAAGGGAAGCTTGTCTAGGAGGAGATAGGGTTGACCTCACAAGGGAAGGTACTCTTCACCCCTCTGATGCAGTAGGGGTTGGAAGTGTTTGTTGCTTCTTTACTACCTCCTTCTTCTTGAATTAAACTCTGACTTTTGGTTGTGGCTGATAAGAGGGTCTCTCATCCAATATTTCTATTAGTTCTTCTTCCACAACCATTGCTTTCCCCTTGTCAATTATTGTGCTTTCCTCTTTCAAAATGCCCACTACATTCTCAAAATTTTCCAACACATACATAACTCTATTCAATTCACCCTTAATGTTGGGAAAAGGGTCATAATTGGGATATTCCCTTATAGCTTTATCCATAATTTTATGTAAAGCAAGGTACATTACTTTCCTTTCCTCCTATTTTTTAAAATCAAAAACATTTTTTATTACATCCTTAGGATAATAGAAGTTATGAACAAAAGAGCCACTTCTATTCTTAGCCTTTAGAGTAGCAATGAAACCCTTTGGGTCATGGTTTCTTGGGAACATATTTTTCAATCCATAAGTTGCTAGAACCTACCCTAGTTCTTTCCATCCTCCCTTTTCCATGACAAATTCTACAAACATTGTCCACTCCGAAAAGAATGAGCCCTTCTTCAATGTCTCAGGCATGTGTACCATTTGTGTTGCTCCTAATTTCCTCAAAATCTCAAGGAATCCAATCGTCAATGGCACATCTCTTGGTAGTGCATGTGGATTCACATTTGTGCCTTATACTCTTAATATTGTTGTGCTAGGGTATGGAATGATATCCCTCCAATTATGATTTAAATTTAGATTAGACCTTCTTTCCAAGGGTCTTAGAAAGTCATGTATTTCTTTAGGAATTATTGGAGGATCATAAACCAAGAACCTTCTCAATTTTCAAGCAAAAACATTGTGAAACACCACATAACCAAATTTCAAATCATATTTATCAATTTTGGGTCCAACATTGGACAAGCAGCTCAATATCACCTTCCACAGGTTCTTTAATGTCATGTCTTTATCAAAATTCTTCTCTCCCTTGTATAGGAACATATGTATTAGAAGAGAATACCACCAAAATTTTACCCAATCTTTTCCTACCTTCAATGCAACTAAACCTTGGTGAATGTTCTCTACCAGATATGTGGCATAATCATAAACTACATTATAAGTTGGGTGTTAAAGGTGTCCTTCCATATACATGAAATCTCTTGGCATAGTAGATGGTGGGTCAAAACCAATAATCTGGCACAAGGAATACATTATTTTCTTGAATTAATTGGAAAAATACTTCATGGGGAAAGGCTCCAATTCATCTTTACCAATCCTTATCTATTTTCTAGACTTCCCAACCCTAGTACTTGTAGTGTGTATGGGTAACATTGTTGTCCTGAAAAAAACCTTAGTATTTTCATATTCTTTTCTGAAACATCAAGATTAATGGGGATCATATCCTTATCCTCATTCCATTCATGTAGCTAGAAGATTTCTATAATCTCCTCTCTAGCTCTCTTGAGCATTTCAACACCATCAAATTCCTTGAGCACTCTGGAAACAGGGCCATACCTTGCAGCTATGCCTTTCAACAAGTCTACATCCATGTATACATTTGGGATAACCAGCTTCCTCATAACCAACCTCCAAGTGTTACAAATAGGGACTCCACAATTTCTATTCCCAAACCAATTTTGGAACAATTCCCATCTAGTGTAGAGCAACTCAACATCCTTGATAAAATGTCATTGGTCCAATAACCTATATTTAATTGTAGGGCCATAAAATAGAGTTCTTCCCTCATCCTTTTTGTTGGTTGAGGGTTTCAATTGGTCAATAATGTCTTGGGAAAGAGGTTTGGATGCGGTTTTAGAACTAGAAACTTGGGCCTTGGGTGCCTTTGGTAACAAGGTGGGTTCAGACTAATCTATGGTTTTGACACAAAGAGGTTCAATACCTATCCTTTCTATCCAAAACCTAGGGCATGGCTCAAAGATACAATTTCAATGGGTTTGATAAAAATTCACAACTTATACGTAATTTCAAACCACCCTAAAGCAATGCACATAGACCAATTCAATTGAAAAACATAGTGAATATTTACCCTAATTCAAGACAGTTTGGATAAAGCACAGAGAATGGTGTTTGTTTTACTTACGAATTTATCACTTGAAGGAAACCCTAATTTTGACTGCGTTGAACTCTGGAATGCTCTTCTCGATCTCCTGGATGCCTTAAACTCATTTGCAATCTTCAATTATGCAAAAAACCAATCTTTTATGTGCATTTAGGTTGAGATTGGGTAGCTTTGGATGTCTTTTTTGGCATTACTACTCACTCACATGAAGCAAAATGGATCTCATGTTCACATCCTCGATTTTGAATATTAGTCATTGATCTCCTTGTGAGATGGCACTTTGGATGACTTGGATTGAGTCAGCAATGTTTAAATTTCCATCAACATCATTCACTTATCCTTTGGTCAGTGAAATTCTATCATTTGGAATACTGACTCATTTGTTCTATGGGCTCCACCTTCTTTTCCAAGTTATAGAAGAAATCAACATGGCGACAGCCCACTAACAATGCTACTTTTATAAAACATTATTTTAATCCTACAAGGTTAGTGGGGAATGGTTGAGATTAAATCTCAACAGCACATCTCAACCATCAGTTTAAAAGTTTAAGGCGTCAGGTATATGAGTGGAGACCAGGCCCCACACTTGCAATGATACATGTGTCAACAGCTGGCTGACCCTGCTGCTTTTTAGAAAGTATTATTTTATTCCCACAGGGCTAGCAGGGAGCGGCAGGTTCAAATCCTTCATTCTAATAGTTAGAAAATTTGCACATGCATAAACATTAGTTTTGAAAAAGGAGACCCGACTAGGTCAATGGGACTAAGACCCTTGAGATTTGTGACTTAAAACTTAGTTCATTTTGATAGGAAATATTTCCACCTAACTTAAGATGATTAAATCAATGGTAATGTTGGATAACCAACAAACCTATACCAAGGGGTTGGTAATAATATGCTCGTGATGGCTCAAGTTGTAACTCAAGTGACCAGTAACCGGGTGTAACAAGTCAATGAAGAAATAGAATACCTAGGGTATAAGACTATGCAAATATGTAATGAGGCTTTTGAACTAAAACTCAGAACCTTACCCTAAGGGAAAGAGGCAACAAATCATCACAAGGAAAGGAACCAACTCAAAATTTTCAAAATTCAAAAGCTCTACCACTATGACCAAAGGTATGGTATGAGTAAAGCTATGACATGAGACTAAGACTAAAGGATGGAAAATGAGACTAAATATATGCACCTTGGGACTTAAGAAAAAGGATGCTAAGAAAGCTATGATAGCTCAAGGTAAAAAACTAGACTATCAAGACCTAAAAGGATGATGATAATTTGACAAAGTGAACCTTAAACTAGACACATGAGTTTAAAGGTTGAACTTGGATAATGATGAGTGATAGATAAGAGGAAAAGGTCAGGGACAATCTAGATATGTGACAATGAACTAATCAATAGTATGGTAAGTTTCCTAGTCTAAAATTTGAAAGGTTTATGCAACTAAAAATGTCCTAAGACTGAATAAGCAATGTGAGGATGGCACTATGTTTCAACCTAGTAATGCAAGGCAACATAAGTGTATGGAGTGAAATGGATGGAATAGACTGAGAAATTCTATGATTTGAAAGTATGGTCACTTTTAGGAATTATTTAAAAATAAGACTACATAGTAACTTCCCCAAAATTTTGAGAACTAGCAGTTGTGTCATTTTATCTCACAATAGCGATGTACCATCTCAACAAATGCACTTCACTATTTTTACAAATATGGGTCACTATCATTCGAATGTGATACACTATTTTTACAAATGTGGTTTACTTATTTTCAAATTTGTTATAATTTCTTCTCACCTTGAATGTTTTCAAGTGGTTTTTCATTTTGGGAAATTGTGAAATGTGATAGAAAACACAACAAACACCTAGCAAACAGATTTGGTTGTTATGTGATCGTCCAAAATTTCATGTGAATAGTGTATGTTCATAGGTAAAATTTAACCTAATTTTCACTACTCTATCACAAATCGAAAACACTTCAAGTACTTCTTAATCCTAAGGTCAAGACCAAGAGTAGAAATCTAAGGCCCACAACTTGGAATATCCTTCGACTAAAATGTACGAACACCTAAATGGGTGTATACACTCTTGTCTTTAAGAGAAAATAAAGGTAGGTGCCTCCAGGACTAGAAGGATGACCTAATCACCCTCTCCCCGAAAATCTATGTGTAACTTATGCTAAGTCAAGTATTTCTATCTCATCTCAAGGGAGTCATATGGTGAGTAACTTTAGGGCATGGTGTGCATCCATTACACTTTGAATGACACCAACAACTCAATCAAGAGGGTGGGCTTCTAAAATAAGGTTTCTAGTCACTATTTGGGGACTTAACGCTTTGCTAGCACCCAAAAAGTTGTATAAGGATTTAACCGACCCTACTTGGGGCCCTAAATACCTCACATGAATGTGGGAAACTCAACTTTTAGATTAGCACTATCAAAAAGGTACTCAACAGTTAGACCTTGGCTTTCACTTAAATTATTTATATAGTGGCCTGAGGGAAAAATTGGTTTGGGTTGTACCCCTTTGGAGTGGTTACTTCTCCAAAGGTACACCCTTATACAAAAGAAAAATAAGATGTATAGTGATTTATATTACACCTAAAATCCACGAAGTTGAGGGGAGAGGATACTTTCACTAACACATTAGGGTTCTACAACAAAATATGGAAAAGCATCAAACACATTGTGAACAGGAAAAAATATGTGTTAGAAAATGAGCAGCAAATAAAAGAGTGCAAACAATAAATATAAACACCACACACCTCAAGATTGGGCATATGATTAACTTAACAAAACAAAATAGAACATTTTACCTTGTTGAGTTGTCCTTTTGTTGGCCCTTTGATCTTCAATGTTATATTCTCCTTTGATGGCGGATAATGAGGATGCAAGATGGTTGAAGTTGGATAAAAATGGATGCAAATGCTATGGTGAGTGCAAGAAAATGAGAAATTTGAAAGTATGGCTCAAATGGAAAATTTGAAAGAGTTTGGCTAGCACAATGATCTCCCCCTAAAATGAGAGAAAAGAGGGGGTATTTATAGAGAATTTTGGATCCTCTAGAGAAATGGACAGTTGAGATTAAACCAACAAGGTCAAGATGTAGGGATATGGTGAGTTGAGAACTCACAAGTCCTCACATCTTGACATGTGGAATGTGAAGTGGCTTGAAAAAGATGATGTGTGAATGAGTTGGAAGGAGAGTACATGACATGGAGGTACTACATAGTACCTTGGGATTTGGACAAGATCTCCTCATAAATGAGGTCCTTGTCCCCATGTGGGTGAGAGGACATGTGAGGAATTAAAAACTCCTCAAATATCCTCATGGGAATGAGAGAAAGAATTTAAAATTCTTTGAGATGCATTGAGTGATTAAATGTGAATTAAAAATTCACATAGGGAAAGGGGTGCCTTCTCCAAAAGGAGAAAGCATTTAATAAATTTGACTTAGGACACATTCCATAAATGACATGGAGGTTATTTTGACCTAATTAAGTGATTAAGGTTGTGCAAGTACTTGATTAGATAAATTAATGACATATTAGAGGCAAGTAGGAGAAGGGGAAGAGCTAACATGTGGCTTGATGTTCAAAGATCATACATATGGGAAAGAGAAAAAGGAATTTAACATTCCTTGGAAGGATAAAATGAATTAAAAATTTCTTGAGAGGTTGATTAGGCTAGTTAATGAAGGATTAGAGGAGGGTTAGGTGGCTAAGAGAGATTAGAGGCCAACTTGCAAAAGTTTGAGGATGTGACACATCCTAATCAAGGATTAGGCATGTGCACATCCCTAATAATGAGATTATAAGAATAATTAGGATTAAGAAAGGGATGTGACATGTGAATAATTAAATAAATGTCATATTTATTTAATTCATTTGATGAAAAGGAGGATTAAAGAGATAAGGTATTTATTTATTAATTAAATACCTTAGGGATTTGGCAGAATTAAGGATATTAATTAAATAGTAGTGATATTACTTAATTAATGCAAATAAGGGGATGCTTAGATGAAAGGGGATAAATTTGAATAAATTAAGTGTCCAAATTTAGGTGTCTACACACATAAAACATTGATTTGTTTTAAACCAAAAATCTAAATGTTCCTACTTAAAAATCAAAGACACACAAAGCCCTACAAGAACATAGATTAGTATTTTGATAGTAATATCTTCTCCAATTGATCACTACATGATACAAATAATATGTTATGAGAATGAAGGTGTTGTCACTGATGTCAACTAGTCAGTTGGTTATCAATCAGTTGTTGTTGTCATTAATGTCATGGATGCATGTTATTGATTGTTCATGTCGGGGATATTGAGAAAATTGTATTGAAGAAGGTTGCAGGTGTTCAATGGTTGCTCCAAGTTTTGCTCTTGGATTTGATCCTTATTTGTATGGTTCAAATATGTTGATCATGTTAGTTGGAAGCTACTATATCCAAATTCTCGGTTTTTGATTCATTGTACAGTGTAAGTTGTGTTTACCAATTGTGAACTCTGGTTTTCTACATTTCTAGCTGAGGTCTGGGAGAAATGTTGTTAGTTCATACTTCTCTTTGCTTAAGTATTATGAATTTTGGTTCAAGAGTTAAGTTGTTATGATAATGTTGATAATTTTGGCATCCAGAGGGGTTGTGCTTAATTTTTTTGTGTTATACATTGGTTTGGTCGACCTTGTATTGAACACTACTTTCAAAGTTGATGAAGTGTGTTGGAACTATTTGGGTCCTCATCAAGTGTGTGTTTGGGTTTCCCTCATTCTAATTCCACCCTATCATGTTTTGGCATTGACCTAATTTAAATTTATTGATGGATGGCCAAATTTGGATATGTTCCAAAGTTAAAGATGGTATAAATACAGGATGAGTTAGTGATGAAAAAGTAAAGAGAGATAAGTGCAAATAAATAGAGTATATAGATGTGAAATATATGTGAATCAATGGGTCTGTGATGTGAGTGTGGTAGATCAACACATAAAGTCTAAATGCGAAGTTTCCAGATGTAGTGAGTTGAAGGTGTACTCTATCATTCATGCATGTCTACAAGTGGTTGAGAAAATTGTGGTGGAAATCTTTGTTGCATTGATATTTTATTCTCTTTATAACATATATCTTCTACCTTCTTTGTATCTCAGTGGCAGTGATCCCTCCAAGTGGTTAGCCTTGTTAGACAGTGAGCCCTGATCTAGACACTGAGTCATTTTTTTGGTAGTGAGCCTTGTTTCTTAGGCAGTGAACCTTTTTAATCAATTTTGATATTCTTTATAGTGTGATTTAATCCTCACTGTGGTTTTTCCCTTATTGGGTTTTCCACATAAATCTAGTATTGTGTTTGTGTGATGGTTTTCAGTTTCTAGACTTGCACTTAATGTTTAATCATTTTAAGCAATGTTAAGGATTTATTCTAGTGGATGACTTAAGGTTTAAATTTGTTACAACTAATTCAACCCACCTCTTAGCTGTCTTAGTCAAAAATTGGTATCAGAGCTTGGCTCCTTGGAGAAGAACTTAACCACTTAAGGAAGGTCTAGGATGGCTATAAAGTTACTCATGATTGTTTGAGGTTCGATAGAACTATTTATGCTATCTAGAAAATACTGAAAGAAGAATATTTGGAGTATTGTGGATCATATGATGTGGAGAAAGCTTACAAGAATCCTTACACTCCTCCTGCTAATTTCCAAGTACGGTTGATGAGATCAAGGCACATGAAGCAAACAATAAGGTGAAGTACATTTTGAAGAATATTCTTGTAAATTTCGAGTTGATTAAAGTTTAGAATCTAAAGACTACAAAGGAATTATGGGATGCTTTGGAAAAGGAACATGAAGGTGATGAAAAGGTCAAAGAGCCAAAATTGCATAATTTGGAGGCACAGTTTGAGCTCCTACCTATGTTTGAAGATGGGAATGTTAAAGCTTATGTACAAATATTAAATGAGGTAGTAGCTGGAATGTGAGGACTTGGTGCTACTATAGATGAAAGCAGGATTGTAAATAAGATTCTTAGAACTCTCCCTGATGTTTACAGTGAAAAGGTATGTGCTATTGAACAAAGTATAGATTACAAGACTTACACTAAAGATCAGTGGTTGGGATCTTTGGCATCTTACAAGATGAGAAAACCTAATTTGAGAAATGCATTCAAATCATAGTGCTTTTAAGGCTACAAAAGTTGAATATTTGGATGAAGAAAATTTTGATGAAGTAGAAGCTAACTTTTTGAGGAGGATGAGGAAAGGTTCTGACAAGTATGAAGATAAATTACCCTTAAAATTCTTTAGTTGTGGAGGAATGGGTCATTATGTTGCAAAGTATCAAGAAAGAGCTAAGAGGAATAAACAAAGTTATGAGAAAGAAAAAAAGGTAAGCAAATTAATAGATCATATTATGTGAATGAGGATGCTAGTATATCTGATGAGGAATCTAATTATGAAGACCTTGATGGCAATGAGTGCTTGTTCTTAGAGATAAAATATGAACCTACTTCTGCTAATTCTAAAAAAGAGGTGAAGGAATTCCCTTCAAAGAAGGAGAAAAATGAAGGTACTATAATATCTTCCCTACATGCTAAACAAGAAAAGAACTATTGACTTGTTGATAGTGGTTGTTCACATCACATGACTAGTGATAAGAGTAAGTTTGTTAAACTTGAAAAATATGATGGAGGCTTGGTTATGTTTGGAGATGATACTGATGGTAAAATTTGTGGGATAGGTTCAGTAAGTTTTGATGGAAAGCATAATACTAATAATGTCTTCTATGTTAAGGGTTTAAGGAATAATCTCTTGAGTGTTGGACAGATGTGTAGTAAAGGATATAATCTTGTATTTGAGGATGAAAGATGTGAGATCAAGAAAGGATCCAGAATAGTGATTGCTACAGGAAAGAAATATTAAGGAAATATCTATCAACGTAAGAGTGTTGATGGATGATGCTTTATGACTTAGATCAATGATAGTTGGTTTTGGAATTAAAGAATGTGACACATGAATTTTGATAACCTGGCAAGGATTAGTGAATTTTAGGTGATGAGAGATTTACCAAGGATTACAAGTCTAGTTAATGTTATTCGTAAGATTTGTTAGTTTGGAAAGCAAGCAAGAAGCCATTACAGGACAAAGGAAAAATCTACTACTAGACTACTAGATTTAATTCATACAAATCTTTGTGGTCCTACAAGAGTGAGAAGTATACAAGGTTAAAGGTACTTTATGCTTTTGATTGATGATTATTCTAGATATACATGGGTTAAATTTCTTAAAGATAAGTTTGATGCATTAGATGGATTCAAGACATTCAAAGTTATGGTTGAAAATGAAGTAAATTTGAGGATAAAATGCTTAAGGTCTAACAGAGGTGGATAATTCACCTCCCTTGAGTTCAATATGTTTTGTGAAGTGCATGGAATAAAAAGATAGTTATCTGCTCCAAGAACTCCTCAGTAGAATAGAGTTGTTGAAAGAAATAATAGAACAATTCAAGAGGCCACTAGATCAATGATTACTGAGGTTGGTTTACCAGATGTTTACTAGAGAGAATCTATGCATACTGTTGTTTATGTATTCAATCAAGTTCAAGAAAGAGAAAATAGTACAAAGACCCCCTATGAGCGATGGTGTGGAAGAATTCATACTATAAAAGTATTTCAAGGTATTTGGAAGAAAATGTTATATAAGAAGAGATGAAGAAACTTTAGGAAAGTTTGATGGAAGAAGTGATGACGGTATTTTTCTTGGATATTCTACTAAAATAAAAGCTTACAGATGTTTCAATAAAAGACTAAGAAATATTGTAAAACATGCAAATGTTAAGGTTGATGAAGCAATGAAGAATTCAATTGATGTTGATGGATATGTTTCTAATTAATCTGATTGCATGAGAATTGAATAAATTATGGAAGAATAGGAAAAGGATGAGAAATAGAAGAAAATTGAAGAAAATGAAAGAGAAGAAGAAGCTCTAGTGGTGTCACCTAAGGCATCTAGATATATGCAGAAGAATCATTCAAAAAGTCAGATCATTGGAGATAAGACAAAAGGAGTATTGACAAGAAGCAAAGCTTCTTCTGGTGAAGTAAATCTATGTTTACTTTCTCAGATTGAACCTGTTAGCTCTCAAAAAGTGCAGGTTGAATGCCTCAAGAGGATGCCAATCTCTTGATATGCTTTAGGGTAACAAACAAGGTCAAGAGAACTCAACCTTCTGCTCTTTAGGTGTTGCAAACCTGGGCGAGTGTACCTCTCTGAATATTGCAGACTTAACTTGCAATTACCTTCTTGAAACAATTTGTTTACAATGGAAATGGGAAGTAAACAGATGTAATCCAACTTGAAGATAGTGACAATATTCTAATCTAAATCCTAGAGTGAATGCTTAACTAATCAGATGTAAAGAAACTGAAAAAGTTCAAAATGATGAACTGCAGAGACTAGTGCTTTATTGGGTATGCGGAGTCAAATGAGATCAGGATGAACAACACTTTATGGAGAAAACACAAATTATCTGGCATACATTTTGTTTACAACTTGTATAAACTTGCAACACTGTAACTACTAAGTTCTACTTTGAGAATCCAGACAAATCTTTCTGATTATTGTGATCAACAAAGAGGATTTAATCTTTGCTTGAAAGACCCAATTGATCAATCACATGAATACAAAAAATGTGTATCAATAAACTGAACATAAACTTGTTATGTCAATTCAAATAACCAGTAAGCATCAATATTGGAGATAACTTAGTAGTATTTTCATTCAATTTAACAGATAATTGATACCAAAGAAAAGCAGCAACATCAACTGAATCTCATAAATACCTCCATTTTGAAATCATGCAATAATAGCCTCTGGTCTAATAATTTTATTCTACTGTATCTACTTGCAGAGTATCCAAAATCTAATTTTCTGGTGCCATTTTACAATTACAATATGCTTATTTATACACCAGCATGAGAAAAACATTAAAATGAAATTTCATGTCGGCCCTCCACAAGATTCAGGCTCAATTCAAGTCGGCTAGCAATGGTCTCCAAGTATTCTACATGTTGGCCACAAGACTTGCATTTCTGTTATTCATCAGTGTATAGTTGGTGAGACATAGCATATGGTCCTGCCAAAGGCAATTCATTCGTTTATCATCCCCGAGCACACCTTTATTTTATTCGCATTCGCTATAGCTCACTTGGGTCAATGAGATGTCATAAAGACTTCATTAACATTTTGCTAATATATACTTCGCCTCCCATTTGTCGCTGTGGCAATCGGTTGGTCATACTGAAGCCACATAGTATTCCTTCATTCCCATTTGTGCTTCGCTATAACACATAGGTATCGGGGAGACCTCACAAAGATTGTTCTAAGTTTCACCAAGAGCCTCCCATATAACTTCATGTCATTGTGACCATCCAACTATCCTATCGACAAAGCCACCACTACATTCCATTCGGCAAGATCCCAGGCTCCTTGCCAAGACCACACACCGAAACAAATAGGTCACATCAAGCAATATATTTTATTACATTCAACTTCGCCAAGACCGCTAGATTTTCTCATCGAAAAGAATACACACCGGGCCATCGGCAAGACAAAAAAATGTCAGGGGGAACTCATACAGATAGCACCTCATTATACCGAAAGTCTCACATCGTGTTATTTTTCATTTCACCGAGACAAAGCAATCTTATGCCGAAAACCATTCCCCACTCGCTTTCTCCAAGACAACACCCCTCTTATACCGACAAAGGCACCCCCAGTACATTATCGATGAGACCCACCTGCATCGCCAGGACTTACTCCGAAGCAAACAACTCTTTGCCGACGAGCCCCTTGATAGAGCATCCATGCATAAAGTCGGTGAGGCTGAAGGTCTCTCGCCGAGACCTCATCCTGATAGCGCAAACTCACACCGATGAACCTCCATAGACCTAGTCAGGGAGACACATTGAGATCAGTAAGACGCAACTCCGACAGCCAAGACATATGTTGATAAAAGCCACCATGGTCGCCGAAACAATACAAAAGTCCTGCCGATAGATCTGTAGTAAACAAATGTAAACGTAGAAGCAACAAGGGTTGGGAAGACAATGGGAGACCTATGCCGATATAGACAAAATGTGGAAAATGCATACATAGATGATTTAGGGGACAAATATGAGCCAAAATATGAGTGAACAAATCATGAAATGAAGGAAATATGTATAAGGGAGGATAGATATGGAGACTCAGGGGGCATAAAAATATGCAAAAATCATTAGATTTTAATAGTTCCAACAGTGGCTTCATCTGGGGATGGATGATAATTAGATCATTGCAAGGATCTAGAATCTTGGGTGAGCAAACCAGACAAAAAATGATGAACCAGTGAGCAGCAATGGAATGGATGGTGATGAATGCAAAGTTAAAGTGAATGGAAAATGACAGTGAAATGGAGATGGACAAAATCCTAGACTACTATGCATGGAAAGTAATTTTAAAGAGGATACACAAGAGTTGTCCATGCACTAGCAACCCTTAATCCTTTGTGTTGCTCAAGAGAAGAAAAGCTTCAAGAATTTTCCATGAACAGGCAATCCCTGATCTTCACCAGCCATGTTCTGTAGATAATATGAGTCTTCACCCTTTTTTCCAACAACAATAAAAGGTCCCAGCCAAAGAGATTCAAATTTACCATGCCTGCCTTTCTCCTGACACCTTGCATTCCACATTAACACCAAGTCATTTTCTTCAAATTTTCTATTCTTTGCTTTCTTATCAAATAAATACTTCATTTGTGCCTGTAACTTCATGTTTTGACTTTGCGCCTCTCTCCTTACTTCATCAAGTTTTGCAAGTTGTTCCATTCTATCTTCCATAGGCTCAAGGACACCCAGATCATCTTGAAGAATAAATTTATAAACTGGCAACAAGTTCTGCAAAGGCATCCAGGCTTGTGCTCCATACACTAATTCAAATGGGGATTTTCCAATTGCCCTTTTCACAGTGATCCTATCAGCCCACACAGCTAGTTTTAACTTTGAATCCCAAGCCTTCTTGTTATGTCCCAACATCCTTTTTATAATCTTCAAAAGACTTTTATTGCTAGACTCTACTTGACCATTGGCTTGTGGATGATATGGAGATGAATAAGAAATAGTAATTCCATACTTATCACAAAAAAATTTGAATTCATCTGATCTGAAGCACATCCCATTGTCTATGATTATCCTCAATGGTGCACCAAACCTGGTGATAATGTTGTCCATCAAAAAATTAGTCACTACCTTACTTGTAGCTTGCTTGGTTGGGACTGCCTCCACCCACTTTGTAAAATAATCAGTGAAAACTAGTATCCATCTATGTCCTCCACTTGACTTCTCCTGTATTTCTCCAATGAAATCAATTCCCCATTGATGAAAAGGGGCATCAGCCTGCAAAGGTCGAAGTGGCAAAGCACCCTGATACTTCAATTTTCTAGAAAACTTTTGGCAAACCTCACATTTTCTCACATGTGTAAAAGAATCATTAAAAACCTTTGGCCAATAATACCCATCCCTGAGAATTTTGTGTGCAGTTGTCTTTGCCGAGTAATGACCTCCACAAACTCTTTCATGCATTTCACTTAGAACATGCTTGGCCTGTGACTCATCCAGACATAATAACAATATGCCATCTCTATTTTTCCAAAATAGATCTCCATCCATGAAGACATACTTTGATGCTTGCAACTTCAAAGTTATCTTTTGATTATCACTCAATCCATCTAGACACTTCATGTATTTAAGATAATGCATAACATCAATATACCAAGGAGTGTGTTCACTGCTTGCAATCGCAGCCCCTTCTTCAACATTGCAGATCTGATTTGCCTCAATATTAGTTTCTGTCATCAACCTAGCCAAGCCTTGGCCTCTTACTAGCTTAGTAATCTGTATTTCCATATCAAATTCTTGAATCTTGTTGATCCATCTGCATATTTTCCCTGTAACTTTAGATTGTGTTAAAATGTCTTTGACAGCAGCATGAGGGACATAAGCAATCACCTTTGCTCCAACAAGATATGGTATGAATGCTTTAATAGCCTTCACAATTGCAAATTCCTATTTTTCCATTATTTCATACTTCAATTCAGACCCTTGTAATGATTTACTAAAGAAAGACACAGGCTATTCATAACCACCCTCATTCTTCTGTAACATAACAGCAGCAATAGTATGCATTGAGGCAAATGAAAAAATCTAAAAAGGCTTTGTAAAATCTAGAGACTTGAGAACAGGAGCCTCTTTCATAGCCCTTTTGATAGACATAAAAGCATCCAAAGCTTCAACAATCCAATCCATTTTTCGTCCTTTTTTCAACATTTTAGATATGGGCTTGATGATCTCAGCAAAGTTAGAAACGAATCTTCTAACAAAATTAATTTGTCCAAAGAAAGATTGTATTTCCTTGACAATTTTGGGAATATGAATCTTATCAATAGCTTCAACTCTCTCAAGATCTATTCTAATTCCCTCTTTTGAAACAATATGCCCCAAGAGTTTACCCTCTGTGACTACAAAATGACAATTCTTTGGATTTAAACTAATACCATATTCAAGAGCTTTAATAAATACCTTTTCAAGATGTTGCACGTGATTTTCAGCCTTCTTCGAATAAGCAGTCAAGTCATCTTGGTACACCACCATGATAATATTAATCAAATCAACAAATGCTACATCCATTACTCTTTGGAAATCGCTCCAGCATTAGTGAGACCAAAAGACATTCTTATGTATACATATGTTCCCCAAGGAGTGGTGAATGTTGTTTTGTATTGCTTAGATTCCTTGACTTTAACCTGGTTGTACCCTGAAAACCCATCCATCATAGATAATAGCTCACAGCCTGTCACCTTATGCAATATTGCCTCCATGTTGGGTAGAGGATAATTATCTTTAAGAGATGCCATGTTAAGATTTTTGAAGTCCACACACAATCTGATATCACCATTCTTCTTTCTCATGGGAACCAAATTTGAAACCCACGTTGAATGTCTGATTGGTTTGATAATTCCTACATCCCTGAGCTTTATCAATTCCTCTTGCATTTTAGGCTCCAGCGTTGGATTTATGGGCCTTTGCTTCTATCTAAAAGGCTTGGCGTCTGGCTTCAATGATATTTCATGCTGAAATAAATCTTCCCTATATGCTTTCAGATATTCATATGACCAGGAAAACATGTGTTTGTACTTTCTTAACAACTAAATCAGCATTTGCTTAATTGTTGGGCTTATTTTCTTCCCAATGTACACCTTTCTTGGTGATATTTCAGTCCCCAAGTTAATTTCTTCAACATATTCTCTTTTGACTGGAGTTTGTTTCATGAAAGATCTATCATTCCCATCATACAGCCTCTCCAATGCCACTAGACCCTTGGGAAATTTATTTGTTTTGAGCTGCAATATTTCCTTTCCAAACACTGTTTGCTTTCCATCTACTTCTTCAACAAAAGCATTGAGGTCAATTTCTTGTGCTTCATATTGGTCTATACAGTGCAAAAATTTTAAAAGATCAACATCATCATTGAAAACTTGCCAGCTATAAATGTTATCAGGAACAGCAGGCCTCGTCTTGAACTCAATTTGTGACACTCCAGTCAATGTAATATCATCTCTTTTGAACGCCACATTCGCTAAGAAATCAGCCATTATGTTCTTTGATCTATCAATCCACTCAATTGAAAATCCATCAAACAATTCAATGGTGTCCCATACAACATTCCTATATTGTTTTAATCTTTTGTGCTTTGCTACATATTTTGATTTAATTTATGAAACAACCAACTCAGAATCGCCCGAAACAGCCAGCAACTTGATTTTATGCTTCACAGATATGTTCAAGCCTGTCAATAAAGCTTCATATTCTGCCACATTGTTTGTACATTCAGATGCTAACAAAAAAGAATATTTAAAAGTAATACCTCCAAGAAAAACAAAAAAAATCCTAGCTTCATTACCCTTTTAACTGCAGGCTTCATCAAAATGCATCCTCCAAACGCCATTGCAATTTTGTGCAGCATGTTTTTCAATTGGGTCACTATTAATTAATTCTGGCTGAGCTGGTTCTATTTTAAAACTCCCCAGATCAACATCACAAAAAAAATTAATTTGATCTTGTGGTACATATTCAACAAGCTGGCTCATTCTTGGCTCCCTGTATAACTTCACTTCTTGCCCATTTATTGGAATAGTAGCATAAGATAAATCAAATTGAACATTTCCACCTACATCTATTGTCTAGTGTCTTGATAAGAGCATCCTGAATTGAGGAGCATCAATTACTGTTATATCTATATTATGTGTCATCTGTGGATATGTAGCCAAATTGACTTCAACATCTTTTATAATACCAACCACAGGAACAGGTCGATTATCCATAGCATAGAACTTGCCTCCAGTGATATCAACCCACATGCCAAGTTGTTTCATGACTCTTACAGGCATGATGTTTATAGCAGCACCAGAGTCTATCATGCAGTTCCTTAACAATTTGTTATTGATGAGCAATGTAGTGAAGAAAGGATCAACTTGAGGAGGAGTTGATAATATATCACTTAAGCAAACCTCAGAATTATTTATTCTCTCCTGCCTATTGGTTGCTTTAATAGTTATTTTATTTTTAGTATTCACATGTTCTCCATTTGTATCAATTGAACAGCAGTATCCCTATATTCTTTAGTTTTCATCATCTCAAGTAGTGGAACAGACATTTTTACCTAGGACAATGTCTGGGTGAAGTCAAAAGAGGAGCCTTCTATTTTAATAGTTGTCTTCAGCTCTGGCGCATCTCCTTTGTTTTCCTCTTTTTCTTTTATATTAGGCTGCACAGGCATTTGCATCTCTTTATTTAATTCCTTCACTTCCTCCTTTCGGACTGACTTCTATTCAATTTTGTCATGCTGCCTATTTTTTGGCTTTTTTACATTTTCCTGTGTTGCCTTATTTACTTTTCTGTTTCTCAACCAGTATTGACTTTTGGCTTTCTCAACTGCAACAACAGTTATTCTTTCTATTTCATCTTTAGTGAGTCTCCTTACATTACACTGAGCAGGCGCCTCAGCAGGATGTGGCTCTGTGTAATCTTCATCAGAATCATAAAAGATCTATTATTCAGCCATATGGACATTATACTTCTGATTGGAAACATCATATTCATAGCCTTCATCCTCTGAAGATGAATATCTTTCCTCAGCATGATGAAAAACATTTGAAGTCAAATACACAGTATGATCCTCTCCATTATTTTCCATCAGCATCCCTTCTTCTTGCATCCTTTGAGCTACAACACAAAAATATGGAGAATGTGGCTAATTACAAACTTCACAAAAGTAATTATTACTCACCATGTAAGTTCCTCTCTTGCTCAATGGGTCAAGATTCTCTTTATTTATGGGCCTAGCTGATATAGGTTTCCCATCTTTCCAATCTGTATTTTAAGGCATATCATGCAGCCTCGGCCTTTCATGTTTGTTCTCATTTCTGTATGTATTCTCCTGTCTGTATTGATAATTATTGCTTTGCTGAGGAGGCCTCGGGTTGTCTCTCTTACTGATTATACCTGCAACCTTCTTGTTATTTTCAATTTTCAAAGCAATCTTTTGTGCTTCAGCTAGATCTCTTGGAAATCTATTTCTCAGTTTGTACCCTGTTTTGGGATCAAATGCATTTAAATAAACACTTAAAGCTACAGAATCTAGCAACCTTGATCCAGGAGGTACCTTAGTCTGTAGTTTGTTAAGTCTTTGATTGAAATCATAAACTGAGTCATTTTGATTTTTTTGAATCCTCATCAATTCATGAAGGGCTACATCTGGTGCGTTTAGATTCCCATATTGCTCTAGGAATCGATCTAGGAATACTTGAAGAGAACTAATTGAATACGCTGGCAAGTTGTTAAACCAATCCCTAGCATCTTCAATAAGTGACATCATAAATAGCCTCATGTGTAAATCTTCATGTGGCACACCTATGTCTTGAATGAACACATTGAAATTCCTCAGATGTTCTTCAACAGTGACTGCATTGCTCCCTGTAAACTTAGGAACCAGACCTCTCCAGCTGCTATCCATAGGATAAGGGCATAGATGGAACCCTGCTAGATCAAACTTCCTAATCATTGTTGTGTACTAGTGAGGGGGAGGAATAGGTGGGTACTGGTATTGATTCATAGGATTATTGTATTGTGCATTATGCTGAGAGATGTGATGCTGACCAGGAGGTGGATGCATATTTGTATGTTGTGTGGGAATATGAGGTGGATGATTTAGCTGCTTGTGATGATTTCTAGTCTGATGGTGAGGAGATATAGGTGGACCAGAAGGCCCTACACCATGATTTCCCTACTTATGAGGTGGCACATACTTTGGGGGGCGATCAGCTGTCTGAGCAATGCCTTGATTTTTCTGCAATTTAAATTCTTTCATTGCCTGTATCATTCTAGCCTTTTCCTATTCTTCTCTCTCCTTCTTCTGAGATTCAAACCATGCTTTGACTTCCTCATAAGTCAAAGATTCATAATCAATTTGAGAAATCATATTCTCATTAATCTAGTTTTGATCATTTTCTATTTTCTAATCATATTCATGTTGAATTCTGATTCGTTTAGGCTCAAGTCTAGCTTCAAACTCAGCCTGCTTCCTAGCTTCAAACTCAGCCTGTTTCTGAGGATCGAGAGAAGGGAAAGGATTTCTTTGATCTTCTGGGGTACAAGGCTCGCGCTTGAATCATCTCTCCATGTATCAAAGCAATTATATGTTTCACAATGTGTTCTTGGTGCTTTGTCTTTACCTATCAGATACATGTCCTCACACTTCCCCTTTCCTTTATCAACATTGTCATTTTTGTGAGTCCACCTATTGTTACCAGCAAGAGCTCCAGAATGACCTCCACTGTACTGAGACCTTCTTCCATTCATGATGAATAGCTACAAAAGATTCTATCAGAGTCACCACTCACTTTATCAAAAATGAGAAAAATGTTCAATACTTCTTGTTCCCAGCGGAGTCTATGCAAGATTTATGACTCTATGATTAAGGCTTTGATTCTGATTGTTCCCTAGCAGAGTCACCAATTTGTTAGCTTTCAAAAAACACAGGCTGAATGCCTCAAGAGGTTGCCAATCTCTTGATACGCTTTAAGGTAATAGACAAGGTCAAGAGAACTCAACCTTTTGCTCTTTAGGTGTTGCAACCTGGGCGGGTGTACCTCTCTGAATATTGTAGACTTAACTTGCAATTATCTTCTTGAAACAATTTGTTTACAATGGAAATGGGAAGTAAACAGATGTAATCCAACTTGAAGATAGTGACAATATTCTAATCTAAATCCTAGAGTGAATGCTTAACTAATCAGATGTAAAGAAACTGAAAAAGTTCAAAATGATGAACTGCAGAGACTAGTGCTTTATTGGGGATGCAGAGTCAAATGAGATCGGGATGAACAAGACTTTCTAGAGAAAACACAAATTATCTGGCATACATTCTGTTTACAACTTGTATAAACTTGCAACACTGTAACTACTAAGTTCTACTTTGAGAATTCAGAAAAATCTTTCTAATTACTGTGATCAACAAAGATGATTTAATCTTTGCTTGAAAGACCCAATTGATCAATCACACGAATACAACAAATGTGTATCGATAAACTAAACATAAACTTGTTATGTCAATTCAAATAACCAGTAAACATCAATCTTGGAGACAACTTAGCAGTATTTTCATTCAATTTAACAGATAATTGACACCAAAGAAAAGTAGCAACATCAACTGAGTCTCATAAATACCTCCATTGTGAAATCATGCAATAATAGCCTCTAGTCTGATAATTTTATTCTACTGTATCTACTTGCAAAGTATCCAAAATCTAATTTTTTGGTGCCATTTTACAATTACAATATGCTTATTTATACACCAACATGAGAAAAACATTACAATGAAATTTCATGTCGGCCCTCCACAAGATTTAGGCTCAATTCAAGTTGGCCAGCAATGGTCTCCAAGTATTCTACATGTCGGCCACAAGACTTGCATTTCTGTTATTCATCAGTGTATAGTCAGCGAGACATAGCGTATGGTCCTGTCGAAGGCAATTCATTCATTTATCATCCCCGGGCACACCTTCATTTTATTCGCCTTCGCTGTAGCTCACTTGGGTCGGTGAGATGTCATAAAGACTTCATTTACGTTTTTCTGATATATACTTTGCCTCCCATATGTCACTGTAGCAATCCATTGGTCATACCAAAGCCACATAGTATTCCTTCATTCCTATTTGTGCTTCGCTATAACACATAGGTATCGGGGAGACCTCACAGAGATTGTTCTAAGTTTCACCAAGAGCCTCCCATATAACTTCATGTCGTTGTGACCATCCAACTATCTTGTCGACAAAGCCACCACTGCATTCCATTCGGCAAGACCCTAGGCTCCTCGCCAGGACCACACACCGAAACAAATAGGTCACATCGAGCAATATCTTTTATTACATTCAACTTCGCCAAGACCGCTAGATTTTCTCATCGAAAAGAATACACACTGGGCCATCGGCAAGACAAAACAATATTGGGGGGAACTCATATAGATAGCACCTCATTATACCGAAAGTCTCACATCATGTTATTTTTCATTTCGCCGAGACAAAGCAATCTTATGCCGAAAACCATTCCTCACTCGCTTTCGCCAAGACAACACCCCTCTTATACCAAGAAAGGCACCCCCAGTACATTATCGGCGAGACCCACCTGCATCACCAGGATTTACTCTAAAGCAAACAACTCTTCGCCAACGAGCCCCTTGATAGAGCGTCCATACATAAAGTCAGTGAGACCGAAGGTCTCTCGCCGAGACCTCATCCCGATAGCGCAAACTCACACCGATGAACCTCCATAGACCTAGTTGGGGAGACACATTGAGATCGGTAAGACGCAACTCCGACAGCCAAGACATATGTCGATAGAAGCCACCACGGTCGCTGAAACAATACAAATGTCCTGCCGACAAATCTGCAGTAAACAAATATAAATGTAGAAGCAACATGGGTCGGGAAGACAATGGGAGACCTATGTCGATATAGACAAAATGTGGAAAATGCATACATAGATGATTTAGGGGACAAATATGAGCCAAAATATGAGTGAACAAATCATGAAATGAATGAAATATGTATAAGGAAGGACTGATATGGAGACTCAGGGGGCATGAAAATATGCAAAAATCATCAGATTTTAATAGTTCCAACAGAACCGAAGACTGTAAGTGAAGAATGTAAAGATGAATATTGGATGGAAGCAATAAGGATTTTCTTAGCATTTACTTATCATAAACATAAATCAAGGTCTATCAGATGGATGTCAAGTCTACATTTTTGAATGGTGAGCAAGAAGAAGAGGTCTACATGGAATAAATTGAAGGATTTTAGTTGTTAGATCAACCAGATATGGTGTGCAGATTAAAGAAAGATTTATATGGATTGAAGTAAGCTCCTAGAGCTTGGTATGAAAGGTTAGACATGTATTTGATTTAGAAAGGTTTCAACAAAGATACAACATATAGTAATTTGTATTTTAAAATTAAAAATGACAAAATCTTTATTGTGGTTGTATATGTTGATGACATTATTTTTGGGGGAAATGAAACTATATGCAAGATGTTTGTAGAAGAGATGCAAAAATAATCTGAGATGTATACAGTTTGGTGAGATGAATTTATTTCTTGGACTGTCAATTAATCAAATAGAAGAAGGAATTTTTATTTCACAGTCTAATTATGTGAAAGAGATGTTGAAGAAGTTTGGGATGGATGGTTCTAAACCGATATGCACTCCTATGGTAACTAGTTGCAAATTAGGTAAAGATGATGATTCACCTAAGGTTGATCAGAGAAAATATAGATCTATGATTGGTGGACTATTGTATTTGGCTGCTACTAGATTGGATATTATGCATGATGTCTATCTTGTAGCTAGATTTCAAGAAGATCCTAATGAAACACATGTTGCTATTGTTAAAAGAATATTCAGATATTTCAATGGAACTCTAGATTATGGGTTGCAGTATCCTAGGGATGTTGACTTTACACTAAGTGCTTATACAAATGAAAATTGGGCTAGATGTGTAGATGAAAGAAATAGTAAAAGTGGTGTTGCATTCTTTCTTGGTTGTAGATTGGTGGCATGTTTGAGTAAAAAGAAAGATTCAATTTCCTTCTTAATTGTTGAAGCTGAGGATATTTCTACTACATCTTGTTGTACACAAGTTCTACGGATGAAACAAACATTGAAATATATCAAAGTGGTGTATGATGATCCTATTTCTATCTTCTGTAATAACGCAAGTGTAATTAATATTTCAAAGAATCCAATGATGCACTCAAGGACAAAGCATATATCTATCAAGTATCATTTCTAGAGAGAGAAGGTTGTGGAGAATGAAGTAAAGCTTGAGTATGTCCTGACGAATGATCAAATTGTTGATATATTTAGGAAGGCTCTTCCTAAAGATACTTTTGAGTATCTCCATGAGAAGTTAGGGTTCATTTCCCCACCTTTATTGAACTAGATGCATATGGAGATGCATCATTTTGATGGATCTATGGATCTATCTTTCTTCTGGACTGATGTTTTGGTGGCTACCTCTCAGGGGGAGTAGGTAGTGTCATGTGTTGTCATTGTTGAGTATTCTACTTTTAATGTCAAAGGGGAAATCAATGTAAAATATCTTTTTCATTTACCATTTATGTCAAAGGGGGAGAGGAAGAATGTAAAAAATAGGAGCTCAAAAGAATGTGAAAAAGAGGAGAGGAAGAATATGAAAAATATTATCTACTAAGGGGGAGAAACAAAAATAAAAATATTGAGAAGTGTATTCAGAGTTAGTATATTGTTTTTGTTTTTTTTTCACATCATGTGTTTCCATAAATGACAAAGGGGTAGATTTTTGTAAGAATGGAGGTGTTGTCATTTGATTTCAACTAGTCAATTGGTTATCAACTAGTTGATGTTTCCATTGATTTCATGGATGCAGGTTATTGGCTATTCATGTCAAGGATATTGAGAAAATTGTATTGAAGAAGGTTGTAGGTGTTCATTGGTTGCTCTAGGTTTTGCTTCGTGATTTTCTCCTATGTTTGTATGGTTTAGATATGTTGATCATATTTGTTGGAAGCTTCTATATCTAGATTCTTGGCTTCTAATTCATTGGACAATGCAAGTTATGTTTACAAGTTGTGAACTGTGGTTTTCTGCATTTTAGGCTAAAGTCTAAGTGAAATTATTTTGGTCTAGATTTATCTTTGGTTAATTCTTATGACTTGTGATTCTAGAGTTAAGTTGTTATGATTGTGTTGAAGATAATTTTGGCATCTAGAAGGATCATGCTTAATTGTTCAAT
Organism: Sequoia sempervirens; assembly: GCA_007258455.2. NCBI lineage: Eukaryota > Viridiplantae > Streptophyta > Pinopsida > Cupressales > Cupressaceae > Sequoia > Sequoia sempervirens. The sequence goes on from VDFB02000017.1 coordinate 486,190,157, forward strand.
GTGTTTTACACTGGTTTGGTTGACCTTGTGTTGAACACTACTTTCAAAGTTAATGAAACTTGTTGGACCTATTTAGGTCCTCATCAAGCATGTGTTTGGGTCACCTTCATTTTAATTCCACCCTAAGATGTTTTGGCGTCAACTTAATTTAAATTTATTAATGGATGGCCAACTTTGGATATGTTTCAAAGTTGAAAATGATATAAATATAGGATGAGTTAATGATGAAAAAGAAAAGAGAGATAAGTGAAAATAAATAGAGTAGATAGATACAAAATAAATGTGAATCAGTGGGTGTGTGTGATATGAGTGTGGCAGATCAGTGTGAAGTCTAAATGTTGAGTTTTGGGATGCAGTGAACTGAAGGTGTACTCTATCATTCATGCATGTTTGCAAGTGGTTGAGAAACCTGTGGTGGAAATCTTTTTGCATTGAGATTGTCTTCTCTCTTTAACATATCTATTCTATCTTCTTTATATCTTTATGGAAATGAGCCCTCTAAGTGGTTAGACCTATTGGATAGTGAGTCTTGATCCAGACAATGAGCCTTTGTTTTGGCAGTGAACCTTATTTCTTAGGAAGTGATCCTTTGTAATCAGTTTTGATATTCTCTTTAGTGTGAGTTAATCCTCATCCTAGTTTTTTTCATATTGGGTTTTCCAAGTAAATCTAGTGTTGTTGTGTTTGTGTGATGGTTTTTAGTTTTTGCACTTGCACTTAATGTTTAATCATTTTAAGCAATGTTAAGGATTTGTTCCAGTGGATTATTTAAGTTTTAAATTTGTTACAATTGATTCACCCCCCCTCTCAGTTGTCTTAATCAACATTAGATATTAGTAACATGAAAATATTATGAAAAATTAGCATACAGAAAAAGAAAAATACAGTATTTATCCCTGCTTTCTAATTTTTTTATTTGAAGAAATGACTTGATTCACAACATGCATTTCAAAACCAGTTTTCCACCTACAAAAACTTGAGAATCTAATTAATGGTTTGAAAGTTATACCTATTTTACTGTAGGTTAGTATTTCAAAAACTACCAAGATGAAGAAAAATAAATTTGATCAAGTGTATAAACCTCAGTTAATTGGTTTTCTAATCAACAACTAAAAAATAAAAATTTAAAATAAAAATTTAAGATATTTAGCAACAAAATAATAGTCCAAGATTAAAAATTTGCACAAATGTATGGATTAACAAAGAAAGTTCCCAAAAATTCAGTTTTAAGCTTAAAATAATATCTGGCAACAAAATATGATGTATAATATATGAAAATTTATGGAACCAATCTTCCAGATGTAATGGTGATGTTTGTTTTTCCTCAAACAACCTTTATTTTTTTTCTTTTTACAGTCCCATAAATTACTTATAACCTACAAGAAAGAAAACACCAAAAACTTGCAAATAAATGAGGTTAGCTAAAAGGAAAATGTTCTTCATGTTAGGTTCACCAATGTAGAATAAGGTAAAATCAAGGTACTAAGCATGAATTAACAACCACCAAATGCCTAAAACTCAAGCCCTAAAGTCCCTAATCCAATAATGAAGCACAAATGAATGTAGAAACAATACAACAATACAACAATATCATCAATATTCCTACGTCATGGGGGTGATCCTACAATACAGGTTTACAATTTTTGGCCAAACTAGACACTAAATTGAATTTTTTTAACCAAATATTCACTTTCGGGCACCTATAGCAACTAAACCATGAGGAATTTGAAGATGATGCAAACTAGTGATTTGTGACATTTTGTCTGTAGATTCTAAATATATTTTTTTCAAAATTTTTGGAATCAGATTGCACTTCCATTTCCATCTCCTTCAAAAATTAGTTTTTAACAGTAAACACCATTTTAAAGAGCAACGTTACTGGCTAACACATAATTTTCTTCTATGAAGGATGAAATTCAATTTTTTTTGAATTTAGATTCGTAACTATGATATCTAGTGCATGGGATTTGTTTCATAGCATTTCATTGAATATTTTTTCCTTAAATATCAAAGTCAAACTAGTTATAATTTAGACATGATTTACTAACTAAAACATAACCTTTTTGTATGTATTGAAATTCAATTTTTTTTTGTTGGATCAAGGACATCAATATCTAGTGCATAGATATATATATATATATATATATATATATATATATATCTATATATTTTATAATCTACTATTTTTCCACATGTGAAGAATAGAGAGCTTGATTTTTGGTAAAAAACCTACATTCACAAAAAATAAAAAAATAAATATAATAACCAAATTAAATTTATTTAAAATTATACTTTTTGGGAAGATTATAATAAGGACTACATATTTATGAAAAATAAATTTTAAATGAATTCATTTTATGCCCCAAAAGATAAATCAAAAGTGGTTTTTTATCAGCATTTTGATAGGTGTAAAGGAGACTTCATTATAGGTATGGTTTAAAACTAGCGGGGTTCTATCCAAGGGGGTTTGATCTGAGGTGGTTTGATCAAACCCTCTTTAATTATAATCCTTTAAATAGAACTTTTCAAGGATTAAATCATTATATTTTCTAAAAATATGTGATTTCAGCAAAAATTAAGATCTCCCAAAAAATGTAAACCACTATTGTGTTGTAGTGCCCCTAATTTGGTTCTTTTTTAGATTGACAGTTGTTTTAGATTGGATTGAGACATTATGACACTTTGTTTGATGTTGGAATCACTACTATGATGATAGTTTGATGATACTTTTATTACTATTGTTTTATGCTTGTGCTATGACTAGTATATGGACTTAATTGATTATGTGGATTAATCTTGTTATGAGCATCATGCGATTATCTGATGATTGTTCTTATCTTGTTGTTAAGCAATTGATTGTTATGTGTTGATGTGGTTACTTGTTTGATGTGTTTTGGTGAAAGGGGCAATGTCACATTACTCATTTGTGAGTACCTTGCTATGTTGCGATTTCCTTTCATGTTGTGCCTGCTTGTACATGATTATGTATATGCTCTACTATTTTGTGTGTTGCAAGTTGTAGGTACCAGGCATTGACTTCACCTAAATTGATGGGTCTGAGCGTACCTTAAACCCAATGGAATTGTTGAACAAAGGTAACAATTGGTCCCCTAGTTCAGCCATCATCCTTGAAGAGGGCAAGTATTCAATTTTTACACCCTGTAAGTGTTGTCTGTATGGTGGGTTTGGTGCGTCAGTGTTGTGGTCTTACTTTTTGACCTCACTTTGTGGTCAGGTATTGTTGGTATTTAGTCCATTTGATGTAAATTTGTTGTATAGTATTTTCAGATTTACTGTCACATTAAAATAAAGTTATTAAAGTTAAAATGTAGTTTGATAAGTAAAAATAAATGCTTCTATATAATTATAGGTATGATAAAGTAAAATTTTAATGTAAAGTCAAAGTTAGTAAATAAAATATTAAAAGGTGATCATTAATTTTAAATAAATTAGAATATATTTAGTTGAATAAATATAAAAATAAAGATATAAATAGTTGTAGTGAATGTAAAATATAAAATAAAATGATTAAATGAAAAAGGTTGCGTGCAACAACGTGCACTCAAGAGCAATTAATAAATTGGTTATTTTTCAAAAGAAAAGGGGATTGGAATAAAAATATTAAAATAGTCTTGTTTGGTTCCCGTAAATATTTTCTTGTTTCAAGACTTTCATCTTGTTTTCCAGGTTTTGAATTGGGATTTTGCAGAGATTGTTTGGGGTTTTTGGAGATATTGGAGCTGCAAATTGGGAATTCAAAGCTCAACATCGAATCTTCAGTCGTGCCAATCAATTGGAAACTAGGTTCCATTTCTTTTTGAATTTTGTCTCTGTTTTTGGAAACAAAACAGTTCTTGTTTATTTACTTTCAAAATTGAAATGATTAATAGATGCATTTTTCTGAAGATTTCAAAGAAAATGAACCCTTACCAGTAATTTGTTTGTGCATATCCTACAATTTTGGCATTCTTTAGCATCAACTTATACTTGCCATTTATATTTATGAAAATTCCTCAAACTCATGTGTGTGCACCACTTGCAATCACTACATCCATCGATTTGTTATTTTCTTGAGGCATTATGTTAAAAATTGGGTGATTAGGTGTTATTTCCTTATTGTCAAGTCTAGCATATTTGTTCTCAGGAACAAATTGAAACAATAAATCCAATTTGTGTGCATTGTGTAGCCTGTGATTTTATTAATGGCTCAATTATTTTGTTTGGAACCCAACTAGCCTTGACCGGTGGTTGCCTGCCCTCCATCTTCCTATTGGTTCACTGTTTGAAGTGATTCTTTTTCTATATTTCCTTTTTATTCTCAACATTGCAATTTTTATTGACTCATTGGGATTGGAAATATATATATATAGACTTAATATATGTGATATCGATGGGGGTAGTTGAGTATTCGATTTTGTTTATTTTGATAACTATATTATGTTTTGCATGATACTATCCACACTAGATATTTTGGGTATATAATGATGATTTTTTCGTATAACAATCACTATTACTGTTCAATGAATTCACCATTAATTAGGAATTGCTAATTTGTCACTCGATGTTCAATAATTTGCATTCAATGGATGGCGATTTGCATGGAAATTGTTGAATATGCTTACCAAAGCCATGAATTTCATTCACTTCAGTGAATGCATATTAAGTTTGGGATATTTTGATTTCATTTCACTCACCCTAGTCTTGTTAATTGATGCATATTTAATATGTTTGGTATTCAATCACTGGTCATTGCGAATCTTTCCTTGCGTCCTCTTCGAATGTCGATATGGCAATTTCTTTGCAACGAATTAATCTTGTGTTTGTATTTATAAATATCCTTATGTATGGAGATTGATATATTTTCCATATCATTAGAATTTGATAGTTATTTGCTATGCTTAGAATTCGATCTATGTAGAATGCATTTGGTAAATTGAATATATATATATATATATATATATAATTCAATGTATATGTGTATTTTAGCATTCAATTATATATATATATATGTTTGTATATGCCTTTTTATGACACTATATATTTTTTTATAATGAAAGTTGTATTATGTTTTGTAATATATGTGTCTGTGTATATGTATATATATATATATAATGGTTTTGGAAAAAGAATATCTCTTTCTTTATAATTAGTTGATTATGTGTTATAAGTGAGGTGGGTAATATGTAAATTTGAAATAACGCCTTTCATGGATGTAAAGGTCATTTGATTATTTGGATCTTGTGTTTGATTTTTGGATTTGGAGTTATTTTGGTTATTGTTTAAAAGTGGGAGTCAATTGAGCAAAGTGGTTAAGTTGACTTCTAGAGGCTCGGGAGGGAGTATTTTGTATATATGGCCCTTTGATGGTTTCACTTGGAAGTAGTTTGGCAATATTGTGTTATGTGCAAGAAGGTTCATTCCTTGCACTATGTATTCATTTCTTGTGGTTATGTTAAGTGAACAAGAGGGTGTATTCCTGGCATTGCATGTGGTTTATTGTGATTGTGTTATGTGTGCAAGATGGCAAATACCTTGCTTGTTGTAGGTTTTACTAGTTGCAAGTAGGGGGAGTGGCTCTCAATGGGGACCAAAACCCAAAGTGGTGTTTAGGACAATCCATTGGAGAGTTTCTTAATCCAGTAATAACTTAATAATGAATTAGGGGGAATGGATAGTTCTCACATTACTTAAGATAATGGATGCCTCACCCATGCATGTGGTGCTCATTTAGACTAAGTATGGGTTGAGTTTAGGCCTAGTTAGTAAGATCAACTTCCTTGTCCTCGCAAAAGGAATGTTGATTCTTCATGTGTCACCTTATGGGGTCGAGACCTAGTGAGAGGTTTACCAAGAAAACCATAGATAGGGGTCAGGGTCTAGTGAGAGACTACCAGGACAACCCATGTCAAGACCATGCAATGACACTCTTCCCTATTGTAGTCTAGCATTATCTAGCTATTGTTCTCCTTTGTTGTATATGTGTGCCTCTAGAAGTGTTGTCATTGTTGTATAGCCCTTGTTTATGTTAGCCTGTTGTCTTCTTGGTTGACTATTTATGGTGGAACCTTGTGTTATCTCCTAGCACAAAGGGGTGGACCCTAGGGTTCTACATGGTTGAGAGGTTGGTGCTTTTCCTCCATTGGGTTTCCTTGCTACTTGTTCGTGAGCATGGAGGTGAACCTTGAATAGCAGTTTCCAGATCATGTTTCAGTTCATGGAGACAATATTTTATGTATATGTAAAGGATTTTACTCCAGTTGTACTATCTATTGTAATTTGATGTACTCTTCCCTCATGTATTCAGGGAAGCATGACTATAATTAATGAAATGATGTACAAAATTATGTTGTATTCTCTCATAATGGAATTTGTATATATATTTGTTTGTTATTTATAAATGATCTTAAATATTAATTATTTGATGACATGTTATGGAGATGATTAATGTAGGATCTTATAATATGGTGATTTAAAATGAACTTTGTTTGTTAGTTAAATCATGTTATCATTGTAGTTAATGAAATGATCCTTGTTAGCTTGGTTGATAGATATGTCAGTAGCGTAGTCATGGGACCTTAGAGGACTTAGGTCTAGATTTTATGTTATCTTATGTTATGCAATCAATTGTGTATTTCATTCTAGTTGTGTGTTCTCCTCTGGGGTTCCGTGGTGGGGCGTTACATGTGGGATCACCCATGGTTGATTCACCTTTATTACTCTTCTCCATTTGCTTTATATGCTAGCTTTCCCTCATATTTGAAGTATTCAAGAATAAGCCTAGTGACAATGACAATAAAATATAAAAGATAGAAGTTGTAGTTAGGGTTGAAATGACAAGGATAGGTCTCTTTTATAGAAAACAAAATTTGAATGAATGACCAAGATTGAATGATGAAGATCAATGGATGAGATTTCTTTGAGAAGCAAGGAAATATGGTTAGGGAAGAAATATGGTTTAGCTAAGGATGAATGGTAAAGATTAAAAGTTAATAAAACCTTGTCAAGGGTGGAGATTAATTGAAATTAAAAAGAAATTTGACATGGAAAAAGAGTAAATTAATAATTATAAAACTATTTAATTTAAGAAGGAAAGTGAATGATTGAATAATAAAAACAATTATTTAATTATAGAAGAAGAAGAGGGAAAAGCTGACTTTGTAAAATAATTGGAAACAATTATTTCATTAAAAAGTGGAGGAAAAAGATAAGCTACTAAATAATTAAAATAATTATTTAATAGTGGAGGGAAAAGTAAGAAATAATTAAATAAAATAGAATTTATTTAATTATAGAAGAAAAAGAAAATGAAAGGTACTTTTTAAAATAATTGGAAACAATTATTTCATTAAAAAGTGGAAGAAAAAGTCAAGTTACTAAATAATTAAAATAATTATTTAATAGTGGATGGAAAAGTGAGAAATAATTAAATAAAATAGAATTTATTTGATTATGGAAGAAAAGTCTAATGAATAATTAAACAATTAATAATAATCATTTTATTATAGACAAAAAATATGAACGTGAATAATTAAATAAATAGGAACTTATTTAATTATAGGGGGAAAAGGGGGAATAAGCCTGTAGTGCAATGGATGAGTGGTGGCATTGTTGTTGTGGCCTGCAAGGTTCAAGTCTTCATACTTGTTCCCTAGTTTGGAGTGTTGTGTGGTGGCATTGCAGTTTAAGGCCACATTGGGTTCAAGTCTTTAGACTTGACCCCTTTGGTGTTTGGGCCAGGCTTGTGGGCCTGAGGTCCACTCCCTCACTAGGCTAGTGGGCTCGCAGGCTTTGTGCCCTCACTGGGCTACCATGCTCGTAGGAGTGGCTATTGTAGGACATCCTTGCCGAAGATGAGGTTCCCCATTTGTGGCCTCACTAGTTCAAAACTCCAGTCAAAAGTGTTTACTTATCAAAAGAATTATAGGGGAAAAAGGATTATAATTTATTTAATTAATCAAAGTAAGAATAAAAAGAGGAAAATAAAATAATTGAATAGTTAAGAATTATTTAATTAATATAAGAATATGACTTTATATAATTAATCAAATAATTAAAATTATTCAATATGTAGGGAAGAAGAATTAATGCGAAAAGTAGTGTTTGCAGACTTAGGACATTTTTCATTGTCTACAATAAGTTTTATTACACAAATATAACCTTTGTTGGGGGATCCTCTTGAACCCAACAATTTAGGATGATGATAGGCATTAATTAAAATTTAGATTCAAAATTGGGGTGTCTATAGGTGCAAACCAAGGAAGCTTTCCACTTGATGAGAAAGGTTACTAAAGGTATGAGAGAATTCCTGAGGGGAAATAAATAATTGTAACTAAGGTGGTAAAATTGAATGCAGCAAAGGAACATATTGAGAATGTTACATTGAAGATATTACAAGTAGGTTTAATAAGACACATGAAGTACATGTGGAGCTCGACTAGTTTTAGAGATGCTACTAGTGGGAGTAACAAAACACAGTGGAGATGATATCAATGAATGCAATGAAAGAGAATAACTAGGGAGTTGCACAAGAGATCTTGCAAGTAAATGAAACAAAAATGTTGCAAGTTTATACAAAAATAGAGAGTGAGTAATAAATTGTAAGTGAGATGACACAAATGGGGGTAGTGAGAAACAAATATTCTCTATGCATAAATTAAAATCAAGGGAAGATGTAAACTATTAAATTAAAAGAATCTACCTAACATTATTTTACAAATCACTAATGATTAAAAATAGACAAGCTTACCTTAGTGAAAGATGGATGACAACCCTAACTACTAGGTGTTGATGTTAAAGGCCCAACATTAACCTATTAAAAATCCAATGTGAGTTATAATATTACCATTCAAATAAGTTTAAACTATTAACATGTATCATATTTATCACTCTTTTACCCCCTCTTCCTTTCCCAAGTTATATCTATCAAAGCTCTATCTATACTTTCTATCCCCATCTCTCCTTTCTATCCCTATCTCTCTCTCTCTATCTCTCTCTCTCTTCCTATCACCCCCTCTTTTTATATCTCTCTACTTCTCTTCACTCTTTATTTCTATCCCTCCCTCTCCATCCCTCTCCCTCTCCCTCCCTTTGTATATTTACATATTCTCCCCATTTAGATCTTTGCATATCTCTTTCACTCATATACACACACCCCCTATTTCTCCCTCATTATCTTTATCTCCATCTTTACTTCCTCTCTCCCTCTCTCTATGCCTCTCTTTATTACTTGTCTTTGTCACATTTCTCTCTCTTTCCCCTTCTATCTCTATCTCCATATCTCTCCTTCATCTCTATATTAATCTCATTATCTTTACCTCTCTCTTATTCACTTCATCTCTCTTGCTCTCTCTATCTCTACCTCCCTCTCACTCCTCTCTATCTTTCTATACATATCCCTCTACCTCTATCACTTTATATCTCTCCATACCCTCTTTATCTCTCAGTATATCCCTTTGCTATATCACTCCCTCTCTCCCTTTTCATCTACTAAGCTATCTTTCCCCCTCTCCTATATCTCTCTCTTTATCTCCCCCTCTCTCTTATTCACTCTATCTCTCCATCTCTTGATCTATCCTACTTTATCTCTCTATTTCTCTCCCTATCACTCCTTTATCTCTTTTTATTCATATTTATCCCTTCCTCTATCTTTGTATCTCTTTATCTCTCTTTGTATCTCTCAATCTCCTTCCCTATCCCTCTCCATCTCTCTCTATCACCCTCTATTGATATCTCACTCCCTCTCCCTCATCCTCTCTCCATCTCTACCCATCTATCTCCTCACTCTCTCTTTACCTATATCTTCTTTCTCTCCCCCTCTCCCTCTTCCTCTATCCTTCTCTCCATCTCTACTCTTTATTTGTCTCTCTATTTGTCTTTATCTTTGTCTCCCTCTCCCCTATCTCTCTATATCTCTCCCTCTCCTTCTTCCTCCATATCTCTCTATTTATCCTTCTCTATCTCTCCCTCTATCTCCCTATCTCTCTTTATCTTTATCTCTCCCTCTAACTCTATCTATCTCTTTTCATCTCTTCCTCTCTCCCTCTATCTTCATCTCTACCTCTATTTTCCTTTCCCCCCTCTATCTCTAGATATTCACCCCTCTCTCTATACATATGTCTCTCCCTCTCTCTCTCCATCTCACCTTTCCTAGACCTCTATATCTATATCTCTTTACCTCTTTTCCTTTATCTCTCCATATTTCTTCTTCCATCTCTTCTTCTCTTGTTATCTCTCCATCTCTCTCTACCCCTTTATCTCTCCCTTTATCTCCCTCTCTTTATATCAGTAGGTAAGTGCATGGATTTGTGACACAATTTTGGTGTCAAATTGCAACAAAAAAACTCGTAATAGGCCATATTGTGCTCGCCAAATTTGGAGAGCACCAAATTTGGCGCTTGCCAAATAAGCTTGGTAATACTGAACCTATTTTGCGAGTGCCAAATTTGGTGCTCTCCAAATTTGGCACTTTCCAAATGGATTTACCATTTGGTGCTTGCCAAATGGCTTGAATTTTACAATGAATAAACTTGTGAACTCTTTCTTTTTGCAATGACTTCTGGAATGCATTTTTCTAAACTCTTTCATTTTCTCTTTCTCTACCAAGGAAACTATATACATGAAATAAACATTTAATTATAAGTTGACATTTACATATAGAAATTTACTTTCTTATACTTTAATTTGTATTTCATGTATATAGTTTCAAGATTTTTGAGAGTGGTTTCAAATCTCTAGGAGTTATAATGCAAATTCTAGTTTTTGGAAGATCTTAAAAAATTTAGAATTAGTCAAATTTCAGTAATCAGCAATTCAAATTTTAGTAATCAGGAGGTCAAATTTTAGTATTCAGCAAGTTGTATCATCTCTCTCTCTCTCTCTACTCTATATCTCTCCACTCCATCTCTCTCTCTCTCTTCAT